>SJYT01083929.1:466086-504023 GCA_006410635.1 Cephalophus harveyi
AGAGTCTTTTCCAATGAGTCAACTCTTCGCATGAGGTGGCCAAAGTACTGGAGTTTCAGCTTTAGCATCATTCCTTCCAAAGAAATCCCAGGGTTGATCTCCTTCAGAATGGACTGGTTGGATCTCTTTGCAGTCCAAGGGACTCTCAAGAGTCTTCTCCAACACCACAGTTCAAAAGCATCGTTCGGCACTCAGCCTTCTTCACAGTCCAACTCTCACATCCATACATGACCACAGGAAAAACCATAGCCTTGACTAGATGGACCTTAGTCGGCAAAGTAATGTCCCTGCTTTTGAATATGCTATCTAGGTTGGTCATAACTTTTCTTCCAAGGAGTAAGCGTCTTCTAATTTCATGGCTGCAATCACCATCTGCAGTAATTTTGGAGCCCAGAAAAATAAGTCTGACACTTTCCACTGTTTCCCCATCTATTTCCCATGAAGTGATGGGACCAGATGCCATGATCTTCATTTTCTGAATGTTGAGCTTTAAGCCAACTTTTTCACTCTCCTCTTTCACTTTCATCAAGAGGCTTTTTAGTTCCTCTTCACTTTCTGCCATAAGGGTGGTGTCATCTGCATATCTGAGGTTATTGATATTTCTCCCGGCAATCTTGATTCCAGCTTGTGTTTCTTCCAGTCCAGCGTTTCTCATGATGTACTCTGCATATAAGTTAAATAAGCAAGGTGACAATATACAACCTTGATGTACTCCTTTTCCTGTTTGAAATCAGTCTGTTGTTCCATGTCCAGTTCTAACTGTTGCTTTCTGACCTGCATACAGATTTCTCAAGAGGCAGGTTAGGTGGTCTGGTATTCCCATCTCTCTCAGAATTTTTCACTGTTACTGTGATCCACACAGTCAAAGGCTTTGGCATAGTCAATAAAGCAGAAGTAGATGTTTTTCTGGAACTCTCTTGCTTTTTCCATGATCCAGTGGATGTTGGCAATTTGATCTCTGGTCCCTCTGCCTTTTCTAAAACCAGCTTGAACATCAAGGAGTTCATGGTTCACGTATTGCTGAAGCCTGGCTTGAGAATGGTTAAAATTAAGGGGTGCATTTGGAGTGGAGTTGGCTGCTTATAAAGAATGAGAGATTAAAAGAAGTACTGGACTGAAGAATGAATTAAGGAGCTGCCCAGGAAAGAAGAAAAGAATTGTAAGGCAACAAAATACTTGGGTGTCATCAGTATGGTCAATAGATCTTTTTGTTAAAACATAAAGTTTTTCTATGGGCTTCCCTGGTGCTCACACTGTAAAGACTCTTCCTGCAGTGTGGGAGACCTGGATTTGATCCTTGGGTTGGGAAGATCTCCTGGGGGAAGGCGTGGCAACCCACTTCAGTATTCTTGCCTGGAGGATCCCCATGGACAGAGGAGCCTGGCAGGCTACAGTCAATGGGGTCGCAAAGTGTCAGACACGACTGAACGACTAGGCGCCCACACACACACAAAGTTCTTCTAGGGAACACTTCATAAACTGTAAAACTCTCATTTTTCCTGTGCCTCCTACCTCCTTTTCCAGTATAATTGAATGTCAACTGCTTTATGGAGAAGGCAATGGCAACCCAATCCAGTACTCTTGCCTGGAAAATCCCATGGACGGAGGAGCCTGGTGGGCTTCAGTCCATGTGGTCGCTAAGAGTCAGACACGACTGAGCATCTTCACTTTCACTTTTCACTTTCATGCATTGGGGAAGGAAATGGCAACCCACTCCAGTGTTCTTGCCTAGAGAATCCCAGGGATGGAGGAGCCTGGTGGGCTGCTGTCTATGGGGTCGCACAGAGTCGGACACGACTGAAACAATTTAGCAGCAGCAGCAGTAGCAACTGCTTTAAATCAACTAATGATTCAGGAAAGGAGCATTAGTTTACTTCAGCCAAAGTGTGTCAAGGCTCACTTGCAATAAAAAATCAGTATAAATTATTGCCATGTGATTTGAACCATCACCGCTGAACAAACCAGAATAAATGGATGTTTGGATTTAACCAGGGCTAAGGATTACCTAAGTTAGTATGACAGAGATTTGAGGAACATAATCTTGAGAGCTAGTGAGTACAGATTTGAAATGTGAATCTCGGGGTCCAGGACAGATTGAGAGGAACACTAAAGTAGAAATAACTAAAAGACAAAAAGGAAGGATCAGAGAGCTAGCTTTGAGCTATTGTGGAGAAGACATGAAGGGAAGGGAAGAAAGGTTGGAAAAAAGCAGAGAAAAGTTAATTTGTATTGCATGCTTATTTTAACACAGGTAACATTATCACTATTCACAGTGGAGAAAATGGAAGTGTGATAAGTTTGGGTGACTTGTGTACAGTCATAGAAGCATGCAGGCAGCATTCAGGTTCAGTTCTGATAGTGTAATCCACGCCCTTTCCGCTATTCTTCATTAACTGTAAGGTAAAGAGCAAGATGGGTACTGGTGAGCTAAGGTACTGGTGTTGACACACTTAAGGCTGAAGATAAGTTTCAAAGTGTGGCTACCCATGCATTTGCTGGAGTGGAGGAGAGCTAACTGGAACGAGGTGATTAATACCCAAAGCTCTGTGCATGTGGCGCAGCAAAGGCCATCCTGTGGACATGTCAGGTCAGAGTGGAAGGCAGAGCAAGAGGGAGAGAAAGAGAGAGATTGAGGAAGACTTATTCCTCAGCTGCTGCCTCAAAGAAGACGAAATAATAACATAACCCATACCAAGATTCTATGTTCTTTCTTCGCATCTGATTTTAGGGAAGAACAAAAAACCCCAAAAAGCAAAGGGTTCTTCACTAGATAGATTCATGACACATAAATCAAGTGTTTCTGTGCAGTTTGTGTGAGAAAGTGCATAATACAAATAGTGCAAAGAAGGTATATTTTTGGTCAACTTGATATTTTGATTTATCATAAAAGTAATTTATTCTCGCATTATGACCTCTAATCCTGACACAGTCATGATCTTAACTCTGCAATGAGAAATACTAACCATGGAGTATCAATCAAGTAAGCTGAGGTACCTCTTGCTTGGTGTTAAGAACAGTTACCAGCTCATCTAACTTGCTGCTCTGTGTATCATGCAAAAAGAGGCAGAAAATCTCATCTCAGTTAAACTCTGTGGGTGGAGAGGGTGTATCTTAGGGCACATCTGAGTATCTGAGGTAACAGCATTCTGCAATACATGTTTTCAGAACTTCATCACAAGGCCTCATTGTTACTGGGTTCCCAAAACATGGTTGTCATAGAACTCAAGATATCTGAGAAAAAATGAAAATACTATGACTCATACTGTCTATGCTGCTTGAGTTACTTAAATTTCAGTCTATTTATGTTAATAAAAAATCCCTGAAAATCCATTTGCATAGCATGCACCCACAGTTCTTTAAAATAGATGGAGGAAAACTGTCTAACAGTTGCTATACATAGATACTCTATTGTTTAATTATTTAGATGACTGCTATTTAACTGCAATTCAAATGGATCATCTTCTAAAAGTTCAATTTTTAAGATAGAAAGGGACTTTTAGTTTAATGAGGTCCAAAAATAAAATTTATTCAATTATCCTGATAAGTGAGTTATCTAATTAGCTGAGTATCTGGAGCTGACACATGAGGAATAATAGCTATTGTTATATGCTTTGATTTTTTTATATTATTTAAGTGCTCACTTATGTGTGGGGTAATTTATATATAATATATCATTTTATTCTAACTGTATGGAGTAGGTCTTACTTATCATCATTTAAAACATAAAGAAGCTAAAGTCCAGGGGGCTAAGTTACTTGTTCACATGATCAGTAAATGGTAGTGTGTGCGTGCACACATGTTCAATTGTGTTTGACTCCTTGTGATCCCAAGAACTGTAGCCCACCAGGCTCCTCTGTCCATGGAATTAACCAGGCAAGAATACTGGAGTGGGCTGCCATTTCCTCTTTCAAGGGATCGTCCTGACCCAGGGATTGAACCTGTGTCTCTTGACTCTCCTGAACTGGAAGGTGGATTCTTTACCACTGAGCCACCTACGAAGCAGTAAATGGTAGGCTAGGCTTTATGTCTGTAACTGAAAAGAGCCCAAATCAAAATTCAAACATAAATTTGACATATTTCTTGCTTTTGGTATCTTTTTATAATAGCAATATTTAAAATACTAATAATTAACATTTATTAAGTACTTGTTACGCTTCAGTGAAAGTTGCTCAGTCATGTCTGACTCTTTGCGACCCCATGGACTATACAGTCCATGGAATTCTCCAGGCCAGAACACTGAAGATTCCCTTCTCCAGCAGATCTTCCCAACCCTGGGATCGAACCTGGGTATCCTGCATTGCAGGCAGGCTCTTTACCAGCTGAGCCACAAGGGAAGCCCTATACTTCAATAACTGGGTATAAATCAATCCAATCTTTACAACGATTCCATGAGATGGTTGCTGCATTTGACAGATGAGGAAACTGAGGCACAGGGGTCCCATTAGTAGTCACTGATGGAGATAGACCAGAACCCAGGTCTGACTCATTTCTTTTCACCACTCGTCTACCTTTTTAGCTCCAGCTTGACTATCTTTGAGCTGACCTCTATAGGCTTCCCTGGGCTTTAATCAGAGTAAACCAGAGATGCAGTCATTTTAGAAGTTCCTCTAGTCAGTTTGTATTGCATTTGGCATGGCATCATCAGGAGTAGTTATGCCTACTCAAGAATCCAATTTCCCAGTATACTATATTCCCTACAATGCCTCTTATTCCTACCCTGTAACCATGATCCAAATCAAATCTCATAATATTCCAATGCAGCCTATCTTGGCCAGTTGTACAAATCAATGGTTAAGAGCACAGGTCATGAAACCTCTTGTTGCTGTGGATAAAATGATTAAATACGTGTGAAATGTTCAAATCAATACCTGAAATATATAGTAAGTCAACAGAAAGTATTAGGTATTATTAATATTCCTTACTATTTCCAAAGTGGAGATAATTAAAGAGAACAGAAATCTGAACAGGAGAACTCATGCAGCAATCAGGATCCTGGCCCAGAACTCAATGGTGTTTTCTATAATCTGAGGCACGAGGTTAATATACAATTCATCACAACAGGGAGGAAGTTGAGTGCAGATTGAAGAAGTCAGTGCTCAGAGTTCAGAGAAGTGACACAGGGTCAGTGACTGTTCAGTGAGCAGCCAAGGGCTCAGAGAATCGCAGGAGGTATATGGGGTCATGCTCCCCAAGACGGGCATTTTCAGGATTGTGTCAAGGAAAGGAGGCAACAGAAATCTACTTTGCCAGAATAAAAACAGGTTTAAAAAAGTAAAATCAAATCTTACTCTCTGAAACTGGGCACAACCCAAGCTGAGGTCTAAGCCAGAGCACAGAAAGGCTAATTCTGGCCTTTAGTCCTCTGAGTATTGGTAGCCATTACTCTCAAAAACTAGATGTTTGGTCACTCCCAGAAAATTTCCAGTTATAAAGTCTGATATTATGCATTAGGAATCTTGGTGCTCCCAGGCACTGTGGAAGATATTTGAAAGAATAATCTATACACTTTACATGTCAGTTTATAGCATGCTTCATCTCCTACTATCTCGGAAAATGACAGCTTGATTATAATGTAATTATCTTTTGTCGTGAAGCTAGTGCATAATTTTATTTCCAGATGGGTTTATGTTGCTTATATTTAAACTCATTACTGGCAAAGTGGTCATGGAGCAAAATATAAATAAATAACCTAAAGGCAGACCATCATAAATTCCTTTAAAGAGGAATAAGGTAAGGACTGCAGGGAAAGCAGTCCCATCTGTCTTGTGTCACATGTATCTCAATGCTTGAAAGATAAATATCTTTGACTTAAGAGGACAGAGGCAGTTCTGAGTCAGTGAAGATGTTTCTATGGAAATGAAAAAAATATGCATATGGGGCCATAAAGAGCATCTGAGCCTCCCTACAACAGATAATTTGTCCTGGGGGAAGACCACATTACACAGAGAGCAGACACGAATAAGCCAGCATCAGGGGCCATTGGAAAGCACGCAGCAAAGACACCATGTTATGTAGATGGATGGTGAAAATAATCAGAATCATCCCACAAATAACATTCCTCCTGCTATGAAGAAATGGTTTATTTCCAATTCTGCTCCCATGAAGTCTTTGGCAGACTGAGTCCTCTTGAGTCCCAATTTGCTGAAAATCATAGTATCTGTAAATTTTAAACTCTGAAATAGTCTATAATTTGATTTATCAAGTGATAATCTTAAGAGATTCTGAAGTTAGGTGCCTCTCATTGCACTTGTCCAATTACATGGTCCTCAAAGGGTACCTGATAAGGTTGACTCACTCGTTTACCACATAACTCTTAAGCCACGTACCAGGCACTGTAATAAAAACAATGCAATCAAGGTTATTGGAAAGAGGCAGGCAGGATCCAATGAAAACTCTGATGGGGAAATATTTTGACTTTGGAAAGTGCTTAATGGTGAGGGTGGTGTTTGGCTGGAGTCTTGGAGGAAATAGCAGTGTGGATACTGCTAGCTCCAGAAAGAAGGGGAAGGATACACCAGGAGAGACGACACTGTATGTATACGTGTAAATACCTGCCGATGTAGGGATGGCTTCCTTCTAGGAATTTAACTTAATTTTTGTCTTGCTATATTTTTCAAAATAAGCTATGAAGGAGACATGTTTAGGTACCAAGAGAATTAGAGACTAGTTTTCGGAGAAGGCAATGGCACCCCACTCCAGTACTCTTGCCTGGAAAATCCCATGGATGGAGGAGCCTGGTGGGCTGCAGTCCATAGGGTCGCTAAGAGTCGGACACGACTGAGCGACTTCACTTTCACTTTTTACTTTCATGCATTGGAGAAGGAAATGGCAACCTACTCCAGTGTTCTTGCCTGGAGAATCTCAGGGGCGGGGGAGCCTGGTGGGCTGCCGTCTATGGGGTCACACAGAGTCGGAGACGACTGAAGTGACTTAGCAGCCAGTATTATTTTATTCCCTTATAGTCTTAACTTTAAAAATATCACCCTACATTCAGATATTAGCACTTTTGAGTCCAGTCTTCTACTAAATGTACATCTTCCTCTTTTATATATTGGAGCAGATGTGGACACCCAAACTTTATGAAAAGCAGCCATAGAGTTTTCTCAAAACCAAAGATGTGTTTCAAAGGGAGAAAGTATATTGGCCTTTGGCATAACTCCTCTAAGGACAGGTACAATTGGCAGTGATGACATTCACTCTAAGTCAATCATCTCATCTTGGATGGAAGGAAGAGTCAGGGTTCTCTTTCTCTCTCTATCCTCTAACAGAACATTCAATGGTCAGTTTTCATAGCTTTTGGATAAACAATTATCATACTTAAATACTGCATGTTCTGTTTGCTCCAACTCTGTGAAATGTACGTTTGAGAAAGGTTCATAGAAAGCTTGGTGGGACCTATTTAGTAATAATTTATTATTCTGAGCACTGATAAAGGTCTTTATAGTCAAAGCTCTGATTTTTCCAGTAGTCAGGTATGGGAAAGTTGGACCATAAAGAAGGCTGAGTGCTGAAGAGTTGATGCTTTTGAACTGTAGGGCTGGAGAAGACTCTTGAGAGTCCCTTAGACAGCACAGAGATCAAACCAGTCAATACTAGAGGAAATCAATGCTGCATATGCATTGGAAGGACTGACACTGAAGCTGAAGCTTCAGTATTTGGGCCACCTGATGTGAAGAGCTGACTCACTGGAAAAGACCCTGATGCTGAGAAAAATTAAGGGGAGGAGAAGGGGGTGACACAGGGTGAGATGGTTGGATGGTATCACCGACTCAATGGACATGAGTTTGAGCAAAGTCCAGGAAAGAGTAAAGGACAGGGAAGCCTGGCATGCTGCAGTCCATGGAGTTTCAAAAAGTTGGACATGACTTAGCAACTGAACAACAACAACCAACTTTCAGTAAAATAATTAAATTTATGGTATTAATAGGGCATTCAGCCTATAAAGGGAAATTTGACCCAGTGTCTCTCAGAAGAGGTACTAATCTCTTCACGCCACAATGCAGTATGTATGAACACCAGTCATGGGGCTCTGATTTATAAAATTATAAAAACATACATTTGAACAATATCTGTGGAAAACGCTAGGGTAGATTAGAATGTATTCGACTACAGAAGAGCAAAGTATCTTATTACAGTAATCAGAGAAGACTGTCTATACATTAAAACAAATGCTAAAAGTAATCTGTGTGTACATTCTAAGCCATTCTAGCTAGTCCACTGTACAGTCTATTGTTATATAGATATATTAATAATTTGCCCACATCAGATATAGACTGTTGTATAGATGGAGTATAATGGAGAAGCTCCAGCAAAATAGAATATTAACAAACCTTTATATATTATACAGGCAGTTTATTCAGTTTATTCAGTCTACCCTTACCCTGAGTGACACAGGACGCAAAGAAACTTTTTCATACTACAAGTTCAAAACAGTAAATTAGTATATAATTTGAGAACTCCATGGACTTGGGTACAGTCCTGAGTCTTTTTAGGAGAGGGCCTACAAAAGTGGAAAGTGGAAAGATGGATCATGTTAAGTTTCTGCTTAAATCTAAATGGCTTTTGTGTGGTTTGACCAAATTATCTGAGACCATCCAATATTTGATGATATTTCTTAAGCTGGTCACATAGTGCAAAAGAATGACCCATCATTCTTTGCTTTTCAATATGCTATTTAGGTTGGTCATAGCTTTCCTTCCAAGGAGTAAGTGTCTTTTAATTTCATGGCTACAATCACCATCTGCAGTGATTTTGGAGCCCAAAAAATAAAGTCTGACACTGTTTCCACTGTTTCCCCATCTATTTCCCATGAAGTGATGGGACCAAATGCCATGATCTTAGTTTTCTGAATGTTGAGCTTTCAGGCAACTTTTTCACTCACCACTTTCACTTTCATCAAGAGGCTTTTTAGTTCCTCTTCACTTTCTGCCATAAGGGTGGTGTCATCTGCATATCTGAGGTTATTGATATTTCTCCCAGCAATCTTGATTCCAGCTTGTGTTTCTTCCAGTCCAGCGTTTCTCATGATGTACTCTGCATATATGTTAAATAAGCAGGGTGACAATATACAGCCTTGACGTACTCCTTTTCCTATTTGGAACCAGTCTGTTGTTCCATGTCCAGTTCTAACTGTTGCTTCCTGACCTGCATACAGGTTTCTCAAGAGGCAGGTCAGGTGGTCTGGTATTCCCATCTCTTTCAGAATTTTTCACTGTTACTGTGATCCACACAGTCAAAGCCTTTGGCATAGTCAATAAAGCAGAAATAGATGTTTTTCTGAAACCCTCTTGCTTTTTCGATGATCCAGCAAATGTGGATTTGACCTCTGGTTCCTCTGCCTTTTCTAAATTCAGCTTGAACATCTGGAAGTTCATGGTTCACGTACTGCTGAAGCCTAGCTTAGAGAATTTTGAGCATTACTTTACTAGCATTGGAGATGAGTGCAATTGTGCAGTAGTTTGAACATTCTTTGGCATTGCCTTTCTTTGGGATTGGAATGAAAAGTGACCTTTTCCAATCCTGTGGCCACTGCTGAGTTTTCCAACTTTGCTGGCATATTGAGTGCAGCACTTTCACAGCATCATCTTTCAGGATTTGCAGCAGCTCAACTGGAATTCCATCACCTCCACTTGCTTTGTTCGTAGTGATGCTTCCTAAGGCCCACTTGACTTCACATTCCAGGATGCCTGGCTCTAGGTGAGTGAAAATGCATGTAAGTTACAGTAAATAATTTCCAAGTCTATATGGGAAGAATTGTTACCAGAGGGGTGATAGACAGGTTATAGTTGTACATTCAGAGAGAATAAGATAGAGAAATGGGACTCAGGCATCAGGCCCACTGCAGCATGAGGCTAGTGCCTGGCATAAAAACAGAGACACAAACCAATGGAATAGAATAGAGAACCCAGAAATAAATCTCTGCTAATACAATCAATTCATCTTCAACTAGGGCACCAATGATTACAAAGTGGGAAAAGGACAATCGCTTCAGTATAGAGTGTTCTGAGAATTTAGATATTCATATGCAAAAAAGGGGGCTTCCCTGATAGTTCAGTTAGTAAAGAATCTACCTGCAATGCAGGAGACCAGATTTGATTCCTGTGTCTTCCTTGATGGCTCAGAGGATGAAGAATATGCTTGCAATGCAGGAGACCTGGGTATGATCCCTGGGTTGGGAAGATCTCTAGAGAAGGGAATAGCAACCCACTCCAGTATTCTTGCCTAGAGAATCCCCATGGACAGAGGAGCCTGGCAGGCTACAGTCCATGGGGTCACAAAGAGTAAAATACGACTGAACACGATGCAAAAAATGGAATTGGACCCTTATCTTAAATAATGGACAGAGGAGCCTTGCAGGCTACAGTCCATGGGGTTACGAAGAGTTGGGCATGACTGAGCAACTGAGCACACACACATACTTATGTAATACATAAATATCAACTCAAAATGGATTAAAGACTTAAACATAAGATCTGAAACCATAAAATTCCTAGAAGAAAACATGGAGGAAAAGTTGCATGTCATTGGTCCTGGAAATAATTTCTTGCATATGATACCAGAAGCACAGACAACGAAAGCAAAAATGAACAAACGAGATTTCATTAAACTAATCAGCTTCTGCATAGCAATGGACACAATCAAGAAAATGATTCCATAGGTTGTCTACCTATGGAATGGGAGAATATAACTGCAAACCATATACATGATAAAGAGTTAACATCTAAAATATATAAGAAACTTCTACAACTCAATAGCTAAGCAAACTGATTAGAAATCTGATTAAAAAGCAGGCAAAAGGCCTGCATAGACATTTCTCTAAAAATTTAATAATACAAAAGGGCAAAAGTTGCTCAACATCACTAGCCATCAGGGAAATGCAAATCAAACAGTAAGATCTTATATTGCATTTGTTAGGATGACTGTATGAAAGAAAAAAAAGGTAACAAATTTTGGAAAGGATTTAGAGAAGAGAGAATCTTGGTACACTGTTGGTGGGAACAAAAGTTGGCACAGCCACTATGGGGAATAGTATGGAGGTTACTCAAAAAATCAAAAGTAGAACTACCACATGATCCAGTAATTTTACTTCTGGGTATTTACCCAAAGGAACGCAAAGCAGGATTCTGAGAAGATACCTGCACTTATGTTCATTGCAGCATTATTCACAATAGCCAAAATGTGAAAACAACATAACTGTCAACTCATGGATTAATGAATAAAGAAAATGTGGTTTATGCACACAATGGAATATCATTCAGCTTTACAAAGAAGAAAATCCTGGTTTTTGGAAACAACATGGATGGAACTGGAGGCCATTATGCTAAATGAAATAAGCCAAATACACAAATACTGCATAATCTCACTTAAAAAAGGTGGAATCTAAAACATTCAAACTTATAGAAGCAGAGTTGAATGATATTTGCCAGGGAGTGAACCGGGAGGAAAATGAGGAGGTGGTCACAGAGTATAAAGTTTCAGTTACACAAAATAAGTTCTGGAGATCTGCTACATAGCATAGTGTCTACAGCTTGCAATACCATATTATGTACTTACAATTTTCTAGAAGGGTAAATACTATTTTATGTGTTTGTACCATAAGAAATTAATTAATTAATAATAAAGGGTCCAGAAACTTTGGATGATGATGGATAGAGCTAAGGTCTTGATGGTGATATTGATTTCATGAGTATATATTTATCCCCAAACTCATTGAATTATATACATTAAATATGTACAGTCTTTTATGTGTCAATCATACATGAATAAAGTGGATTTTTAAAAATAACAAAATTAAATTATAAACACAACAAAATTTTTGTGTTTCACTACATGGTATAATTTTATTCATAGAATTTTTCAGTACAGTGTCAGACGTGTCAGTTCACTTCTGTTCTTCAATCAACTGTATTACATTTACAACCATCCCATTTCAAACTTACCACTACATGAGGAGTATTATTATTCTTTTTTTACTCAGTCCTAGAGTTCTATTTATTATAGGTTCTTAGAAATTTTCTCTGACTGACACTGGAAAATAGCCTAGATAAATCCAATGCTGGTTGATAAATTACAAATGTCAGCTTAATTTAAATCAACTAGTGTTACTGTTAGTAGTTACTTAAGGGCCTGACCTCTAAGCCAAGGGTGAAGGGAAATATATTTGGAAGGATTATTTGAGTTAAAAGTCATAAAGGCCAGGATAATCATTGTTAGAACCAATGAAATGAGATGGATTGGGACTAGTTACTTTGACATAGATCATACTAAAAGGAAGCAGTCTTACCTGGCCCTCTATAAAAAGTTTATATAAGATGTAGAGGACTTATCTTTAGCGATTTAACAAATCCAGAAATGAAAGCAATATATTATATAAATTAAAAACCATTAAAGTCCAGGACAAGACGACTTCACAGGTAAATTCTAATAAAGATTTAGACAAGTGTTAACTCATATCCTTCCCAAACTATTCCAAAAAACTACTGGGGAAGGAATGCTGCCAAACTTACTCTACAAGTACAGCATCACTCTGACACCAAAACAAGACACAGATGTCACAAAACAAGACAACTACAAACTGATATAACTGATAAATACAGATGTAAAAATCCTCAACAAAACATTAGCAAAAGGACTTTAATGATATGATCATTTCAACAGAGGAAGACAAAGCTTTTTCAAAATTCAACACCCATATATGATAAAAGCTCTGCAGAAAGAAGGTATGGAGGGAACATACCTTGACATAATAAATTAGGCCATAATAAACAAGCCCATAGCTAACATCATACTCAACAGTGAAACACAGAAGCATTTCCTCTAAGACTAGAAATAAGAAAAAGATGCCCACTCTCCCCACTTTTATTCAACATGGTATTTGGAAGTACTAGTCACAACAATTAGAAAAGAAGAAATAAAAAGAATCAAAATTATTGGAAAGGAAGAAGTAAAGCTGTCACTGTTTGCAAATACAATACAGAGAAAATTCTGAAGTTGCTATAAAAAAACTGCAAGAACTCATCAACAAATTCAGTAAAGTTAGAGGATACAAAATTACTATAAAAGAATTTGTTACATCTCTATACACTAGAGCCAGACTTCCTGGAATGTGGAGTTAAGTGGGCCTTAGGAAGCATAGCTATGAACAAAGCTAGTGGAGGTGATGGAATTCCAGCTGAACTATTTCAAATCCTAAAAGATGATGTTGTGAAAGTGCTGCACTCAATATGCCAGCAAATTTGGAAAAGTCAGCAGTGGCCACAGGACTGGAAAAGGTCAGTTTTCATTCCAATCCCAAAGAAAGGCAATGCCAAAGAATGTTCAAACTACAACACAATTGCACTCATCTCCAATGCTAGTAAAGTAAGGCTCAAAATTCTCTAAGCCAGGCTTCAGCAGTATGTGAACCATGAACTTCCAAATGTTCAAGCGGAATTTAGAAAAGGCAAAGGAACCAGAGATCAAATCCAACATTTGCTAGATCATCGAAAAAGCAAGAGGGTTCCAGAAAAACATCTATTTCTGCTTCATTGACTATGCCAAAGCCTTTGACTGTGTGGATCAGTAACAGTGGAAAATTCTGAAAGAGATGGGAATACCAGACTACCTGACCTGCCTCTTGAGAAACCTGTATGCAGGTCAGGAAGCAACAGTTAGAACTGGACATGGAACAACAGACTGGTTCCAAATAGGAAAAGGAGTACGTCAAGGCTGTATATTGTCACCCTGATTATTTAACTTATATGCAGAGTATATCATGAGAAAAGCTGGGCTGAATGAAGCACAACTGGAATCAAGATTGCCAGGAGAAATTATGCCGATGACACCATCTTATGGCAGAAAGTGAAGAAGAACGAAAGAGCCTCTTGATGAAAGTGAGAGAGGAGAGTGAAGAAGTTGGCTGAAAGCTCAGCATTCAGAAAACTAAGATCATGGCATTTGGTCCCATCACTTCATGGGAAATAGATGGGGAAACAGTGGAAACAGTGGCTGACTTATTTTTTGAGCTCCAAAATCACTGCAGATGGTGATTGCAGCCATGAAATTAAAAGATGCTTACTCCTTGAAAGGAAAGTTATGACCAACCTATACAGCATATTAAAAAGCAGAGACATTACTTTGTCAACAAAGGTCCATATAGTCAAGGCTATGGTTTTTCCAGTAGTGATATATGGATGTGAGAGTTGGACTATAAAGAAAGCTGAGTGCAGAAGAATTGATGCTTTTGAACTATGGTGCTTGAGAAGACTCTTGAGAGTCCCTTGGACTTCAAGGAGATCCAACCAGTCCATCCTAAAGGAAATCAGTCCTGGGTGTTCAATGAAAGGACTGATGTTGAAACTGAAACTCCAATATTTTGTCCACCTGAAGTGGAGAGCTGACTCATTTGAAAAGACCCTAATGTTGGGAAAGATTGAAGGCAGGAGGAGAAGGGGAAGACAGAGGATGAGATGATTGGATGGCATCACCGACTCAATGGACATGAGTTTGAGTAAACTCTGGGAGTTAGTAATGGACAGGGAGGCCAGCGTGCTGCAGTTCATGGGGTCACAAAGAGTCGGAGATGACTCAGCGACTGGACTGAAATGAACTGAACTATACACTAGCAATGAACTATCAGAAAGAGAAGTTAAAGAAACAATCCCATCGATCATCACATTAAAAAGAATAAAATCCCTAGGAATAAACCTACCTAAGGAGGTAGGTACTCAGAAAACTAAGACATTGATGAAAGAAACTGAAGATGACACAAACAGATGGAAAGATACACCATGTTCTTGATTTGAAGAATTAATGTTGCTAAAATGACCATACTACCGCAGGCAATCTGCAGATTTCAGTGCAATCTCTATCAAAATACCAATGGCATTTTTCACAGAACTAGAACAAATAATTTTAGAATCTGTATGGACACACAAAAGGTCCCAAAGAAGAAGAATAGAACTGAAGAAATCACCTCACACCTGTCAGAATGGCCATAATCCTTTTTTGAAAAAAGAACCCAAATAACAAATGTTGCTGAGGATATGATGCCAAATGAACCCCTCTACACTGGTGTCTCAGAGGTTAAAGCATCTGCCTGGAATNAGAAGAATAGAACTGAAGAAATCACCTCACACCTGTCAGAATGGCCATAATCCTTTTTTGAAAAAAGAACCCAAATAACAAATGTTGCTGAGGATATGATGCCAAATGAACCCCTCTACACTGGTGGCTCAGAGGTTAAAGCATCTGCCTGGAATGCAGAAGATCCGGGTTCGATCCCTGGGTCGGGAAGATCCCCTGGAGAAGGAAATGGCAACCCACTCCAGTACTCTTGCCTGGAGAATCCCATGGAGGGAGGAGCTTGGTAGGCTACAGTCCACGGGGCCGCAAAGAGTCGGACACAACTAAGCGACTTCACTTTCACTTTCACACTGTCAGTAGGAATGTAAATTGGTGCAGCCACTGTGGAAAGTAGTACAGGTACTTCCCAAAAACAGAGCTACCATATGACCCATCAATTCCACTCCTGGGTATATATCTGAAAACAAAAACCTAATTTAAAAAGATACATACACCCCAATGTTGACAGAGGTGTCATAATTGCCAGGATATGGAAGCAACTCATGTGTTCATCAGTAGATGAATGGATAAAGCAGAGAGGACATATATGTACAATAGAAAGTGAAAAGAGAAAGTGTTATTCATTCAGTCATGTCCAACCCTTTGAGACCCTATGGGCTGTAGCCTGCCAGACTCCTCTATCCATGGGATTCTCCAGGCAAGAATACTGGAGTGATCCTCCTCCAGGGGATCTTCCCAACCAGGGATCAAACCCATGTCTCCTGTGTCTCCTGCACTGGCAGGCAGGTTTTTTAATACTAGCGCAACCTGGGCAGCCCCGGTCAGTGATTATTAGAGAAATGCAAATCAAAATTACAATGAAGTATCACCTCACACCAGTTCTAATCACCATCTATGAACAATAAATGCTGGGGACGGTATGGAGAAAAGGGAACCATTTTACATTGTTGGTGGGAATGTAAATTGGTACAGTCACTATGTAGAATAGTATGAATACTCCTTAAGAAACTAAAAATAGAGCCACCATATGACCCAGCAATGCCACTCCTGGACGTGTATCCAGAGAAAGACATAGTTCAAAAGGGTACATGCACTCCAATGTTCATTGCAGCACTATTTACGATAGCCAGGACATGGAAGCAACTTAGGTGTCCATCAAGAGATGGATAAAGAAGTTGTGGTACATATATACAATGGAGTATTACTCAGCCATAAAAGGAATGAATATGAGTGAGTTCCAGTGAGGTAGAAAAGCCTAGAATCTGTTATACAGAAGGAAGAAAATCAGAAAGAAAGAAATATATCATACTTTAACACATATATATGGAATCTAGAAAAATGGGACTGGTGAACCTATTTGCAGGTCAGGAATAGAGACACAGACATGGAGAACAGACTAATGGACCCAGCAGGGGAAGGAGCAAGTGGGACTGAGAGAGTGGCACTGAGGCATGTGCATTATCGTGTGTAGAACAGACAGCTAGCGGGAGGTTGTTGTATAGCACAGGGGGTTCAACCCTGTGCTCTGTGACAGCTTAGAGGAGTGGGATGGAGTCAGAGAAGGGGGTTCAAGAGGGAAGGGACATGTGTATACTTACGGTGACTCACATTGTTGGTGGCAGAAACCTACACAACACTGCAAACCAATTATCCTCCAATTAAAAATTAAGAAAGAAGATGTGGTACATATATCAAATGGAATATCAGTCATTAAAAAGAATGAAATAATACCATTTGCAGCAACATAGATGAACCTGCAGATTATCATCCTAAGCAAAGTAATCAGACAAAGACAAGTATCATATGATATTGTTTATATGTGGAATCTTAAAAAAAAAAAAGATACAAATGAACTTATTTACAAAATAGAAACAGACTCATCAACTTAGAGAACAAACTTATGGTCAACAGGTGTGAAGGGTGAGGGGGAGGGATAGATTGGGAGTTTTAGATTTGAAATGTACACACTACTATATTTAAAGTAGATAACCAACAAGGATCTACTGTATAGCATAGGGAATCTGGCTCAACATTCTGTAATAACCTAAATGGGAAAAGAATTAAAGAATAGATACATGTATATGCATAACTGAATCACTTTGCTATAAACTTGAAACCAACACAACATTGTTTATCAACTATATATACTTTAATATGGGCTTTTCAGGTGGCTCAGTGGTAAAGAATCCACCTGCCAATGCAGGAGATGCGGATTTGATCCTAAGTCAGAATGATCCACTGGAGAATGAAATAGCAACCCGCTCTAGTATTCTTGCCTGGGAAATTTCAAGGACAGAGGAATCTGGGCTATAGTCCATGGGGTCACCAAAGAGGCAGACAGAACTTAGCGACAAATAACAACAATGACATACTCCAATATAAAATAAAAATTGGAAATAAATTTTAAAAGAAAAAAAAAGAAACCCATTGAACCTTTGGATGATAAGCTTCAAGCTCTTCAAGTAAAAGCATCCTTGTCTAAAAGCAATGAACACTAACTAGTCTATGTCACACTGCATATCATTATTTTATCAATCCCAGGCTGTTCCAAGTCATTAAATGCCAGCAATATCCTCCTTTCATGCTCTGGCCTTGGATAATGGGCTAATACAAGGTTCTGCAAAGCCTCAAGTGGGATTGAGTCATTGTTCCCCCAAGAAATAGGAAAAATTATGGGGCAGAATGTTTCAAGGGATTCCAGAAATAGCCTGCATCTTGGCTTCCTAGTTGTTTGTCGGGTGGTAAGACGCTAACTCCTTGGAGGGAAAGTTATGACCGACCTAGATAGTATATTCAAAAGCAGAGACATTAGTTTGCCGAGTAAGGTCTGTCTAGTCAAGGCTATGGTTTTTCCAGTAGTCATGTATGGATGTGAGAGTTGGACTGTGAAGAAGGCTGAGCGCCAAAGAATTGATGCTTTTGAACTGTGGTGTTGGAGAAGACGCTTGAGAGTCCCTTGGACTGCAGGGCGATCCAACCAGTCCATTTTGAAGGAGATCAGCCCTGGGATTTCTTTGGAAGGAATGATGCTAAAGCTGAAACTCCAGTACTTTGGCCACCTCATGCGAAGAGTTGATTCATTGGAAAAGACTCTGATGCTGGGAGGGATTGGGGGCAGGAGGAGAAGGGGATGACAGAGGATGAGATGGCTGGATGGCATCACTGACTTGATGGACGTGAGTCTGAGTGAACTCCCGGAGTTGGTGATGGACGGGGAGGCCTGGCGTGCTGCAATTCATGGGGTCGCAAAGAGTCGGACACGACTGAGCGACTGAACTGAACTGAATCTCCTTCACATGGTGTATTAGTTTACTAGGGCTGCCATAACAAAGTGCCACAAACTGAGTGGCTTACAAAATCAGACATTTCTTTGCACATTCTCTAGAACTTAGAAGTTCAAAACCAAGATCTCAAGAGATCTCTCTCTCTGAGTCTCTCCATTGCTTCTGGTAGTGGCCACTGATTGTTGGTGCTCCTGGGCTTTGCAGGTACACCACTCTGATCTCTGCCTCTGTCACCAATGGCATTGTCTCTGAGTGTATCTGTCTCCCCAACTTATAAAGACACCAGTCATTTTGGATCAGGGTTTGCTCTATTTACCTCATCTTAAGTTGATTACATCTTCAAAACCCTATTTCTAAATAAGATAACATGCATAGGTACTGGGGGTTAGGACTTCAGTATATCTTTTGAGAAATTCACAGTTCAATACTTTATACCTGGGAAATAAGTAAACTAGGAAACTGGGCTGTTCCATTCTCAAGACAGTTATAATATAAAACAACAAAAATATGAGTTGCTGTGCGGTCTTTGTTTTGTATGTTGTAAAAATTGTTGCATGGTTACTACCTTATAATATTTCTGCTAAGGACTAGAGGAAACCCAACTCCTCCTGCCACAAGTGAGGGGAAGAGAGTTATGATTTTATATTATCATTGTTAATATATAAACATTTGAATATATAAACTTTTGAATATAAAGGAAGTCCTCCACCCCAGCTGGGTGATACAAGCAAAGTGAAAGTGAAAGGCACTCAGTCATGTTCAACTCTTTGTGACCTCATGGACTACACAGTTCATGGAATTTTACAGGTCAGAATACTGGAGTGGGTAGCCTTTCTCTTTTCCAAGGGATCTTTCCAACCCAGGGATTGAATCCAGGTCTCCCACATTGCAGGCAGATTCTTCACCAGCTGAGTCACAGGGGAAGTCCATGATTCAAGCAGGTGGCTTCCAAAGGGCTGGATCATTAAAGAACTTATTCTTCTTAATAGGGAAGATCATTACTGTTCAGATTACTGGAGCAAAAGATATCTCAGTAGCAAAGGGCTGGGAAACCAGTGTGTAGGGCCTGATTTTTTCAACTTAATGGTTCTTTGTGTAGAAAAGAAACAGAATCTCATGAAATATCTTTCTTTTGGCTAACTCTTGGAATACTGACTTTACTCACTCCCTTACATATAAATAAAATTAACTACTATTGGGCTTAGGAAAAAGAGAGTCTTTCTTGATCTTTAGCCAAAAATTTCCCTAAACTGAGTAAAAGGGCACAAAACGCAAGGAAATGCCATATATATATATTTTTAATACAGCTGATTCCCAGGTGGCACTAGCAGGAAAGAATCCACCTGCCAGTGCAGGAGACTTAAGAGACTCGGGTTCAATCCTTGGATTGGGACGATCCCCGGAGGAGGTATGGCAACCCACTCCAGTATTCCTGTTTGGAGAATTCCATGGGCAGAGGAGCCTGGTGGGCTACAATCCACGGGGTTTCAAAGATTCAGACAAGACTAAAGTGATTTAGCACACACACACAGGGTATATAGGGAAGCAGTGGGCAACAGTATTTCCTAAGCTTTTGCAAAATAGGATTGAAGGGAATCAGTTAAATGCAATGCTAACAGAAATACTATAAATTTGACTCTTAAATACTTTAGGGCTAAAAGAACATGATTGTAAACAACCCCACAAGGAGGAGATGTCACAGAGTACCATCACAGGAAGGAACTCCACTCCTTCCATCTAATCTACATATGTTTTTAAGGGAACCAGATATCAACTCCTTTATTTCAGGGTACTGACTTATCATGCCATTTGACTCCAGCTTTCACATTTCAGCTTACAAATATATCTTCATTAGATGCATTAATGGTGAAGGATGTCCAGATACAACAAGCCTAAGAAGGGGCTTTTAAATCACCCGAATTGTCCTTCAAAGGGCATGACTGTATCCGAGACAAGGATGCATCATGTCCCCTGTTGCTCTGCCTTATAGTACCCTGGAGTTTCATACATTAAAAGCAGGACTACTGGGCTGCAGATTATTAGAATTATTATTAGCAACATGGCATCTATCATGCTGCGAGAGTTAACTTAAAAAAATCCAATTGAAGCTAAACTGAGAGAGAGGGGTTTACACAAAATTTAATAAGCTGCAGGATTTACAATAATTTAAGTCCTCTCTCAGAAATCCCATTTCATTTTCCAATTCATTGCCATAATTAGCCCCATCCCTAAATGGCAAAAATGCTGAGGGGATAGACAGGCTCTAATAAAATGAGTAAGGGAGAATTTTCAACCTCTCCCATCATCCTCACAAATAAACTCTTACCTATTCTGTAATTAGTCCTTGGCATACTGTGTCCTTGCATCTTACATATTGCACAGAAAAAAACTTTTATACTGACATTCATTCATAGGAGGCTAAAATAGAGACCAAGGTCTGAAAGTTTATGGATCTAAGCAGCTTGGCATAACTCCACTAGCTGGAAATGAGGCCAAAAGAAAGTCATGGTACAGATATGTGATCATTTAGAACCATCCTCTTGGATGACTTGTGGATGTAGATTTGAAGTTTCCTGTTTAAGCTCATTTCTGATTCTACTTATTAACATTATACAGCAACAGTAGTTTCTTGTAAAACCCACTAAGCCTTGTCTATGAATCTAACCAGATTGTGGAGACAGACTATCAGCAGAAGAATATGAACTTGCTCTTTTCTTTTCTTCTCTTCTCTTAGCTCATTCTTTACCAGCCCAGATCAGAGCACCTTACTGCCACACCAAAACAGCTAAATGCTAAAACTCAAAACCCACATTATGAATAGTAGCTTCTGGATATCATATTTAGAAAATATTCAGATATGTTGTATGAATAAACCTCTTCCAGCCAAGTTTTAACAATCCTGCTTGAGGCTGAACTTCTTACTGTAGAATATTCTGCTCCAAGACCCAGTGCATCTTCAGGGTAAAGAGAGTAGCCATGTTGGCTTTTTTTCAACAGAGTTACTATGAAAAAGGCATTTAACTAAGACCTGTACTGCTGCCTCCATTCCTTTTTGAAAGGAAGCAGGGAATCAATTACCCTTTTCAACTATTGGATATCTGCTTTGGGACAACAAAAGAAAAAATAAGTGGGAGGGGAAAGTAAATACAACTCCACATCTATTTTTAATTTATACCAACAGGGTCCTCTTCTGAGTATCATCCAAAAATCTGGGAACGTATCCACTATAGGCATCTTAAATTTAATATGCCTAAAGTGAAAATGTTAGTTGCTCAGTCATCTC
Source organism: Cephalophus harveyi (assembly GCA_006410635.1). Lineage (NCBI taxonomy): Eukaryota > Metazoa > Chordata > Mammalia > Artiodactyla > Bovidae > Cephalophus > Cephalophus harveyi. Next base: position 487,717 of record SJYT01083929.1, read on the forward strand.
CAACTTTTTGAGACTCCATGGACTATAGCCTGCCAGGCTTCTCTATCTATAGAATTCTCCAGGCAAGAATACTGGAGTGGGTTGCCATTCCCTTCTCTGGAGGATCTTCTCAACTCAGGGATTGAACCCAGGTCTCCTGCATTGCAAGCAGATTCTTTACCATCTTATCCACCAGGGAAGTCCAAACATGTCTAAGATGATTATATTTAACTTATGAACAGCTCCTTTTCCCAAGGAGTGTCTATCTCACTGAACTGCATAGCCACCAAGCCAGTCAGCTAAGCCATCAGGACGTGCAATTTTTGACTATGTCCTTTGATCCTCACATTCAGTTGATCACCAAGTTCTATGAATTCTACTTCACAAATATTTCTCAAATACGTTTATTTTCTCTCTCTCCACAGCTACTTCCTCAGTATTTTTTGACAGTTTTTAAAATTTTTAATTGGGGGATAATTGCTTTACAATGTTGTGTTGGTTTCTGCCATACAGCAACGTGAATCAGCCATAAGTCAGAAAGAGAAAAAAATAAGCATCATTTATTAACACATATATATGGAGTCAAAAAGACAAACAAACAAACAAAAAAGCAGTACTGATGAACTTATTTGCAAGGCAGGAATAGAGACTCAGACATAGAAAACAGACTTGTGGACACAGTGGCGGAAGGAGAGGGTGGGAAGAGGTGCTACAGTAGCAGTGGCGTATTCACCCTATATGCTTCCTCAGTATTTCTTTCTTGAGTTATTCTTGTTCTTTCTAACATCTCCAGTCTTGCTTTTCTTCTTATGTGTTCTCCACGTGACAGCTATGTTCTACCTCAAAGCAAATCTCAAGTTGAGATGCCTGGGGTTCCTTTCAACATGGAGTTGAATGAATGGTTCACTCATTCATTTATTCAACCAATACTTGATGAGTGTGTACACAAGGCAAAACACTGTCCTAGGAAACAGTGAGTAAAAGGGAATGCAGTCTGCTCTCATGCGCTAACAATCTCTTGGGAGGGATGGAGGATGGAGATATTAATCCTCACGGATTCTGCACAGTATGGAGTGTTATGATGAAAACAATTCCATGTTCTGAAAGCAGAGAGCAGAAACATCTGATTTAGTCTGCAGAGTGAGAGAGTAAAGTAAGAAAAGGAGAGGAACGTAAGGCAGCTTTAGAGAACTTCAACACTCTAGGGTTGGGTAGAGGTGTATGAATGCACAGGGAGCTTGTGAAGAACCACTAAGAGGCATCCTGTGGTGTCACAGATGTGACAAGGAAGGGAGCATTTCAAGGAGGGTCATCCTCTGTGACAAACTCTTCTTAGAAGTTAAATAGACGAGGTCAAGAAAATGTTCCTTAGATGCAGGAGCATCAAGGTTATCAGTGACCTTGGCAAAAGCTGATTAGATGAATTAATGGAAACAAGCACAGATGGGGATGAGTTTAAAAGCCTGTACAATCTCAGGAAAAGGGGGTAATGGGAATGGAAGCTTCCAAGGATCTCTGAGACCTGGCACCTGGCCTCCTCTTTAGTTTGTTCTTGCATCGCCTCCCTACCTATTGTATGCTCTCCTGTTATCAAACACAGCCCCTCCTGCCACAACAGATGACTTGCAATTTGCTCAAGACTCCACTGTCTCTTTTATCTCAGGGCTCTAGAGCATGCTATTCTCTCTACCCGAAAAGCCCTTCAACTTTCTTGTACCTGGACAATACCTACACTTCCTTCAAGGCTCAGCTCATCATCACTGCCTCAGGAAGACTTTTCTAATACCCACCTCAGCCTAAAAGTACTAACATCACCACCAGAAACAAATGCCTAAGATTGCCCTTATGAAAGACGCAATCTTGAATCTGTCTGCCTGTTTCTCCCCCCCACCATAAGATTGTGATTCATGAGATAATAGTGACCCTTTGTCATTTTTATCTACTCAGAATATACTTGAAGAGTGAATGATCACTGTGAACTGCTCACTCAGACATCAGAAGCTTTGTCCACAGAAGGATAGGGTTCCCATAGTACAGGGGTCTCTGCAAACCACAGTAGTTTCCCCATGGAATGTTCCATCTTGGGGACGCATCTTCCCTGTACAGGTTCAGAGAAAGGGTTTTGAGGTAAGACAGACATGAGTCAATCCCAGCTCTTCTCTGAGCCTCAGTTTCTTCATCTGTAAAACTAGAAAAATTTTAACACCTACAATGCATATTTTATGAGTGCAGAGGCTTCCCTGGTGCCTCAGACAGTAAATAATCCACCTGCAATGCAGGAGACCCGGGTTCCATCCCTGGGTCAGGAAGATCCCCTCGAAAAAGGAATGGCTACTCACTCCAGGATTCCTGCCTGGAGAATTCTATGGACAGAGAAGGCTGGAAGGCTATAGTTCATGGGGTCTACAAAAGTCAGTTACCACTGAGTGACTAACACTTCATGAATGCAGAATTGTGGAACTCCATGTAGAGTATTTAGCATAGTTCTTAACTTGTAAGTAAATGAGCAAATGGTCAATACATGTTAGTTATTATTGGTATCCCTTGTATTGGTTTCCTGTCGTTGCTGTAACAAATTACCATAAATTTGACAGTGGATGAAGCACAAGCTGGAATCAAGATTGCTGGGAGAAATATCAATAACCTCAGTTATGCAGATGACACCATACTTATGGCAGAAAGTGATGAGGAACTGAAGAGCCTCTTGTTGAAAGTGAAAGAGGAGAGTGAAAAACTTGGCTTAAAACTCAACATTAAGAAAACTAAGATCATGGCATTTGATCCCATCACTTCATGGCAAATGGGGAAACAATGGAAACAGTATCAGACTTTATCTTTTAGGGCTCTGAAATCACTGCAGATGGTGATTGCAGCCTTGAAATTAAAAGATGCTAGCTCCTTGGAAGAAAAGCTATGACCAACCTGGACAGCATATTAAAAAGCAGAGACATTACTTTATTAACAAAGGTCCATCTAGCCAAGGCTATGGTTTTTCCAGTAGTCATGTATGGATGTGAGAGTTGGACTGTGAAGAAAGCTGAGTGCCCAAGAATTGATGCTTTTGAACCATGGTGTTGGAGAAGACTCTTGAGATTCCCTTGGACTGCTAGGAGATCCAACTAGTCCATCCTAAAGGAAATCAGTCCTAAATATTCATCGGAAGGACTGATGCTGAAGCTGAAACTTCAATGCTTTGGCCACCTGATGTGAAGAACTGACTCATTTGAAAAGATCCTGATACTGGGAATGATTGAAACCAGGAAGAGAAGGGGAAGACAGAGGATGAGATGGTTGAATGGCATTACCGACTCAATGGACATGAGTTTGAGTAAGATCTGGGAGTTGGTGATGGACAGGGAAGCCTGGCATACTGCAGTTCATGGGGTCGCAAAGAGTCAGACATGACTGAGTGACTGAACTGAACTGAACTGGCTGCTAAAATCAACATAGATTTGTTTCTTTTATGGTTTTGAAGGCCAGCAGTTTGCAAAATGGATTCTAATTTGCTGAAATCAAGATGCTGGTTGGGCCACACACTCTCTAGATGCTCCAGAGAAGAATCTATTTCAGTATCTTTTTCAGCTTCTAGTGGCCAGCTGTGTTTCTTGGTTCATACCCACATCCTCTCTTTTTAAAGCTACCAGTGTAACATCCCTTTCTGACTCTGCTTGTTTCCTTCACACGACCTTCGCTTTTGTCAAATCCCTTTTGGCCTGCTTCTTATAAGATCACTCGTGATTATACTTAGGGTTCACCTGGATAATCCAAGATAATCTTCTATTCTCAAGAGCCTTAATCGCATCTACAAAGTCTCTTTTGCCATGTGAAGTAACATCCACAGTTCTAGGGATGGTTAATTAGGGGAGCCATTATTCACCCTACCACATCACTATCGTTATTATTGTACTTGATATAGTGAGATAAAGAGTAATTCTAGACGAACTAAATACCAAATTAGGGTATAGATATCTCTGCAAAATGTACAGTACTTACAATCTATTGTAGCAGAGCAAGGAATCCTTATATCTCAGGCTTCTACTAAAGCAATACACTTGATGAGAAAATGACTACAGGACTACTAGCTTCCTCCCACTTAGAAAGAATCTGATACGGTTTCCTCGAAACAGGTTAAGGCATATATATTGCCTAAGGATCAGTGAAAGTGCTCAGGACAGTCAAGTTATGGCAATCCCCCTTACAGAAAGGAGCTGTTATTGCCAATTCTCTGTATGACACGGTCAGACAGGGTTGCGTTCTCTCTTCCACCTGCAAAGTCAAAGCAAGATCTATCTGTGCCTAAAGTTTCCATCAAGGGAAAATAGGAAAACATTAGGTTTCTTTCAGACCTAGATGTTTCTCTTTAACTTGTCAACTTTCTCTACAAAAGAATAGAATAGGGCCTTGCTGTCATATTAGGGATTGTTGCCAAGTCTCTATGTATGGCATTTGTTGCAAATTTAGTGATTTGTTCTCCAGCCAACATGCCTTCTTTAACAGCTGTAGTCGGATTGGGAAAACTTGAAGTTTAATAAAAATCAATAAAAGAAATCCTAATTGCAAAAAAATTGGAAAGTGAATTTCTTCTAAGCCTAAGTCATTAGAGAAGACTTTACATAAAGATACTTATATTTCAATTTTTTCTTATACCTCAATGTTGAAAAATCAAATAAAGAAAACAAGAGGGAAACTGCACAGTTCTCAGTGGTAAAGGAAGTCTGGACAACTTAGTTCCTAATGGTGTGTAAATTATAATTTGTCCAAATTATAGGCTCAAAAATCAGAAATACTGACATAAGAGATAACTGGAATAAGTAATGATGTCAATGGTGTGAGAGAAAGAGAGCCAGAGACATAGAAATGGGGAAAAGGATATGGAGAGGAAAGAATTATGGACTATTAAATTGTAAATGTTCTTAAAAGCTGTTTTCTTTCCAAAGGATTTAGTGAATCTTATAATTTTGATTAAAGCAGAAAACAAAGAAGGAAATCAGAATTAGCTTCCAAAGTGTTTTTCTTCCAGTCTAGGCAATACAGACATAGCAGACTATAAATACAGCTTAACACTCTACAATGCTTTTTTTTAAAAATGAGAATCTCTAAAACATTCGCAAACAAGTGTGGCTGTCTCCTTATGTGAGAAGCAAAACACTAAGTGAAAAATTTAGCATGTGGTCCATGTGCAGCCGAATTAGGACTGGGCCCCTTTCTTGAGTTTTGAGATGGAGATCTATGCAGATCAGCATCTGGCACTTGTTCTGGTCTCTCTTCTCAGAGAGGGGGATGCAGTAAGTTCAGTGCAAGGTCATAGGGGCATGGGGAGAATTACCCCAACTCAGGGTAACAAGATGAGGCTAGGAAAAAGGATGTTTTGCCCTCATATTGTGAAACCACTGCACTTTACTTCTGAACACTATCCTGTTCCGCTCACTCTGATTTCAAAGAAGAAACCTTGGGGAAGGAGCTTTACAGTTTATCAAAAAGTATCCCGGGATGCAATTAACAGAGAACATACATGCCTCTTGTGTAGGCCATTCACATAATACCCAAGGTTCAGGGGTGGTGGCACTCAAGGAAGAAAAGGCTCAGATCCTAAACAGCTGGCACTGACCTGAGCTACGCAATGCCTCATTCCAGCTCCCCAGGTCAGGCCTCCATAGACATAGTTATCTGGGAGATGGAATGTTCAAGTCATCCTTAAAAGGTCACCAAATGGGAAAAATGGGTACCAAGCCCCTCCCTTGCCTAGGAACCTGCAAGTTCCACAGAAGTGCCACTGAATAACAACCAAGTTATCCTCTCCAAGTGTGCTATTAAATTATTAAAATCCTACTACAATTACTACAGCTAATAAAGTGCTGGTGCAGAGCACAATCTTGGTAGTAATTGTGTGGCAGGATGATTAAACAGCAGGCTGCAATAATTATTCCAATCCATCTTCAGAGATGGAGTCAAAGCCCTAACAATCAAATCAATCAATTAATGCACAAAACTGTTAAGGAAGAAAAAATCAATGAAAACAACTTTTCACAACAAAGCAATAAATCAATCCCAAATAATCATGCTATATCATTATATTAAAAAAATGGGATGATACCAGTTATTGCAATTAAGTACCAAAGCAGTGATTTCATTGTCTATTATTCCTGCTCAAAGTGGAGGGAGATCTGATTTTTATTGGATTTTGTGGCATCTCAGTAAACACCCAGAACTCAAATCTCTTTTGTCAGTAAGTCCCAGGCTCCTGTCACTTTCCACTGCCAAGTACCCAAACAACCATGGAGAATGGAAAACTACCCTAGAGAAAAAACCCAGAGCAGGCCTGAATGGATCTCATTATAGCATTTTACCATTTCCAAAGCACTTTGCCAACATTATCTGAAGTTTTCTTTCTTAATAAGTATGGAATGAGGTAGAGTAGATATTTTTAATTAATCTGTTTCACAGTGAGGCATACTGAGGTTTAGAGAAGAGACTTCCCCAAGATCACATGGGGTGAAACAAACAGAGATGGGGCCATGTGTCTTTCTCTTTCCATCACTCTACCCTGCCTGGGGGATGGTGCTACCGAAGTCCAGAAGGAAGGATTTAAGTCATCCTTAAAGTCTCCTTTCCCCCTGAGGGGGCAATTGGGAGTGGGCCCAGGGAGTGCTCAGGGGAGGTCTATGAGATACAGGTTTACCCCTGGGCAGGCTATCATGGTCTTCAAATGAGACCTCTTGGAGCTTCTCGAGATGTGATGGCTCAAGGTCCAGATGGCTTTTGCTTCTCAGAAGGGATCTTGACAGTACCTCTGAGTTGTTTCCGTTGTATTTTTCATTAGCAACACCTACTTATACCATTGATCCAGCACTTAGAACATCCCTGGCACTATGCAAATATATTATATTGATCTCAAGATAATTCCCGAAACTGTGTCCACAAGTGGGTACCAACTGCTTCCTCTCCCCTTATAAAAAAACTTAAGATCAGGAAAGCTAATTTGTACAAAGTCACAGAGCAATTAAGTGGTGGAGCAGTTGGTATCCACTTGTCAAAACTTCTCTTCGGCAGTTATAAAGTCAACACATAGTTTTGTGTTGTTTTTTTTAATTAAAGTTATTAAGTGATGGCAGAAAGGTGGTACATCATGAGTCGCCAAGACCACTGCTAAGTCTAGTGATGTGCTAGGATTCAGGGGACTGAATTAAGAAAGAGAAAAGGTACATGGGGTGAGGTCCAGAGAAAACCAGGTACAAGCTTCTAGAATTCTATCCTAGTGGAGTGTTGACAATTCCCTCAGCAACAAACTGTGGCGATGCTATCCATTAGGAAAGCTCCTCTACTGAGCAGGTATCAAGATTTCTGAATTTGAGTATGAGGATGACTTAAATTCTTCCTTCTGGACATCAGTAGCACCATCCCCCAGGCAGGTAGAGTGATGGAAAGAGAAAGACACAACTCATATTCATACTCAAATTTCTGGCCATGTGCTGACCTGCTTCTCACTTGGCTCTACACTGCCAACATTTCGGCTGCAAGTTGTTTAATCAGTTATATATAACGTAAAGAACATTAACATTGCCCACTGGTCTCACCTTGCAAACATCTTAAAAGACTATTCATTTTGATCTCATTCTTCAGACAAAATAATGGGAATAGAAAAGATGAGTCAAAACTTCTCTTGGGCAGTTATAAAGTCAACACATAGTTTTTTTTTTTTTTTTTTTTTTAATTAAAGTTACTAAGTGATGGCAGAAAGGTGGTACATTATGAGTCGCCAAGACCACTGCCAAGTCCAGTGATGTGCTAAGGTTCAGGGGACTCAGCATAGAGTTGTGTTTGCTGCTATGACTTCTTATAGCAAAAGGATACAAAACAAAATTAGGAAAGAGAAAAGATACATGGGGTGAGGTCCAGAGAAAACCAGGTACAGGCTTCTAAAACTCTATCCTAGTGGCGTGTTGACGATTCCTTCATCAACAAACTGTGGCGATGCTGTCCATTAGGAAATTCTCTACTGAGCAAGTATCAAGATTTCTGACTCTCAGAAGGCACACAGGCATTCAACATGAGCCACAACATTTTCACAAAAAGGTCAGGCATAGTGAGGCTTTCTTATCAAGAAATGATGAGAACCTTTCAAAATCTAAGTTCCTATATTCCAGCCAAGGACCAGTCTTGTAAGCAGGTTTTTCAAAGGTCAGTAGTCTCAGGACTGTTACCACTACTCTCTTCTGCACAGGTTAGGTTTGTCGTGTCTTTTCATTTTATTTCCTCTCCATCCTTATTCCCTTCCTTCTTTTCCTCCTTCTCTTCACAGAACTGGGAAACAAGACCCTGTGACCCATTTTAGCTACTGCCTTAGGGGCGGTCAGCAGTAAGTTTTTGTCTTGCATCTCCTGGTTAACTCAGTCTGTCTTACAAAAGTCTGCTCAGCTTCATTCTGAGAATCAAGCTTTCTGGGTTTCAGGCTCATAGCTTCTTTCATCAGGGTAGCTTCTAGGATTTGAGGAATCCTATTTTGGAGCTCTCTGTGCAGGAAGAAGAACCATTTTGTATCTGCCTTTGATGGCTCCTGGGACTCACTGTCTACTCCACAGTGAACTTCGAGGAATTCAATGCTGTTCCTGGAGGGAGTCCAGATGCTCATTTTCTCTTGAAAAACTATTAGACCCTTCTAAGGCCTCACTGAGAAGCACTAGGTGACCACCCTGGATTAGCCATTTATAACACTTTCAAAGAAGGCAAGAAATGGTGCCTACAGGGAGGAGCAGATGATATGAAGTCAATGTACAGACTGGAGGTCAAAGAAGAATGAGATAAAGCAGTTTAATGAAACAGAAGAAAAGAGAGCCAAAGATAGCCTCAGTTTAGAGTGACACCAGGTCAGGGAAGATTTTGAGCTGATTCAATACAAAAGGCACAAAACTGAGAATTTCTGTGGTTTTGGAGAAATACATTTTGTGCAGGTATTGAAAGAAATCCAAATGACCTCACAACTCTGCCTTCATGAAACATTTCATATGTTCGACCAGTCTGATCATTCTGTGCAAGAGGAATAAATGACCATGTAAGGTAGTATCTACATATGAACTGTTAACAACAACCACACTTCACAAAGATACTAACCAATCATTAGCCAGTTGTTTGAATAGAAATACATTTTCATCTTCAGTCCAATAAGCTTTGTATATATCTACTCTATGGATGCTGAACAACAAATCTGAGGGTTTTGTTTTGTTTCATGAGAATTTGCTACTTAATCCAAGTAAAACAATATCCTTACTTTGAATACTGCTTCCTCACACTCTCCTTCTCTCGCCCTCAGGATGTGTTCCTTGCTACCTCTCATGCTGCTGCTAAGTCTCTTCAGTCCTGTCCGACTCTGTGCAACCCCATAGATGGCAGCCCACCAGGCTCCCCCGTCCCTGGGATTCTCCAGGCAAGAACACTGGAGTGGGTTGCCATTTCCGTCTCCAATGCATGAAAGTGAAAAGTGAAAGGGAAGTCGCTCAGTCGTGTCCGACCCTTAGCATGGACTGCAGCCTTCCAGGCTCCTCCATCCATGGGATTTTCCAGGCAAGAGTCCTGGAGTGGGGTGCCATTGCCTTCTCCGGCTACCTCTCATATCTTACCCCTTTTGTTCCTCTTTGCCCTTCCACTGAGTCCAAAGCTTCTACAGGACCTGGTGACTTCTGTCTGGTCCTCCCCTCCAGCCATGTTCTGTGTCCCTAAGTCCTTGAAACAAATGACACGTCTTCATTAGCTTCTGTAGCTTATGCACTTGTTGGAAATATTCTGTTCCAAACACGACCAGGAATCCCCATGAAATCAGGCAAATGCTCAGCTATGCTCTTCGCCATCCATTTTGGATGATCATTTTTAATGCACCGTGTTATTAAAAGAAGAGAATTTTTTTTTTAATTTAGCATTGGTGTTGTCATGAGAAAACAACTATGCAAAAACATGTCTCCAGGTTTTTTCTGCTGTGTTACATGCATAAAAGGCATTCAGAGACAGGAGGCCAGGAGCCAAGAATGGGCACCAAAGAACTGAAGGCTGCTGCTCTAGTTCAAGGTGACAGAGAGGAATTTTTACAAATGATATGCAAAATAACAACCTTCCCAGAGAGAAACTTAAAAAGAGGGACTCTAACTGGCTGTTTCATGAGGCAGCCCGGCTCTCTCCGGTTCTTTGGTAGTGAGCTTACTGGATTACAATGCTTCTTTTTTAGTGCAGTTTTGACCCACAAGGAAGAAACGCAGGCATAAAGAAAGAAAGAGCCAGTATTCCGATGTCTGTGCACAGAGGGAAATGGAGCTGCCTCATCCTGATAAGCAAGCTGCTAAATGAAGACAGCTTCAGGGTCTTTTGAAACTCAGAGACACGTTTAGCCCAGACAGGGCTGAAGCAAAACTGTCTGCTAGAAGAGGCAGTGCCAGTTGAGGCCATGCCTTCTGCCCTTCCCCCTGCTCAGCTGTTCCCAGTTTCTGAGGCTAAGAAAAGAGTCACTTTGCTTCCTAAGATCAGATAGCCAGTGACAAAATGATTAATTCCATTAACTCCATGTGTAAGTATCACGGCCTTTTCATAGATAATCCGTTTTTTGAACTTTGAAGATTTATATGATTCGTAAATATTACAAAATAGCAAAATTTAAACTGATGGTATATATTTATCTGGGTTCCCAGTTAGAATTGACAAAATTCTAAGCCTCTCTGATCACCAGAATCTCTGGGAAGTTTAATACATGGAGATTCCTGGGCTCACCTCTAGAGATTCTTATCCAGTAGATCTCATACCTGTTTTTTAAAAATCTATTCTATTGACTTTGGTGTCAAATCAGATTTGGAATTCCCAGACCCGACTTTCACTACCAGCAGTCCACATTACCAGAATTTCAGGCATGGTTTATCACAGAGTTTATCAAATTAATATGTGTATCAACCACCTAGGGATCTTGTTAAAATGTAGGTTCTGGTTACTATTATTGGGTAGAGAAAGAGATTCTGCAGTTCCAGCAAGCTTCCAGAGGAGGCTGATGCTACTGGTCTGAAACTACACTTTGAGGATAACTGTGATAAACTAAGCCCCAAAATCTCGATGGCTGGACATGCTGAATGTTTACTTCTCATTCATGGAAAGCCCAATACGGACTGGATAACCCTCCTCTATCTCCTTCTTGCTGCTGTTGTTCAGTCATTAAGTTGTGTCCAACTCTTTGGGACAACACAGACTGTAGCACACCAGGCTTCCAATTCCTTCCCTGTCTCCAGGAATTTGCTCAAATTCATGTGCATTGAATCAGTGATGCTGTCTAACCTTCTCATCCTCCACAGCCTCCTTCTCCTCCTGCTCTCAATCTTACCCGGCATCAGGGGCTTTTCCAATGAGTTGGCTCTTCTCCGTTTGGAACTTTTGGCCTCCAAAGTAGGAGCCAAAAGGCATGGAAGTGGCAGCATGGCTTTTAAATGTCTCAATCTAGAAGCAACATGATATTTGTCAGGCATATGGCCCCAATATAACTGCAAGGGAGGCTGAGGAATGCAGAGAAGCACCTGGAAATTGGGGGAGAAATAGTGGTTTCTGCATATGAGTCTAATGCTGACCTGAATCAATGAATGAATTTCAGTATCTATTGAGTAAGTGATGTATTTTAACTTTTTTTTGCTAGTTTTATTTTACTCTAAACCACATTATTAAAACATAATTAAACCACTGCCTTTTTGATTCACTTTGATCCACAGAATGATTATCTTGTCAGGTTATCTGCAGCCCAGGATATTCCATGATAATATGTTTGATTATTGCATCACACACAAAATTGTATTTTGTTTAATTATAACATCTGCTTTCTGTAATGTATTTTTTAATAAAGTGAAAACATCTAAAATCAGAGACTTTCCAATAATTGTATCATGGGATAATGGCAGACTTATTAGGACACCTGCAAATCCAGAGAGCAGGTAAACGGCATTATCAATGTGGCACAGTTCCTCAACAACCCTGTCCAGCCTGGATCCCTCCACTTTGCTGTATACTCACTCACTTCTATCCTCTCGACAGTAATACTCAGACATTCTTTTTTAGCTTTCTTGCCATAGGTAAGTGTAACTCTAACTTTGTTGAGCCTCAATATCATCACAAGTAAAGTGGGAATTTAGAAAATTATGCCTCATAGGGTTGCTACGATGATAAAATAGTCACTCTATTAGTATTCTTCTCTTAGAAACAGATTATGAAGAAAATCTAAAAGAATAAGTAGGAGAAAGTATGGATTTGAGTATATTTAGGGGATCTGCTCTGAATTCTATTAAGTTTTGGTTTTATGAGTCAGTGTTTATGAACACAATACATATAGGAAATGTTGAGACAGCTGTGAAATCTACCTGGACATTCTTGGAGCTGGAGAGAAAAAACTTTTGGTGAGCAGAAGGTCAGTTCTAATGGAACGGACAATCTCTCAAGTGCCCCTTCTAAAGTATGATTCTATGGTAAATACATTATTTTGACCTCATGTGTCACGTTTTTCCTCCAAAGCTTGAGATTGTTTTTACACAAGCATAGTACCTCTTCTTGGTTTACTCTCCAAAGAATATAGTAGTTCTATAGGCAGTTGATTCTCAACATATATTTATTATGAGCTATATTATTTTGGACTAACATTTTAATTGCCTTCTCTATAACAGATATTTTTAACTTTGGGGAGATACATAGAATAATTCAAGACCTTTAAAAAACTACAATCCCCTCTTTCCTAGAAAAATTCACATTGTCTATACATATAAATTTTTATATATAATTTTAGGAGGTTCATAAACCTCCAAAGCCATGTATGGATTCCAGCTCCCTAGAAAACAACATTATGCTAACTTTCTAAAATTTACCAATAAATGCTATTAATATTAACATGCAACCATGAAATTAAAAGACACTTGCTCCTTGGAAGAAAAGCTATGACAAACCTAGACAGCATATTAAAAAGCAATGACGTCACTTTGCCAACAAAGGTCCATGTGGTCAAAGCTATGGTTTTTCTGGTAGCCAGGTTTGGATGTAAGAGTTGAACCATAAAGAAGGCTGAGTGACAAAAAATTGATATTTTTGAACTGTGGTGCTGGAAATGACTCTTGAGAGTCCCTTGGATGGCAAGGAGATCAAACCAGTCAATCCTAAAGGAAATCAACCCTGAATATTCGTTGGAAAGACTGATGCTAAAGCTCCAATACTTTGGCCACCTGATATGAAAAGCCGACTCATTGGAAAAGAGCTTGATGCTTGGAAAGATTGAGGGCAGGTGAAGAAGGGGGGTGCAGAGGATAAGATGGTTGGATGGCATCACCGATTCAATGGACATGAGTTTGAGCAAGCTCCAGGAGATAGTGAAGGGCAGTCTAGCCTGGAATGCTGCCGTCCATAGGGTCGCAAAGAGGTGGACATGACTGGGTGACTGAAAAATAGCAACAATATTAACATTCAGGAAATACAACAGTATTTCTCATAGAATGAAGCAAGTAAGGAGATAATTAGAAAGGCTAGGGAAATCCCGTAACAACAGGCTCCCTCTTATACTTTCCTAGACTTCTGGCCTCTGATACACTTGGCCTGAGAGGGAGAGCTACTGTTTCCATCGCCTCTTTGGTGAAGCCTTCCCTGATGCTACCAAATAAAGTTCATCTTCCCCTCATTATGCATCCCCTCCTCAAGCAGCACTGTGGGGCAAGAACTTATTCACTTCTACATCCTCAGTGTCCAGTCCAGCAGACAGAACACAAAAAGCATTTAGTAAGTACGTGTTTAACTGTTCTGAAGGTTAAGTCACACTGATCTATTCGTTTTTGCACTGAAGGCAATTCCATAGTGCAGAAGAACCAAAATACTCCTGACAGACCGCCTCACCAGCCCTTTTCTTCCAGATCCTGCCCAACCTAGCATAGGACAAATACCAGGCAAATTATATTAAATTTCATTTAATGTGCCGGTCACAGTTCTTCTGACAAAGAAGTCACTTATACACTATGCAAAAACAAAAGACAGATTCTTTCAACTTGATTAAAGTTAGAGTGAGCAGAAAGAAGTAAGCAACATTAGACAGAGTCAAACCCAGTTACATAGAGGGGGCCCCATGACTGAAGTTTTCTATTTCTCTCAAAAGCTTGGAATAAAGTTTTGCTTGGCATGGGAATGCCACTATTGATCTCAGGAGGATACTCAACCAGGAATCAGGAAGAGAAACACATTGTTGGATTCGGAGTCAAATCATCAGTAAAAAAAACAAAAAAAATTAAGTTAAGTTTGCATTTAGGTACATAACAAATAGCTTTCTACTATCAGTATGTCCCAAATATTGTCTGGAATGTATTTATACAATTTTTTTGCTGTTCACCTGAAATTAAGATTTAACTGGGAATCTTCTATTTTTATTTGCATAATATTGCAACCCTAATCTGGAGGCCAAAACCTTGCAGCCCTCTCTAAAGTTATGCAGTATCACTGTCTTCAGTCTCTTCTTATGAGAAACAATTTGAACAACTTTGATTTATATTCTTATTTACCACGCTCTGAAGACATTACCTTTACCTCCAAGTTAACTGGGTTTTTCTGATGGCAATCTGTAACTTCCCAAATCTTTTACATTTGTGATAATTGCATTCATGGGAAACAAGATTCTCTCAGCAGTTCTTCCCCCCACCCCCCACCCCGCCAATGGGTGGGTGGTTTATGAGAAGAGATGAGCGGGTGGTGCCATGCATTATCGGCTGGCACTTCTGAGCTTTCCTCCTTGCTGGTATGTGTTGGGAGAGGAGACCAGCTGTCATCCTGTGGTGTCAAGTTGTGGGGCTATCCATTTGGGGAAGAGTAGACAGGCCCCCCTCTCTCATGGGGAAAAGGGCCCCAGAGGGCAGCAAAGGCCAGCACCTGTTGGGTTTTGATAGAGTTCCAAAGTGAAGTCAAAAGGCTTGGCCTTGCTATTTATATTGGGAAAGGACAAAAGGGCCTTAAAAGCGTGAGACAGCTGATCAAACCAGAGCACAGTTACATCTTGGCGAAAGAGAACAGATGTGGCTTCTCCTGAACTATGTATAGGATCAACCTGGGAGTTCTCCTCAAAATGATGGATGCAGAGCACCAGCATGCGTGTCAGCTCTCCACGGGTCATTGCATGGATTGCTCTCTGGTGTTTTCGTTTCCATATGAACCAAACAGTCTGGGTTTATTTTGCCCTCATGTATTGGGCAACGTGACATTTTAGTGGTATTCTATTCTAAATTTGAAAGTTATTGCTAGACTATTAATCACTTTCCCTGACAGTGCTGGTGGTCTTAGTGGTGTTTTGAAAACAAAAACAAGGGTCAAAAAGCATATGAGTGCCTGAGACCAAAATTTTAATAATTTACTAAAATATTTGCCAAACTGTTTAATTTTTGATCAGAGCTTGTCTGTCTGTCCAGTTTTGATTAATATCAGCTAAAGACTAATGTATCTCCTAGACTGCTTAGGGAAATTTTTAGGCTTGGAAACCACTAGGACCTTCTCATTCTTGAGAATTCTCAAAACAAAATATCAGGGTCACATCTGCTTCAAAGCAGAATCTGGTTCCAGTAAGATCAAGGGTTCACCCTGCGCAGAACTTAAAGAGCTGACCTCTACTCAGTGCCCTCAAAACATATGGAAGAGCAATTGGGACCATTCCACTCCAGGAGCATCACATATGGTCCCTTGTGAATGGCTTTTCAATGTCATTTCCCACCATTCCCTGGCATTTATCTGAGACTATTACATGGCTTTTTGCCATATTCTTTACCACTGTCACTGCTCAGAAACCACACTTACCACAATAATAAACACTTTCCACAATTTCTTTTATTTTACAAACTTTTCCTCACACACAACTCAAATATCACTTCTACTGGGTCTCCCTGTAGGAACTCCAACCACAAGATGTGTTGGTCTTCAGGGACTGGCATCAGTTATGCTAACCTGAGGCAGTATAAGTGGGTGGAGAACAAAAAGGGTTGAGAGGGGCCCAGATTGATTTGAGGTTGGGAGTGGGGAGGTAACTCACAACCGAGTCAAATAGCAAAGGAAGAACAGAATAGGTTTGTGCATAACTGAAGGCAGATGGGATGAGCTTTGAGGAGTGAGTCCTGCATGTTGGAAATTGTGAATCAGTGCGCTGGGATGTCCTTTTGTATGTAGTATAAAGCAGAGCCAACATGAGATGGCAAAATCTTCCCTGACTGATTGTAATTTGTTGTTTCAAATGTTGATTATGTCTTCTTTTTGGTGTTGCCGTTATCTTGATCCAGGGTTCTATTCTCACAATATCTACCATAGCACAATGCATG
>SJYT01083931.1:0-15907 GCA_006410635.1 Cephalophus harveyi
GCCATGTATTAGCTGTAGCTTTAAAAGGGGTGTAACTGGAACTGCAAGGTAAACATAGTCTGCAGGACAACAATCTAAACTGAGAAACATCCAGGAAATTTTAGGGAAAAGAGTTATTTGGTTAGATGTAATTGGCTACTGGAAAGAGTAGCAAAGTGGTTGTCACAAGGACCAAGTGTGACAATGTATGTAAAAGTATTTCGTCCAATAATATGGTACATTCTTCTGAAGTTCTTTGACAAGTAGAAACACATATGCTAAAATTAATGTTTTTTAAAATGTTTGCATAAGGAACTTACCAAAGTTCAACAAGAAAGGGGAAGGACAATATGATATTTTAAAAAGAAATTGCAATTCCATCTATTCAGCTCAAATATATCATGTAATAAAATCATATAACTTTTTTTTTTTAATGAAGTCTGTGATAGGGACCATTATCTCTATTTTACCAAAGTCAAAAAGATGTTACATGCATATTTCCAAATCACAGGTAGGATTTAAATTAGGACTAAAAACCTTAGGCCCCTGTGCATAATTAACTATTCAGCTCAAATATATCATGTAATAAAATCATATAACTTTTTTTTTTTAATGAAGTCTGTGATAGGGACCATTATCTCTATTTTACCAAAGTCAAAAAGATGTTACATGCATATTTCCAAATCACAGGTAGGATTTAAATTAGGACTAAAAACCTTAGGCCCCTGTGCATAATTACTGCTCCGTAGAACTTTTTGCCAGAGTTAATGTTATTGGTTGAATTCTACTGTTTCCTAGAATATGTCACATTTTGTGATTTTTAAGTCTCAGGAAATCTGTTCAGTGTCCACTGCAAGACAATAAATAAAAGTACTTCTGTAAATAGTGTTCAATGACTACTTCCGGCTGGTAGAATAAGGGGAAAAGGAATCATAGCCACCAATTTATTTCCTGATTCAGAAAATGACTCACGATGTAACTTTGTGAACATTGCTTAACCTTTCAGCATTCCAGTTTCTACAGCTGAAAAACAAGGATAATGTTTGTGCACCTTACAATGGTAAATGCTCTAGAAATACACACAAAAAAGTTAATCTCCTATCAAGGGACAGTAAAGCTGGTTTTTCGTGTACTTGAGATATCACTGACACATTCGCAAAGCAGTTTCTGCCAAAGTTGTGTGGTTAATGCTTCCAGATCACCTCCCTAAGCACCACATTGTGCACTGAACTCTCTTTATCCTGCCCTGAATCAGAATGGTAACCGCCGCGGGGTGTGTTCAACGTGGCTGACGAGGCCGACTGTAGAGCCTGTCTCACTGCTTGTGCCAGGGTGCTTTCTGCACGGTTGTCAAGGAAGACAGCACTCAACAGAAGGAAAAAGATCCATACGGTGGGAAGAAACTTTCTCCTTGAATTCTGATTCTGGGAAATATGACTAAAATTATGAATGAGCCAATTTCATTTGCAGTCTTCCTGCGACAATGTACAACTGTTCAGCTTCCTTCATATTCTGGAAACCACAATTTAGGAAAGATATGTATGTGTCCTTTCTGGTGCTTGGTTTATTATCTTCTTTTGCTCCTTATATGTTTTGTTTCAAAAGAATAGTCATTTTCGAATAACTCAGGATTTCCAGTGGCTATTGCTTGACATACTAGCAGCTTGTCCCATTATTCCCACAGCTGGTAACAATTACAGTTCACTAACTAAAATCACTTCCAATGACTTTCTCTGAAATAATCTATTGCTGATATGGAGCTTTATTTTTAAGTGCCAAATTCCAGTATACCTCACCTAGATAGGGCAGCATGGTGTTAGCACAAAGAGGTGATGAGCAGCCGGAAACAAACTACACGGCTACCTTGACCGAAGTTCTGCTGCCACGGAAAAGGTACAGGATTGACATCGCAAAGGCCATGCGGCTGTCCCACACAACTGGACAAAAGCAGGCTCCAAATTGAGAAAGGGTGAAGAGACACAAGGTAGTTCAGAAAATAATCAAGATTTATTTATTTACAATACTCAGGACATTGAGCAACCTCTCCATTAACAGAAGACTGGTTAAAGAGGATATAGTACTTATATACAATGGAATATTACTCAGCCTTTAAAAGGAATGAAATAGTGCCATTTGCAGAGATGTGGATATACTTTCATACAGAGTGAAGAAAGTCAGAAAGAGAAAAACAAATCTCTTATGATATTACTTACATTGGAATCTAGAAAAATGGTATTAATGAACTTATTTGCAAATGAAAAAAGACAGAGATGTAGAGAACAAACATGTGGCTACCTAAGGGGTAAGGAGGTGGGATGAATTGGGAGATTGGGATCGACATACATACACTGCTGCTGCTGCTGCTGCTAAGTCGCTTCAGTCATGTCCGACTCCGTGTGACCCCATAGACGGCAGCCCACCAGGCTCCCCCGTCCCTGGGATTCTCCAGGTAAGAACACTGGAGTGGGTTGCCATTTCCTGCTAAATATAAAATAGATAACCAATGAGAGACTATGGTATAGCACAGGGAACTTTACTCAAGGGTCTGCAGAGACCTAAATGGGAAGGAAATCTTTAAAAAGAGAAGGGAGTGTGTGATATATATACACGCACACACATATATGTGTATATATATGTATAACTGATTCCCTGGTGGCTCAGTGATAATGAATCTGCCTGCCAATGCAGGAGACATGAGTTCCATCCTTCAGTCTGGAAGATCCCTTGGAGGAGGAAATAGCAACCCATTCCAGTATTCTCGCCTGGGAAATCCCATAGACAGAGGAGCCTGGCAGGCTACAGTCCATGACATGACGTTGCAAAAGGGTTGGACATGACTTATCAACAAAACAACAACAAATAACCGATTCACTTTGTGTGTTAGCAGAAACTAACACAACATTGGAAAATAACTGTACTCAAAACATTTTTTTAAAAGAAAACAATTAAAATTTTGCATCATGAAAGATTTTTTTCCCCAAAATAAACACTTTGAGAGGGGAAAAAAAATAGTGTGACTTTTCTCAAACACCATATTCTTATTGTAAACACAAAAGAACATTTTCTAACTTTGTATTCCTAACTTTGTTTCTTAGTTTTGTGATTAATGCCACTGCTTTCAGCACTCGCTGGCTAGCTGAATCTAAACTTGATTTTTTTTTTCCTTTTCGCTTAACTATCCACCATCGCACACCAGAGTAGGGTCATGTTCACAATTGTGTCTCAAGAAGTATGGACGTCTGAGCATAAATACTAAATCCACACGAAACTGAAATTAAAAACAAAAAAAGACACTGGTGTGTATGGAGCACGCTATCAAGATGTTTAGATACTGACAACACGATATAACCTAACCAGAAAACTTAGACCAAAGTTCAAGTGCAATTTTGTTCTCCACTAGTGTTTTCCAACCTGCTTTCCTCAAAATATGTGAGACATTTTAAAGTGCTGTAAAGTTTTATGTTTGAGAATTGTTGCTCACCACATACATCCCTCTCTTGGACATTCATATTATATATCAGCCTACCAAATATGCCAAAATTATCTAGAAGACAGTAACTTTCTATAACTCAGCGTTCCCCAAAATTCTTTAACCAAGGAACACCTTCTATATCTTACTTTTTGTGGGAATTATAAGAGAAGCTCTCAGACCTTCTGACAGAGTTTGGAAACTAGTATTCTACATTTTTCAATCCCTTTAAAGTGGAACTGAACTTCTGACTCGCCTCTTTCATCAATAATTCCTTCAACATATTCTTACATGTATTTTATATTTAAAATACAAATAACTTCCCTATTAGCAGAGACCTAGTTTAGGTGTGACCTGGGAAAGGATTAACTACAATTCCTTTTTCTTCTGAATCTTCCTTTAGAGAATTTGTGGGCAAGCAGCTTCCTCATTTTGATGGTGAGCAAGCAGAAAGTATTTGTTTAATTGAATCAGAGTATACCAACATCAGAAACTTCGATTTCCTACAATAAAAATTATTCCAAAGGATAACAAAAAAGTGAGATTTTTTTTTCCTTCACTTTTACATATTTAAAGAGCATCTGCCAGGACAAAAAAATAGACAGGGCGACATTTTATGTTTTAAATCATTTTTATTTTCAAGTCCCTGTACTTTGAATGTAGAACTGTCCCAACACACAGGTTATGCCAAGATGTGAATTAACAGTGAATTTAGGCAGGAGACACTGGAATGTGGTCTAGCCTTTCTCTTAGGGGAAAAAAAAAAAGAGAGAGAGAGAGAAACACATAAAGTTCATATATACTTTCCTTCATAAATATTAGTGTTTTTTCTTTTCTTCTCCCTACCCCTTCCTCCAGTCCACTCTCTTCCCTTTTCAAGGTAATTTGAATTTCTCTTTTAGTTTTGCAATTAAGTATGATTTTGCTTTCACTTTTTCAGATAGCATCATAGAATTACAGTCCTTGAAGCTCAACTCCTTCCTTCTAATAATAAATGCACTTCATTACTTGAGTCTCCTGTATCTTGAAAATTTTTTTTTTTTAGTGAGTGACTTTCTCAAGTGTTTCAGTCCCCCTTTTAAAAGTAGAGGACAGAACTTAGAGATTAGGTGACTTACGCATTGTCACATAGTGACTCATCAACTTCCCTGAAAAAGAGAACCATTTTTGCTATCCATTCAGGCAATTTTTTTTTTTTTTTTTTTCTGTTTTTGCCCTGAATCTTGTTTCCACTGTCTAATACATTAGATGCTTTAGACACACATAACACATACACACCCTTTTACATCATTGCAGCATTATCCTTGGCTTTTTTTTTTTTTTAAGACATTTAATTAGCATTTGTACCAGGTCAGTTCGAGTTTCCCTGTTATGCAAACCCACACCCATGCTAAGAGTCTCTAGGGTTAGGAACACAGTGATGATATGACTCTTAGGTTTCGGTGTTTGTGTAAAAGGAGCCCCAGGTCATTTCCAGAGAAAATCAAAAATCCTGAGGACAGCCTCACAGATGAAGTGGCAAATCATTTTTTTTTTTTTTCTTTTTTTCTTTTTGGTGATGGAAAAGAACAACCACGATAAAATGGGTCAAGGGAATATAGATTATCAAAAATAGACCATGAATCAACTCTCCATTCAGTCAAGAGAGTTGTGGAGCAAAATATGGAGTACAACGGATAAGTGACTTAATGAGAACTCTAGGTGCTCAGAGAGAAGGAAAACACCCAGATTAGGAGACATATTATCTTAATGATAGCTCCTTGAAATTTAGATGATGTCTGTGCATACTCCCCCAATTTTAAGGCTTGTGTACCTCTGTGATTTCTGCAACTTTCCTCTGGGGGAAAGCTCACATGAGCTTCTCTGCTTCCGGGCTCCTGTGTCTCTAATTTGGCCCCTGCTAAGCACAGAGATGATTTTCAGCCCTTCCCAGACTCCCACCAGACATCTCCTCCCATTCTAAGAGACGCACGTGTAGGACCCAGTGTATGAGTGGGACTGTGAAATGGTTTAACAGAGTTTACATGAAAGCAGTACAAACACTTCCAAATCAAACTTTAAGAAGGTCCAACTTAAATATCCTTTATTATACACAGACAACATCCTCCCCATGCCCCTCCCTGCCCCAGAAATCCCAGGGACATTTTCACTTGCACTTTCAGCCACGCAGTTCCCCAGCACTTCCAGTGATACTGTCTCCCTCTTGGGCCCAACCGTATCCCATTACCTACCCTCTCCTCATAAGCAATGACAACTATTTTTCATTCTCAAGCTGATAGAGAGAGCCCCCTTTTAGATGTCCATGCCCCCAGGGTCTCACTTTCTACCCCAGGCAACTGACAATGGGTTTTTCCTAAACGGCGAGATTCTGGGGCCATCTCTTTACAGATAGTCTCAGCCATGTCACAGTTTTGTTCAGGACCACTCAGGGCTTCTTTTCTCTCAGAGGCATTGCCACGTAGAGACCAATTTTGTGAACAGTTATTATCAAACTTGAGCTTCCGTGGTGGCTCAGTCAGCCAAGAATCCACCTGCAATTCAGGAGACCCGGGTTTGATCCCTGAGTTGAGAAGTTCTCCTAGAGAAGGAAATGGCTACCTACTTCAGTATTTTTGCCTGGGAAATCCCATGGACAGAGGAGCCTGGCAGGCTATAGTCCATGGGGTCGCAAAGAGTCAGACAGGACTTAATGACTATACCACCATAATATCAAATTCAGGTGCTGAGTTAGAATGAGTCTTTCTCTATTCTCTTAAAAATTTGAAACTTTGTTGATTTAGATGAGAAAATTAGGATATGAAATCTTGCCCCTCCCCCCCCCAGTAAATCTCTTATCTCCACTGAGACCACTCACTGCCCTGTAGCAGCATAAAAATGGGTTTAAGAGACCAGAAGCTGCTAGTAGCTCCAGTAGCTACTAGTCCAACTCTGGTTCAGCTCTTTTGTTTAAGAATTTTTATTTTTAATGTGGACTATTTTAAAGTCTTTATTGAATTTGTTACAAAACTGTCTTTGTTGCATGTGTTTTTTTTTTTTTTTTTTTTTTTGATCACAAGACATGTGGGAGCCTAGATCTCCAACCAAGGATCAAACCCACACCACCTGCATTGGAAGGTGAAGTCCCCAACTGCTGGACTGCTAGGAAAGTCCCCTGGCTCAGCTCTTAATATCTGGGTACCTCAGTTTCNAAGAATTGATGCTTTTGAACTATGGTGTTGGAGAAGACTCTTGAGAGTCCCTTGGACTGCAAGGAGATCCAACCAGTCCATTCTGAAGGAGAACAACCCTGGGATTTCTTTGGAAGGAATGATGCTAAAGCTGAAACTCCAGTACTTTGGGCACCTCATGCGAAGAGTTGACTCATTGGAAAAGACTCTGATGCTGGGAGGGATTGGGGGCAGGAGAAGGGGACGACCGAGGATGAGATGGCTGGATGGCATCACAGACTCAATGGACATGAGTCTGAGTGACTTCTGGGAGTTGGTGATGGACAGGGAGGCCTGGTGTGCTGTGATTCATGGGGTCGCAAAGAGTCGGACATGACTGAGCAACTGAACTGAAGTATACACATATTCATTCATTTAATTTTTACAAAAAAACAAAATCCCTAGGAAATAGGTACTCTTATGTCCATTTTGGGACGAGGAAGCCTGGTGGGCTGCTGTCTATGGGGTAGCACAGAGTCGGACACGACTGAAGGAACTTAGCAGCAGCAGCAGCATGCCCATTTTAAAGATGAGAAAACTGAAGCCAGAAATGTAACTCACCCAAAGTTATACAGCTAGTAAGTAGTGGAGCAAAGGTTCAAATGCATTTGGTCAGTTTCCAGTGACTGAGGTTCTACAATGCTGCCTGATTTGTCTGGTCTTAGTACATGCCAGGGCATCTTGGTATTCATGGATACTATGGCTGATGCCAACATTTCCTGGCTGGGTACACTGAGCATGGGCTTTTTCATTA
Organism: Cephalophus harveyi; assembly: GCA_006410635.1. Taxonomy (NCBI): domain Eukaryota; kingdom Metazoa; phylum Chordata; class Mammalia; order Artiodactyla; family Bovidae; genus Cephalophus; species Cephalophus harveyi. Next base: position 7,409 of record SJYT01083931.1, read on the forward strand.
GAATTTTAGAATTTTCAAGAGACTCCTCTCTCCTCTAAAACTATGGGAATGTCTCACTGCTTATCAGTTCAGTTCAGTTCAGTCACTCAGTCGTGTCCGACTCTTTGTGACCCCATGAATCGCAGCACGCCAGGCCTCCCTGTTCATCACCATCTCCTGGACTTCACTCAGACTCACGTCCATCAAGTCCATGATGCCATCCAGCCATCTCATCCTCGGTCGTCCCCTTCTCCTCCTGCCCCCAATCCCTCCCAGCATCAGAGTCTTTTCCAATGAGTCAACTCTTCGCATGAGGTGGCCAAAGTACTAGAGTTTCAGCTTTAGCATCATTCCTTCCAGAGAAATCCCAGGGCTGATCTCCTTCAGAATGGACTGGTGGGATCTCCTTGCAGTCCAAGGGACTCTCAAGAGTCTTCTCCAACACCACAGTTCAAAAGCATTAATTCTTCGGTGCTCAGCCTTCTTCACTGCTTATGGAGCCCTTCAAAAACTACTCACTGAACAAATTCAGAAAAACTGGATGTCAATCCTTCTTAACATCCCACTGGACATTTTTGGAAACCAGGGACAAAATGTCTTTCTATTTAAGTAGTGAGATTTGGTGACTCTCTTAAGCCCTGGAATGCCTCTTGTCCCCAGCATGAAGAAAGTGAGCCAACATCTGCAAAGTCTTTTCCAAGGAGGAAGGCCCAGACGATTTTGGACTCTACCAGGGGGCCTCATTCATACTGTGGATTGTAAGACATCATACCTCATGTCTCATCTCCCATGTTCCCTTTGTGAGGAAATTAGAAAAAATCACTTTGAGATTTTCAGATGATGCTTACGTTCGTAAAGCAGTCATTTTACTTTAGTCATTTGAGTATTCCCGGATCAGCAGTTCTGCCCCATGACAAAATCTTTGGTAATCACTTGTTTTTTGTTTTTAAACAGAGTAATTTCCAAAAGAAAGTAGGTAAGGGAATTATCATAAGTGGATAGACAGTTAGCCCTTTGTATTCATGGGTTCCCCATCTTCGGATGCCACAAACTGTTATTGGTTTTTAGCTGCTAAGTTGTGTCTGACTCTTTTGCAACCCCATGGACTGTAGCCTACCAGGCTCCTTTGTCCATGGGATTTCCCAGGCAAGAATACTGGAGTGTGTTGCCATTTCCTTCTCCAGGGGATCTTCCTGACCCAGGGATCTAACCCATGTCTCCTACATTAGCAAGCAGAGTCTTTACTACTGAGCCACCCAGAAAGCCCCAACCAACTCTAGATCAAACTATTTAGAAAAAAATTCCAGAAAGTTCCAAAAATCAGAACTTAAACTTGCTACAATCCAACAACATTTACGTTGTATTTGGGTTTCCCTGGTAGCTCAGACAGTAAAGAATTCTCCTGCAATGCAAGAGACTTAAGAGACACGGTTTCAATCCCTGGGTCAGGAAGATCCCCTGGAGAAGGGAATTGTTACCTACTCTAGTATTCTTGCTTGCAGAATCCCATGGACAGAGGAGTCTAGTGGGCTACGGTCCATGGGGTCACAAAGAGTCAGACACAACTGAGTGATTTACAGCTATTTGCATAGCATTTATATTGTATTAAGTATTATAAGTAACCTAGAGATGATTTAGTGTATACTGGAAGATGTAATAGGTTATACGCAAATTCTGCACCATTTAATATAAAGGACTTGACCACTTGAGCATCCGTGGATGTTGGTTTGGGGTGGGAGGCAATCCTGGAATGATCTGCTGCATATACGGAGAGATGACTAAAATATTTGGGATTGTGAGATAGTTATTTTAGGCAAAAGGAGTAGGAAAAACAAATAAGAGAATAAAGGGAGCTTTTAGTTTTCTCAAAAACTAACAAAGTCCCACCTTAGTCAGGGAGTATCAGGTTAGAGCAGTTCTGAAAGGATCACCTGGCCCTCAACCCTTGGGAATTTTCAGCCCTGTGGTGTTTGCTTTTGTCTCCCAACAGAGGTGTGGTATGAAGGGGTCACACAGGAGGTGAGCAAGACGTTAAATGCTCCACTTCCCCACAGTAAAGTAACACTTCTTCAGTCAAGCCAGGTGAGCTGAAATAACTGGATATGCTTCTCCATGAAGCTAATACATTTTTATCAAACACTTCAACAATTCTTATTCCCTGACTGAAGCATTTTTGGCTACTAACGATTACAGGAGGATGAAACTAGTCAAAACACCCCCAAGAAAGAAAATGCGAAGAGAATTATAGTTTATGTTTTCTATAAAAGAGATAATTCATAATACACTATACTTGAATGAGTAAGAGATTTGCAGCTTGGTATACAAACAGAATAACATGGTAAACTTGTAGTGTTTTTTTTTTTTTTTTTTTTTTTTCAGTCAGATTGGTTTACCAAGCATTGGTAGTATAGAATCAGCTGATGATATTTGAGGGGAAACAACTGTTTAGGAAATCAGGCAATGAGGCTGAATAGATTCTAAATCAATCTGAGTCTCATTTCCCTAATCTATGAAATACTGGACTGGACTAAAGAATCTCTAAGAACAACTCTTGCTCTGAAAACTCTTTGGGGATTCCTTAATTCATAAACATATCCTGTACACTTGGTCACTGTGAACAAAGACATTTGGACAGTATTAACTGAAGCTGCTTAGAGAACCTATCCTTGGTTTGTAGACAAAATACAGGAATAAAAGACTTTGAACATAAGCAGTATATATATATAATGAAATTCACCAAACCTTTCATAAAGCTCTCCTACATTGCCTATCTATCTTACTGCATGCATGCATGTCAAGTTGCTTCAGTCATGTCCGACTCTTTGCAACCCAATGGACTATAGCCCACCAGACTCCTCTGTCCATGGGATTCTCCAGGCAAGAATACTGGAGTGGGTTGCCATGCCCTCCTCGAGGGGATCTGCTTGAGCCAGAGATCAAACCTGCATCTCTTATGTCTCCTACATTGGCAGATGAGTTCTTTAGTACCAACTGGTAAGTCCATCTGCCTTACTAGAATTTTCTTAATAGCTATTTATCTTTTAGAAGTTCTCATTTGAATTACTAACTACCTGTCAAAAGGTCACAATCATCATTTATTTTCAGTGGAACTTTTATTTCCTCCTTGAAGATGAATTCAGAAACTCAAAGAATCAAGGAAATTGGGATTACTTGGAGTTGCCAATGTAATCAAACTCCCTTAGGTAAAAGAAAACTTGCATGTTCTAAAAGGATTATATCAGTTGGCTGACAAGTTCTTGAATGGTAAGAATCCACTTAAGCAAACCTACATAAAGTGGAGTCTATCGCTGAAAGGTATTGATTCACTCAACGCATTCACTCCCACCTAGTACACCTCCTACGCTTGCCACACCCTTTTACCTTTTTTTTCTTTCTCAGGCTCCTGGGTTCTCCTTTGGTTTCAGATAACATTTGGCATCCTCTTCCAGCAGTTAGTACTGAGCATAACTAGAAGACAGTGTGTTCCACTGGAAAGAACATGGACTTGTAGTGAAATAGATCTTCCTTTGAGTTCTCTGCCATTTATTAGCTAGGTTATTTGGAGCAAATTATGAATCCTTTCTGAGTTCAGTTTCCTCTCTAACTGAAGGTACAGCATTAACTTTGCAGGATTATTATGAATAATAGTCATTTCATGTAAATGTTTAGTATCATAATAACATTAAATAAACTGCTGCTACTGCTGCTAAGTCGCTTCAGTCGTGTCCGACTCTGTGCGACCCCATAGACAGCAGCTCACCAGGCTCCCCCGTCCCTGGGATTCTCCAGGCAAGAACACTGGAGTGGGTTGCCATTTCCTTCTCCAATGCATGAAAGTGAGAAGTGAAAGTGAAGTCGCTCAGTCGTGCCCGACTCTTTGTGATCCCATGGACTGCAGCCTACCAGGCTCCTCCATCCATGGGATTTTCCAAGCAAGAGTAGCCAAAATTAAAAAACTAACATTGATAGGATTTTTGAGTGAACATATAAGCTGATCGTGTTGCTTCCTACTTTTTAATTTTACTGAGTCCCTCTTGTTCTGAAAATTCCATTTGTTTTCATACCCACTGCCCTTCCTGCTCTCATTCTGCCCTCTTGTCCTGTTATCTTTCCCCACACCTCTCATTGCACTCTGCTTCAACCCAGCTGAGGGCTTTGTTGTGGCTGTTGTGTCATGCTCAGAGAAAATTCATTCTTCTGCCTGAAACTCAGGCTTCCCTCCTTGACCTGCAGCTAACTCCTTGCCACATTTCAGCTTTGTTTAGTCACTGCTACATTCAATGTCTTCAATAGACTTCCTGAATCAGCCTAGATTATGAGTTACCATAACATCCTGCATTTTTTTTTGTCTTAGTTCTTACCATGCTGTTCTAGGATTTCCTAGTTAAGGAACTGTGTCCCCCTTACACTGAGTTCATGGAGAACTGGTTGTGTCTGTCTTGGTATCTTACCATAGCCTAGCAACATGCCTGGCGTGTACTAGGCAATGACTAAGTCCTAATAGACAAATAAGTGAATGTATAATTTTTCAATTTCCATTTCTCCATGTTGCTACTTGTGGCTCGGCTGGTAAAGAATCCACCTGCAGCAGTGCAGGGGGACCTGAGTTCGATCCCAGGGTTGGGAAGATCCCCTGCAGAAGGGAAAGGCTACCCACTCCAGTATTCTGGCCTAGAGAATTCCATGGACTATATAGTCCATGGGGTCACAAAGAGTGGGACACAACTGAGTGACTTTCACTTTCACTTTCTTTCACTTGTATAATTTGGGCATAAATGAGAAAGACATGAGCTTCGTCCACTCCCTGTTCTCATAGGAAAGGGAAATGTGGATTAGGCAGAATGCTTAATCATTAAGGGGAATTCTGCACATTGGCAGGAAACTGGTTAAGATATTCTTTCCTAAGAGGTCAATCTTGGAGAAACAGGCTTGATCAGTAGAAAGAGGTGACTTTTTGTAAAGTTAATTATTAAAAATTTGTAGTGTACTGCATATATGTTATAATTTTAATTATATCAATATATGTGTTCATATTTAATGCAGAGGAAAATTACCAGAAAAAAGGAAAATTTCAAGTAAGCATCTCCTGGTGTGTTTATTTTCTTTTATTTTCTCATGCTTTTCTGTACAGTCAAATTTTTAGAGGATTAATGAAGACAAAAATCTTTGAAAGAAATTTTTATTTGTACCAGTTGCAAGAAGAGAATTATGGGAAAATATTAATGTTTTTGTTTGGCTGTATCTATTACTTTCTTGGTCACTATTTCTCACGGATGCTAGACTGTCTCAGGCTTTACCCTACCTACCCGCTCTACCCAGAACAGGAAAATGTACTTTCTGGCAATGTATGTCTTTCTGGCAATGTATGTCTTCAGAATTCACTTCCTTTGCAATGTTTTTCTAGATAAGACACTCATCAAATGAGGAAGGTCTTCCTTCCTCTTCAGGGGAAATCTTGTAGCACATATTCTGAGGTCTGTTTTCTCTGTTCATTTACTGTTGTCTTATTTTTGGTTCTTTAATTTCCCAATTTTATTTCCCGCTCCCTAAAGTTAGAAGCTTGCTCTTCACAGATTTAATGGCTCTTAAGATGGCCCTGGACACACAGAAGATTCTTCCAAAATACTATTGATGTAATGAATATTGCATCAGAAAATGCATTCTACAACAAATTAGCAAGTAAGAATGCATGTCCCTCTATTCCCAGGATGCAGGTGATTAATCCCTGATGTTTTAGGCCATTATAGGATTTGGATCTCTAGTTTGTTCTCTGTTTTTGTTTTTATTTTTTTCCCAGTATGTTCTTTTATCAAGTGCAATGAATAACACACTTTTAATTAGGAAAGCAAAAAGTTTTCCTGTCTTCTAAAAATCAAAATTACCTAGCTTTGGAAATCATTACGAAAAATTGTATCTGTAAGTATGTTGTCTTTAAACACAAAGGCAAATACAATTAAATGATAATATAGATCACTAGATCATCAATGGTTCTTACCTGTTCATTAAATGAAATTTTAAAAGAATTAAAAGATACTTGCTCCTTAGAAGAAAAGCTACGACAAACCTAGACATCATATTAAAAAGCAAACAACAAAGGTCCATATATTCAGAGTTATGAATTTTTTAGTAGTCATATATGGATGTGAGAGTTGGACCATAAAGAAAACTGAGCACTGAAGAACGGATGCTTTCAAACTGTGCTAAAGACTCTCAAGAGTCCCTTGGACAGCAAGGAGATCAAACCAGTCAATCCTAAAGGAATTCAACCTGGAATATTCACTGGAAGGACTGATACTGAAGCTCCAATACTTTGGACATGTGATGCAAAGAGCTGACTTATTGGGAAAGACCCTGATGCTGGAAAAGATTGAACACTGGAAGAGAAGGGGATGGCAGAAGATCAGATGGTTGGATGGTACCAATACCTCAATGGACGTGAACTTGAGCAAAATCTGGGAGATAGTGAAAGACAAGGAATTCTGGCGTGCTATAGTCCATGGGGTCACAAATAGCTGGACACAACTGAGTGACTCAACAACAACAAAAGGAAATTTTAAAAGAATGTGTGAACAACTTTAAACCAATCATAGCACATTTCCAGCTCAATATTATGACAAGAATTGCTGAATAATGAGAGTCAATAAACATTTCTTACCTTTAAATAACTCCAATGTGTCAGAACTATGAAATTTAGATAGAACTTTTAACACTATGTGAAGTTAAATGTATTAAGATTTTGATGATGCCGAATCAGTTACTGGGCATCATTAGATCGATGTTTTGTTGACTGGTACTGCTGGTTGACAATTCCTCTAAAAATTGCTCCTCAAAAGAATAAAAATTAGCTTTTAGTATTGCCAGGAAGAAAAGTTCTCAGTTTTAGGAACTGCCCCCCACAAAGAGAAAAGAAACCATTTTATGGATCCAAAAATCACCAACCAGATATCTCCAGAACCCTTTGGAAGTGATCAGCATTGCTTGGTTTTGGACCTGGAGGCCTGAATTAACCTGAAAAGACAGGATCATATATTCTGAGTCTTAAAATGTCCCTTTACCTGAGCAAACCTACGAGCATAGGAAAGGAAGTTAATGCCAGCACTCTGACCCTCATTCAAATCTCAAGGTTTTAGGGACTTGCAAGATTCAGAGTGAGAATGCATTGTGCCCTGCACATAGAAGGTGTATCTTTAAAACACCAATCACAGGAATCCGGCTACTGCTTACCTCACTGCCACATACGATTACATTCAGCAATATCACCCAGAATAATCAGGAGAAATACTTAACAAAGGGCATGCTTTCTTAGAAGACAAAGGAAAAAGGTACGACAGTAATGTCAAAGGCCTTGATTTCTAGATATAGCTGTGCTCTGAGTTTTTTATGTTTTCCCTTTATTCCTCTGAAAAATGGGAATAAAACCCTTGTCACTGAGCCACGGGAATGTTCAGGAGACAGTAAGTTAGTAACTGGAAAGGATTTAGGGTGAAAGGTGCTATCTGAGTTTACAGTATGTGTTAATGTTATTACTCAATCAGTTCTGGCCCAATGTGGAAACAAAAGCAACTTCTGTTACAAATAGCATAAGTTGCTAAAATAATCTTGGGAAAGAGAGAGTAAATGAGTCTACAAAGACAAATAGGTAGCAACTGGATTATTGAGACCTCATCTTGAGGTGGTAGGCATTTAACACTAGAAAAGTTGTTATTTTAATCTTCAAGGGAGAATCATTTGGGGAAGAAAAGTAGGCAACCTATTAATACCTATTTATGAAAGAGGGACATTTCTAGCTGCATATTAACAAATATGTTTATAAAAACAGTTTCTATTACAAGACTCGATTAAGTGAAGTCTCCTTTAGCAGATTTTAGGAAAAGGGATATATAACAAAAGGTCCATGCGTGAACTCTGGAAATACTCAGGACTTAACCAGACACCAGCAGGTTCATTTAGAACCTTAGGAACAGCGCAAAGGGAACTGGTAAGTATATGTGCTGTGTGCTGTGCACTGTGCTAAGCTGCTTCAGTCGTGTCTGACTCTTTGCGATGTTATGGACTATATCCTGCCAGGCTCCTCTGTCCATGGGATTCTCCACCCAGGGATCAAATCTGTGTCTTTTACGTCTCCCTGTAAGGCACGTGGGTTCTTTACCACTAGCATCACCTGAGAAGTCCATTCAATATATACATAATATTTAACTTATTAAAATATAAATATTAATATCTGTAAATTTGAACTGACATTAGCTATGACTTTACCATCTGCCTTTAAGCTATCTTCCAATCCCCTATTAAAGGATAGAATGCTGCCATTCCTGCTCATGGTTAGCTATTAATCATGGGTTGGAGCTATCAGAAATAGCTCATCCTTGCTCTTAATATTTCCCTCCATTTAGAGGGGTTGAGAAATCTGTGTGCAGGTCAGGAAGCAACAGTTAGGACTGGACATGAAACAACAGACTGGTTCCAAATAGGAAAAGGAGTCCGTCAAGGCTGTATATTGTCACCCTGCTTATTTAACTT
>SJYT01083935.1:0-80247 GCA_006410635.1 Cephalophus harveyi
CCACCAGTAGTTAAAGTATGTTCTTTTCAAGTTAATTTTGTCCTTATTTAGAGCTCAAATGAAAAACTACTCTGAATATGTGGAATTTGACCTTTTTGTACCAATTTTTAGGGTTTGCATTTTCATTAATTAAATGCAGAGCATACATTATTCAAACTTAATGGCTCTTTAAATGTCTGAGTGACCTCCTCTCAACTACAGACTTTTCACACATAAATCATTAGACACACATGGTGATCTAGTGCTTAGCACCAGGGTTTAAAATCCTTTCTGACTTCTCTTCTTGATTCTAATATTTGTGTTTCTATAGGATGGTGTGGTTAGTCTACATTCTATCTAGTTCCTCAAGTGTTCGTTTCTGGCCAATATTGCCAATCTGCTGGAATTCAGAAGCACATAGAATTGATGCTAGATCCTGGGGAAATATGCAGAAAGCACATAACCTATTCCAGGTCTCAGAGTGCTTAGATGAACACTAGAGAAGTAAACTTGTGTCCCAGGTGGCTCAGTGGTAAAGAATCTGGCCACCAGTGTAGGAGATGCATGTTTAATCCCTAGGTTAGGAAGATCCCCTGGAGAAGGAAGTGGCAACCCACTTCAGTTTTCTTGCCTGAAAATCCCATAGACAGAGGAGCCTGGCTGGCTACAGTCATGGGGTCACAAAGAGTCAGACATGACTGAGTGACTCAGCACACAATAGAGGACAAGATACAATGATACAACTATAATTATATGCTAACTTGAATATAATTTCATGTGTTAGTGAATCCTTTAGTAAAACCTTTAGAACAGGGCAGTATTCAGAATCAGGTTTCCTACATTGGAATTCTCACTTTACCACCAACTAGCTTGACTAGAGGCCTTGGGCAGTTTGACTACTACCTCTCAGTCAAATCTGGTTTTCCTGTCCATGGCATAAGCTTGTGAAGATTAAATGCAATTCTCTGTGTAAAGTGCTCAGTATAGAATCTGTTCAAATATATAAGTTTTACTCAAAACCATAAGTGCCACACGCAGCCTCCTATTTCAATGATGTCCTATCAGGAAAGGACATCATTCTGTATAAAATTAGGTTGGCCTATAGAAGCAGAAGCCAGATGGTGGGAGAACACTCAAACCATAGTTAAGGGGGGAAGTTGTCATCACGGTCAAAATGTGTTGAGACCTCCACAGGACAGGGGAAAAAGAGAACCAAAATATTTAACAACTCATAAACCCTTGAAAAACTTGGAGATAGTTCTACTTTCCTATTCTGATAAATTACACTAAGACTGTGAACCATATTAGACTATTGAGAGACAAGCTTACATGGAGTTGGCAGCATAACATAGGGGTTAACATTCCAGTTATGGAGTCATGCTAAATTAAATGAGTTTAAGATATTACTTTGTTTCAAGGAAGTAAAAGATACATGATATGTATTGTTTAGAATACTAGCAACAGGGTCAATTCTAGGCCTAACATTCTTTTTTTTTTTTTCCATTTTAAAAATGTATTTCTTTTTTTAATTTTTTTTTTATTTTTTTAATTTACAATACTATATTGGTTTTGCCATACATTGACATGAATCCACCACAGGTGTACATGAGTTTCCAACCCTGAACCCCACTCCCACCAACCTCCCCATATCATCTCTCTGGGTCATCCCAGTGCACCAGCCCCAAGCATCCTGTATCCTGTATTGAACCTAGACTAGCGATTCGTTTCTTACATGATGGTATACATGTTTCAATGCCATTCTCCCAGATCATCCCACCCTCTCCCACAGAGAACAAAAGTCTGTTCTTTACATCTGTGTCTCTTTTGCTGTCTCACATACAGGGTTATCATTACTATCCTTCTAAGTTCCATATATATGTGTTAGTATACTGTATTGGTGTATTTCTTTCTGGCTTACTTTACTCTGTATAATTGGCTCCAGTTTCATCCACCTCATTAGAACGAATTCAAATGTTTTCTTTTTAATGGCCGAGTAATACTCCATTGTGTATATGTACCACAGCTTTCTTATTCATTTGTCTGCTGATGGACATCTAGGTTTCTTCCATGTCCTGGCCATTATAAACAGTGCTGCAATGAACATTGGGGTACATGTGGCTCTTTCAATTCTGGTTTCCTTGGTGTGTATGCCCAGCAGTGGAATTGCTGGGTCATAAGGCAGTTCTATTTCCAGTCCTTTAAGGAATCTCCACACTGTTCTCCACAGTGGCTGTACTAGTTTGCATTCCCACCAACAGTGTAAGAGGGTTCCCTTTTCTCCACACCCTCTCCAGCATTTATTGCTTGTAGACTTTTGGATTGCAGCCATTCTGACTGGTATGAAATGGTACCTCATTGTGGTCTTGATTTGCATTTCCCTGATAATGAGTGATGTTGAGCATCTTTTCATGTGTTTGTTAGCCATCCGTATGTCTTCTTTGGAGAAATGTCTGTTTAGTTCTTTGGCCCATTTTTTGATTGGGTCATTTATTTTTATGGAATTGAGCTGTATAAGTTGCTTGTATATTTTTGAGATTAGTTGTTTGTCAGTTACTTCATTTGCTATTATTTTCTCCCATTCCAAAGGCTGTATTTTCACCTTGCTTCTAGTTTCCTTTGTTGTGCAGAAGCTTTTAATTTTAATTAGGTCCCATTTGTTTATTTTTGCTTTTATTTCCTGTATTCTGGGAGGTGGATCATAGAGGATCCTGCTTTGATTTATGTCAGAAAGTGTTTTGCCTATGTTCTCCTCTAGGAGTTTTATAGTTTCTGGTCTTACGTTTAGATCTTTAATCCATTTTGAGTTTATTTTTGTGTGTGGTGTTAGAAAGTGATCTAGTTTCATTCTTCTACAAGTGGTTGACCAGTTTTCCCAGCACCACTTGTTAAAGAGATTGTCTTTACTCCATTGTATATTCTTGCCTCCTTTGTCGAAGATAAGGTTTCCATATGTGTGTGGATTTATCTCTGGGCTTTCTATTTTGTTCCATTGATCTATATTTCTGTCTTTGTGCAGTACCATACTGTCTTGATGACTGTCGCTTTGTAGTATAGTCTGAAGTCAGGCAGGTTGATTTCTCCAGTTCCATTCTTCTTTCTCAAGATTGCTTTTGCTATTTGAGGTTTCTTGTATTTCCATACAAATTGTGAAATTATTTGTTCTAGCTCTGTGAAAAATACCACTCATAGCGTGATAGGGATTGTATTGAATCTGTAGATTGCTTTGGGTAGTATACTCATTTTCACTATATTGATTCTTCTGATCCATGAATATGGCATATTTCTCCATCTATTAGTGTCCTCCTTGATTTCTTTCATCGGTGTTTTATAGTTTTCTATATATAGGTCTTTAGTTTCTTTAGGTAGATATATTCCCAAGTATTTTATTCTTTTCATTGCAATGGTGAATGGACTTGTTTCTTAATTTCTTTTTCTACTTTCTCATTATTAGTGTATAGGAATGCAAGGGATCTCTGTGTGTTGATTTTATATCCTGCAACTTTACTTTATTCATTAATTAGCTCTAGTAATTTTCTGGTGGAGTCTTTAGGGTTTTCTATGGAGGATCATGTCATCTGTAAACAGTAAGAGTTTTACTTCTTCTTTTCCAATTTGAATTCCTTTTATTTCTTTTTCTGCTCTGGTTGCTGTGGCCAAAACTTCCAGAACTATGTTGAATAGTAGCAGTGAAAGTGGGCACCCTTGTCTTCTTCCCGACTTTAGGGGAAATGCTTTCATTTTTCACCATTGAGGATAATGTTTGCTGTCCTAGCTTTTATTATGTTGAGGTATGTTCCTTCTATTCCTGCTTTCTGGAGAGTTTTTATCATAAATGGATATTGAATTTTGTCAAAGGCTTTCTCTGTATCTATTGAGATAATCATATGGTTTTTATTTTTCAATTTGTTAATGTGGTGAATTACATTGATTGATTTGCGGATATTGAAGAACCCTTGCATCCCTAGGATAAAGCCCACTTGGTCATTGTGTATGATCTTTTTAATGTGTTGCTGGATTCTGATTGCTATAATTTTGTTAAGGATTTTTGCATCTATGTTCATCATGATATTATAGGTCTAACATTCTAAGAGTTTACATATAAAATGCTAGTGAAAGTTATAGAAACCTGACCACAGGAGAAACAATTGAGAAATCTAGAGATATTATGCAGATGATTTGTAGGGAACAAATGAGGCCAAACTTAAAGTATAATAGTTGTGTGAAATAGATGCTTAATTATACAATTTAAATAGTAATATTAACAGCTGCTAATACATATATATTAATAGTATTTACTATGTGCCAGGCTTCCTAATAGATGATTTCTATATTTTAAGTAATTAAATATTTTTAAGCTAGAACAGGATATAGCTTCAGCATGGGTATACAACAATAACTATAGAAGTGCAGCATTACTTCAAGAGGGGTTCAGAGACAAGAAGACTAAAGAGGTATGCAGATGTTGGTCCACAGTTCTGTGCTTAATATGAATAGACAAATGGAGAGCTTAGAGCTATCTTCTTCAGTTACTTGTCAGCAACATCACCACCACCATCACTGGCATCATGACACCATCCTCATCACCACTACCATTAATATTTTCTGAGTATCTATTTTGTGCTGGACACATCTAATACATACCACAAAGTTGGTTAGAACTGTCTCTCTATATATATTAATGTCATAAATAATGTTCAGACTAAATAATTAGTTTTTCCAAATTCACAAAAATAAGTAGAAAAATAAAATCAGGATTTGTGTCCATAATGGCAGACTTAAGATTTCACCGATTTCGCCTATACCTGATCTGACTTTTAAAGCAAGTATAAAGATGGAACTATCATCTCTGTTTTTTTCTTTAGAGGCACCTTTTACTAGAAATAGACAAGATTAGTATATGCGAATCTAAGAAAAAGCCTTTGTAGGGATTCATCTTTCCAATGAGAAAATAGTCTCTCCATCTGTTTCACCAGGATCTCAGGTCTGCTAGTCACAGCTGCAGCAAAATGGGGAAGCCAGAGCTGCTCTGCTTTTGCATAGGCTATAGAATGAATGCTCCAGAGAAATGTTTGTTGTTATTCTTCAGTTAGTTAACTTGCATCTAACTCTGTGACCCTGTGTACCACAGCACACTAGGCTCCTTTATCCACCACTGTCTCCTGGAGTTTGCTCAAACTCATGTCCACTGAATCTGTGATGTAGTCTAACAACGAAAACAAACTCAACAGTCAATAAAATCATACATATGGGAGCACAAGAGAAGTGAATTCACAAGGCAACATGATAGAGAGATATCCAAAAAGCAATAAGCCCCAAAAAGAGATGTAAGGTGCAAATCACTTCACCTCTGGCAGAAGAGCAGGGCTAAATTATGCCCAACATATAAGCGGGTAAAAATAAGAGCCATACAAATTAATAAACAGAAGCCTCAATAGAAACAAGAGGCCAGAAGGGAGAATACACATACCTTGTGAATGTAGCAGAGTCCCGACCAGAAGAAAGACTCTTCTTTCCTGGCAAGGACTCAGACAATGAAAAGTCATGGGCTCTGTTTATTGGAGCCCTCCCAACTTTCTTTTTCTTTCTGTAAATGGTTTCTCCTTCCCTTGCCCTGACTGACTAGCCATAATCACAAATCTCTGCTTGCAATTCTCTGCTGATCTCAAATAAACCCATTTTCACTAGAGAAATATCTGGCAATCTGTTTCAGATCAACATCAATTTCCAAATTTTTCTCCATTTCTAATTGGCTTTCCCGAAACAATTATGAACATACACCATAGTCCAACATTTAATTTCTTTTCAGTTATTTAATGTTTTATGCCACATTTCAAAATAGCTTCTAGTTTGAAGGCAAAACAGTCTTCTTTTACATCCTACTTTCATAAATTTCAGACTAGATACTCTAAACTTCGGGGAAATACCTTCAAGAACACTGGCCATTGAATATTTGCTTTATTCTCTTAAAAGAGGCAAGAATTACAAAGTTAAATAGACACAGGTTTATGTGGTTACTGCCATGTACTCTGTGTCTTTATATAAAGATTAAATGAGTAACTTCATTGTTCTTTATGTACCTTTTAACGTTAATATCAGACATTGTGGGTCTAACACAGCACATTGTTATAACACATCAAATGTTTTCAAACAGATCTGTGGTAACAAAAGCAAGCATTCAGTCACTCCCTTCCACTCTTTTCCTTTGCAGACATTCAATCATTCATAGCATATCTCACCCCCACACCTCTCCCCAATCCCTGCCCCACTGAGCTAGGTGAAGACTCAGATTCCTCTCATAGATTCATGCAAATACTGCCAACTTATAGAAACTGGCAAGTGGCTTATAACCTCTTTAACATCCTTGAGTCTAACTAGAATAACAATGAAGCAAATAGCTGAAAATCATGAAAATACTAAATACATGTTGGAAAATGGCTAGAGATCAGGAATGGCTTCTCAATTGAGTTGATATGACAGGAGACAGATTATGTCAAAGTTCAATGAAATGAAAATTCTGTTTACAGAAGAAGTGTACATGGGTAGTAAAGAGATAAAGAGTCAGAGAAGCCAGATAATAAATATCTTTGAAAACTGGCATGAAGTTCAAACTATTTGACACAGAGGATTTTAAGGGGAATGGATAAAACATGTTTCATAAAAAAAACTTAATGTTTAGAATTAAACATTTATAATTATTTAGAAGATAAATTTGACAAGGTAAGAACAATTCAAAACTATTGTAGGAACATAGGTAAGAGGTAATTGGCATATTCCACAGTGGGAATGGGAAGAACTAAGGTGATTACCACTGGGAATGCCAAGTAGGTCATGTTTAGAAATAATGACATATGTCTAAATACTAAGAAGTGTTTCTCAGTATTTTGTTGTCTATATTCCCAGCTCCTTCTCATCCCACGAGATTCTTAAAGCAAACCAAACTTATCTTTTCATCTATAAATATTTAAGTATTTTCTAAAAGAATTTTTTCAAACATAACCATTATCACAACTGAAAAATACTGACAATTTCCTAGTATCAATTAACATCCAGACATTGTTCAGAGTCTCCAATATTGTTTTTTTTTAAACAGTTGTTTCTTCAAACCAAGAACCAAACAAGGCTCCTTTTTGCATGTGGTTAACATATCTCCAAGTCTTGGTGACAATTTACCCCTTCCATTTAAGATACTAAGAGGAGACAGAATTGGAGACCAAGGGAGGAGGTCATGTACACATTGTTCCCTCCAGTTGGCCTAAACTGGACTCAGGCAACTACAGGCTCATCCCCACCTCCTTGTCCTTGCAATATGCATGCTGCCTACACCACTCCCATACTAGAGGCTAGTTCAAGGACACAGTCTTGAGAGAATAAGGTATTAGCAAGATCACCTAGACTAAATATGTGTCTGAACCAAGTTAAGGACTCTGTATAAGCTTTTAAGATTCTGGTGGGCTGTTGAAGATATGATCCATTAATTTTGTGGCCACCCAGGGCAAGCCAAATAAATTCCTTTGATGAACCCTGCCATCTATTTATCTTCCATGGCCTGTCACTTTGTTCAGTTTTTCAGATTTCACCTGAGAAACTCCCAAGGTTGTGACTTATTACCTTTGGATAATAAAGAGAAGGAAGCATAGATTAATCCGTAGACAATAAGAATATAAAAGTTTTATTTGGACAGAAATGAGACTACAGCCTGGGAAACAGATTCAAGAGGCACTTGAATTGTGTTCTACTGGACTATTAAAAGAGAGAGGTTTATAAACCACAAGGGTACAGTTAGTTACAGGAGTTGTTTAACAATTATAGTTGGAACTAGCAAGAACTAAGGGTGCTGGTTAAGCAAGGGCTGGAGAGGGTCTGAAATTGTTGCATAAAGTTAACTTGAGACCATAAAGTTATGGCTGGCAGCTGCTAACAAGATACTGTTTTGGGAATTGCTAGTCATGTCCTCAAGTTTGAGTACAGAAAACTGAAATTCTTAAAAATGCAACAATGAACCTGAAAGCACATTCACAATGTATCCAGCTCCATTCTCAATGCCTAAACCACAATTACTACATTTTGAATCATAAGTGTATCCTTTTAGTGGTTAAAGCAGATGTACAATGTCTGTTTGATGGGCCATAAGACATGCCATTTTAGTTAACAAAATTCAAGCCAAATCCAGCATAAACCAGAATGAATTCCCGATATCTCAATACATGAATTTTTTTTCCGTAAGAAGAATGTCTGGATTCATGGATTTTATCAGGTTAGACGATAATGCCATTTGTTGACAGAGAAACCACTGGAGAAGTTAAAACTTGTGTAAGAATGGAAACAATTGCAGTTGATCTTTTCTGAACATGCCTGCATGGCAAATAAGTGCCATAGTAGGGTAGGTATTACCAATGAGTAGCTCAGGAGGTAGATATCAGTTTTTAGTTTTGTAATCTTGAGTCATGAGTTGAGCTTCCCTCATAGCTCAGTCAGTGAAGAATCTGCCTGCAATGCAGGAGACCTGGGTCTAGAAGATCCCCTGGAGAAGGAAATGACAATGCACTCCAGTATTCTTGCCTGAAAAATCCTATGGACAGAGGAGACTGGCAGGCTACCGTCCATGGGATTGCAAAGAGTCGAACACAAGTTAGCTACTAAACAAACAACAGAGAAAGCCTTGCTTGAAATATTTTAAGAACAAATATGGAGCCATGAAATTCAGCCATATAAACAGAATGCTGTGATAGAAAGACAAATAGTGGATTTTTATTAACAAAGTCTGAAAAGGCCTCTTAAGAGGTTAGAAGCTGTCCTCTAAAAACAGGAACTGATAATATGAATAGAGGGGAAGACATCCAGGACCACATATGGAAGCAATTGTGCAAATGCAGAGAAAGTAAAAGAATAGCATATGTTTGGTGGTTCCCCCAAGCAGGTAACAATAGGAATTTGATGTAATGATTAAAAATTTCTTTACGTGTCAAATAGGAATCTCCTCAGTACAAATACTATAGTCACCATCTGCCACCATATGCAAGAATATATTTTAATCCTTTCTGACCAAGTTCATTCATCTAGAAAATTCAAGGCATGCTTCTCTAAAGGCCATTCTGAGTTTCCTTCCATCAACTTAATTCCAACCTTATCCAGCATACCCTAGAGAATAGCAGTGAATTGTTACAAATATTTTTTTATACCATATAATTGTCTAAAACTAGATGTTAGTATTTCAAAGTCTATCTTAAGAGGGAAGTGTTAAAACTATTTTAATTACTTAAATATAATTAAGAATATTCTTCTAATTCTAAATTCTTAAAATTTCTCAACAGGGACTCTTACAATGTTATAGTTTCCCAAGTTGTTACAGAAATAAAGAGCACTTACTCAGCCATAGAACATTTTGAGATCATGATTACTGATCAATTGCTTCTAATCATAACTGAGTCTCTCCTCTTGATTAGAGGGTCTTTTTCTTCCTCTTCTGCTACTAATATGAATATCATCTCATATGCATTCAAACCAGGCTGATGGTCAAGGTTTGAGATTGTCTAAAATAAAAGTTGGCAACTGATGTTCAGGGGACCAAATCTGGTTCTGAGGAGAGCTTTACAAGTTCACAGAGTTAGCCTTCTTAGTATTTAATTTTTTTTTTAAATAGCTGATATTTAAAGATTAGGAGATTCAAATAAAAAGTTTTGGATGTTTATTAAAAATTCAAATATTGAGCCTACATTTTTCCATATTAGCAATCAGCTGTAGATAATAAGAGGCCAACTATTGTACAAAAATGAAAGAAAGTAAAAGTCATTCAATTGTGTTCGACTCTTTTCAACCCCATGGCCTATACAGTCCATTGAATTATCCAGGCAAGGATACTGGATTGGCTAGCCTATAGCTTGTCTAGGGGAGTTTCCCAACCCAGGGATTGAACCCAAGTCTCCCAAATATCAGGCAGATTCTTTACCAGATGAGTCACTAGGGAATCCCAAGAATACTGGAGTGGGTAGCCTATCCCTTCTCCAGTGGGTCTTCCCAACCCAGGAATTGAACCTGGGTCTCCTGCATTGCAGGTGGATTCTTTACCAGCTGAGCTACCAGGGAATCAGTATTGTATGAGGTGAGGTGGTGAGGTGAAGTCGCTCAGTCGTGTCCGACTCTTTGCGACCCCGTGGACTGTAACCTACTAGGCTTCTCTGTCCATGGGATTCTCCAGGCAAGAATACTGGAGTGGATTGCCATTTCCTTCTCCACAGTATTGTATAGGGAAGAACAAATCTGACTCCATTATTAGATCTGTTCATTTTTACTTTAACTTTTGTGCTTTACTGCCTGTGCTCTACATCTTTTGTAAAATAATATTCCCTGTAACCATAAAGAGCTCCAAACCCAACGTTTGCATATTTTTGGCCTCACTATGCATTTGGCATAGAAACTTGCTGTTGGTAAGTCTACCCCTGTTAAAGTACAGTACAAAATTGAGACTAAACAAATTCTGAGCACTGAAAGCACTTAAGCCATGAAAGCAAATCTAGTTTTAGCTTATTTCATGAACGTAAATGCAACTTAGGTTATTTCTTGCAAATGCCTCTGATATTCAAGAAATAAATTTAATTCATCTTTCTAAAATAGTATAAGATAAATCATTTTTAGCCATTCCTCTGCTATCTAGAAACCCCAACTGTAATTTCCAGTCATTGCAAAAGTTAAAGGAATCTTTCATTTTCACTTTATAAGCCATCCTGTAACATTATGCCTCTGAGCTTCATATCAGTTTGGAATGTGAAGACATCCAGTTCAAACTGTTCTATGAGTAGACAACAAATGCTATTTTACCAATCTGGTTTTAGTTTTTACCATTTCTGGATCTGACACCCTTTAGATTACACTTTCAAGTTTTCATAACTGCTACTACTTCTGATTACTTCTCAAGTTTGAAACCAAGATACGATTTTCATCTTATATAGCTGTTACACTTAAATTCAAGAATGGGCATACCCTGAAGATATCAAACGTTTGGTTCCAGACAACTGCAATAAATCAGATATTGCATCAAAGTGAGTAACATAAATTTTTGGTTTCCCAGTACTTAAGAGTTTACACTATTCTGCAGTTTAAGTTTACAGTAGCATTATGTCTAAAACAATATACATATCTTATTTTAGAAAACACAGTATTGTTTTAAAAATGCTTAAATAGTAACAAACATCACATCACCAAACAAATATAATTTTTGAAATACTGTGAGAATTGACAGTTCTCACAAAAAATGTGACACAGACACCAAGCAAGCAAATGCTGTTGGAAAAATTGCACCAATAGAATTGCTTGATACAGGGATGCCACAAACCTTCAATTTGTAAGTTACGCTCTATCTTCATAGTGCAATAAAATGAGATATCCTGTAGTTGTAAAAGCAAAGTAAAATATTTGATTTATGTCTCCAGCAAAAGTGTGAGCATTAAGATAGACCAAGAGAATAAAATGTTTATGAAGAAGATCTTTATAATGATGAACCAAGAGACTAGACTTTTCTGTAGCAGTTAAGACTATGCCTGTGTGCTTAAATGTACAAAGCAAGCATGAGTATGTTGGAGGTAGGGAGAAAAGAAACAATCCTGGTTTATACGTTTACTTTATCAGTAAGGGTCAAAGAAAAAAGCTCATGCTCTTTAAGGCAGAGTGTTACTATTTAGTTACTGATGAGTTGAAAAGACAGGACATGGCAAGATAAATATTACATATTAATGCATATGAGTGGAATGGAGAAAAAAATTACACAGATGAACTCATTTTCAAAAAATAAACAGAGATACGGACATAGAAGACAAATGTATGGATACCAAGAGGTGGGATGGATTGAGAGAGTTGGATTGATATATACACACTACTATGTATAGAATAGAGAACTAATGAGCACATGCTCTGTAGCACAGGAAACTCTATCCAGGGCTCTTTAGTGACCTAAATGAGAAGGAAATCCAAAAAAGAGGGGATATATGTATATGCATAGCTGATACACTTTGCTGTACAACAGAAACTAACACACCATTGTAAAGCAACTATACTTCAATTAAAACACATACATACACACAAAACAGCTACCAAAACCAGCTACCAACCCAAAGGCTGAGGAACAATGAGAAGAGATTGGAATTATTTAAATTTGGAAACGCATGCTGCTGATGCTGCTGCTAAGTCACTTCAGTCGTGTCCGAATCTGTGCGACCCTATAGACGGCAGACCACCAGGCTCCACTGTCCCTGGGATTCTCCAGGCAAGAACATTGGAGTGGGTTGCCATTCCTGCCGAAAAGAAATTCAGACCTATGAGAAGAGGTTACTCCTTGAAAGCGTTGATTGCTCAAAGCTGAAGTGCCCCCACTTGGCCAGGATCTGGAACTCGGAAGAGGTACTAGCAGGAAGGTGCTGGAGTCTGAGGGATCCAAAGAAACTAGTTATGCAACCCATCAGAAAGCACTGTGGGATCAACTACTGACATTTTAACCTGTCACCACCAGAGTGAAGAAATTGCTGGGGTGTTGCTAATAGGACAGGAAGTTGAAAAAGACAAGAAGCAAAAGGATAATGAGAGGCAAAACAGAGAAAACTCTTTTTACGTCAGCTTTCCAGTCCTTTATTACTATTCCCTACCAGATTTAACAGGAATCAGCTGGCAAACCAGAGCTATGATATAGATTCCAGCTCCAGCTCAGAGATAATACTCTACTAACTAGCAGTTGCCTGACTAGAAATCACTAGTGTTTTGATCTACAAAGTTTTTTTTCAAGTATGCATCTCATTTACTAGTTTTGATCTTCAGAGCAGACTTGAGAACATCCATTATGCACATGAAGGAACTGGTTTATATATCCAACATCATGTGGGTAGAAGAGTCAGCTGTAGAACCTAGCAACTCATTTCATTGCTCGAGTAGTCAAAAGATGCAAATCCAACAGGCAATTGGATTCTTAAGGCTAACTGATTCTGTGAATCTCACTCCTGCAACAACAGAAAGCTGGATGTTTGGAAGGCCCTAAATCACAAATGGTAACCACCTGCTGACCTTCTAAATTAAAATTTTCAGCTGAAGATAAGAGACATCGATGAGCAATTGTCTACTATTTACTGAAACAATTATCAGTTCAGTTCAGTCGCTCAGTCGTATCCAACTCTTTGCGATCCCATGGATTGCAGCACACCAGGCCTCCCTGTCCATCACCAACTCCCAGAGTCCACCCAAACCCATGTCCATTGGGTCAGTGATGCCATCCAACCATCTCATCCTCTGTCATCCCCTTCTCCTCCTGCCCTCAGTCTTTCCCAGCATCAGGGCCTTTTCAAATGAGTCAGTTCTTCACATCAGATGGCCAAAATATTGGAGTTTCAGCTTCAACATCAGTCCTTCCAATGAACACTCATGGCTAATCTCCTTTAGGATGGACTAGTTGGATCAATTATATGCCTTTTAAAAACACCTGAAGAGTACAATTCAGTTTAGCACCTCAATATCTCTAGGAAAGGCATCACTCTACCCCAACCCTGTTCCCAGTTAAGAGTACAGATTCTAGTTGGTTTAAAGTATTTCCCTCACCCTGTAACTACTATACAGAGTAAATTACTGTGACTTCAGTTAAAAAAAAAATCTTCCTCAGTTAACAGAATTCCTCTTTGCTATTGGCCAAAACCAAACATGATTTAGAAGATACATTTTTTCCAGTTAGTACTAGGTTAGTGGAAACCAGGAACATTTTTCACTTGTTCAACCAATATTGCTCAACCAATTCTAACTGGCAGCCTGGTTTCTACAGAACACTAGTTAGTTAGGTCCTTAATAACTTTGTCTTTGGCAGGGGGGCAGAAGATGCATTTTGATAATTAAGTTTAGCAAGTATTTACCATAACTGTGGAACTTACCAGTATCATTACTATTTTAATGTGAACCATGGGTCTTCCTTTATTTATTCTCCAAATTTGTGTGCCAAAATACAGATGAAGAGTTTTTAACAGTGTCTGAAGACATTTATGCTAATAGTCCATGAAACAGATTTGGAGAAACACATATTTAAGAAAATAACATCCCTTGGTCCTATATCCAACACCATTATCTAATTATTATTGAAGATCTGCTCAGAAAGAAAAAGCCCACTTACTCTCGAGTTTTCTTTCTTCTTTTTCTTAATTCCCATTTTACTCCCAACACACACACACACACTCACACTTAGATTGCTTCTGCTCGTTAGTACACAGCTTCAGTTCTCTTACAATTACAAGCAAACAAAAAACCCACACAAAATTACAGACCAAAAATACACCAAAGAGACCTTCTCAAAATCTCATATTTTTCAGCAGAGTTGTTTCAAAGGGTAAAGGTAATCTCAAAATTCCATACCAGACCCTCTCAGCTCTTCAAATATTCATCTCTCTTTTTTCTTCCTATAAAGCCAGGTTATTTCTTCCACTCTCTAAAAATGTGTTTGTTGTCTGTGACATGAATGTAGAGAGCAGTCTATAAGGACTGGCATTTACATCACTTTATTTGCAGGCTTCCTTGGCCCAGGCCTACCTCAAAGGCAGAAGATATTTGAGGGTGACAATGAGCTTTGCTTTCTGGATGGTAAGAAAATAAAAACAGAAAAGGGAGCACAGAATTGGCCAAGATAATTACATAATTTTTATTCTAAACTGCTTTCTCCTATCACAGGATATTACAGCTAGAAAGGTCATCCAACTCTTACCTTGATACAGTGAAGGAAAAGGGTGGGGGAGGGGTGAATTGTCCAGAGCTCACCAGGTAGCATCTAAAGCAAAAGTAAAACTGAGCTCCCCGATATCCTCTCCCCTGGTCCATGCCATTTAGTCAGTTATGAGCTGGGTTAGGCTGTAATGATTTGCATGTAGCTATAATCAATGATGCCCAAGCCTAGTTAATCATCAGATTCACCTGGGTTTCTCTTGCACCTGTAGCCTTTCAGGTCCCACTCCAAACTTTGTGATAGCTAAATCATGGAGTCTGTTCTTCAATAATCTAAAGTCTGTCCCAATGAGTCTGAAATCATAAATGTTAGATAACTCTGGAAAAGACCATGAAGTTTGAGAATTATAGGATATAACTTCATTGTCCCACACTTGCTTTTATTCTGTAAGTTAGTGTAAGAGATGGACCTTCCTTGGTGGAGTCAAGGGTATGGTTACCTCTTTATACCTAGCTACACTTTGCTACATGACCTATGGGAAGTTGCTTAATTGTTTTCAAGTCATATCTATTATGAAAGCTGATTTACAATGACCTGTCTCTGGGTTCCTATCAAAGCCCAATTAATTATTAGGAGAAAAGATCTTTAACCTTTTAATAAAAATTATTGAAAATTCAATGCTTCTTTTTTAAACAGCATTTAAATTTCAACTATGCCAAAATGAAAGAGAAACTTCTATGTAATTAAAAACCAGCAAATAAAGCATATATAAAACAAAACTAAAAGTCTGATCTACACATGGACCCCCAAAATAATTGGAAGCAGTATTTGAAACATTTAGAGAAGAAACAGATGCTATGCATTCTAAAATCTATTTCACCCTATGTAGAATAGCTTCTCCTATTTCTTTCTCTTTCTCTGTTGGGCCATATCATCTGTTTTTATGAGAATAAAAGACAAATGATATTTCTAGTACAGATAAGAAATAGATATATAAGACAAACTTTGGGGAAATTTACCAACTGGCCAATTATGATTAGATGTGAACTACTATAGAAGATAAAAATAATAAAATTCTAATGAGATCCCTTAAGTATTTGCATGCTTGAAAGGTACACTTGCTTATACTGATAGAAAAGGGTTTTCAGATCTCACAAACCAAAAGATGCAATTTAAAGAGAACAAGCCAGTATCAGAAATCTGACTTCTATCATAAGTCTGTAATTTTTCTTTTCTTTCATTGAAAGTTTGTAGAATCTAAACTCTGTTAGGAATTTAGAAACAATTCACTTTCCTGGAACTTGGGAGAACAGCTTTCCTTCTGATCATCTCACAAGTCAACATTATTAGTAGCCATCATTATTATCAAGAACAAAACTTCCTTATTGTGGACCCACTCTGTGTGATTAGATGATAGAATCAACCAAATACTGAGAAAGTATAAAGTGGTGGTAAGAATATGAGTTCCCACATGAGACTTTCTGGAACTAAAACCTGACTCCATTTTACCAGGTATATACATCTGGGCAAGTTACTTAACTTCTCTATGCCTCAGTTTAGTCATTTGAAAAATGACAGATGTGATATCTCCAACACTGAATTTTTTTCAAAAGTTTTTGATTACATACTGCATGAGGAATACTCAGCAAACTATAAGTGTGAGTAATGGGTAACCAATAAATGGAAACTTCATAACGAAGAATATAGAAACATAACTCTGGAGTAAGTTAAAAGTAACTCCAATGAATATAATATTCTAATTTAACCAAATCACTTAACAAATATTTATGGATGTTTTTGCTATGTGCCAGGCACTGGGCTACAAGATAAAGGTGTTATAGAAAGGAAGATGGTACCTTCTTGCCTCAGAGAGAAACTGATAAAGGTAAGGTGCACATATCAGGGAGCTCCCCAGTGCCAAAATGTTCATAGGAGTCTTAATCATGACTGGGAGATGGGTGGGTATCCTTTGATGTCTTTCAGACACATATTTGTGCCTTATCTTTGCTTGCCATAGGGGCCAAGGACAAGCTACCAGAATGGGCTAATAAAATGAAAGAGGTTTCTGGCCTCTGCCCTGCCAGATATTCAAAGTGTAACCATGGGCTAGCCCCTCTCCCTCTCTCAGATCTCAATCTCCTTCACAGCATCTCTCCAAGACTGTCTTTGACGATTCAATGAGCTAATTCCTGTGACAAGTACCTTGTGAGTTTTCAGAGGCTGTGTCAATGAAAGGGTAAGGAAAATAAGATAAATTTGATGATACCCACTGAGAATCAATTTTGAGCGAAAAGCAGAACAAAAAGCAAACATTCAGCACCCCCTGTCTAGCCCCAAGCTTTCCCTTCTAGCCCCAAGTCTGTCAATACCTCTAATCTCTTTTATTTATGCTTGGCACTAAGCTAAATGCCTTATAAGTATTATTTCCATTAGCCAGCACAGCTGCCCCATGAACTGGGCACTATCGGTATCCCTCTTGACAGACCAGAAATCTGATGCCAAGGGCCATCAGGTCCACGGTGGACTGAACCAGACCTAGAACCCAGCCTAGGTTTCTCTGATGCTGAAACTTGTGTCATAAACCACTTTCACATTGAATTTCCAAATTTACACCTCAGGGACCCTGAAGCCAGGGGTCAGCTACCTACATGCTGTTCCTTCGGACCTGGACTTCAGGGCACCCAGGGCTGCCCATTGCAGCCCTTTTCTCCTGTATTAACTTCATTGCTTCTAAATGCCTCCAGTTTTCCTTTTTGGTTGTCAATATGTTCATATAACAAAACTAGATTAAAGCATCTCCCTGTCATTGAGAGAACAGAAGCACTTATTAAATGGGCCTTTGGTTATTGATGGCCTGTCTTGATGAAGTGAAAGGAGGCATCCCGGAACATTCCACAAGAAACTCCTGACTCGACTCAGCCACTAACTTTCCATGTTCCCTCAGACAAATAGTTTAATTGTTTTGAGACTCAGTTTCTTTATCTGTAAAAGAGAACACTGCTTGTCATTCCTACTTTCTTGAATTCCTATAGGGATAAAATTAGATAATGCATATGGAATAGGTTTATAAGCTTTAAAGTTCTACCATACTAACCATTGTTCTTTTTTTTTTTTTTTTATTTTTTTTTAAATTTTATTTTTACTTTATTTTACTTTACAATACCGTATTGGTTTTGCCATATATTGACATGAATCTGCCACGGGTGTATACGAGCTCCCAATCCTGAATCCCCCTCCTACCTCCCACCCCAGATCATCTCTCTGGATCATCCCTGTGCACCAGCCCCAAGCATCCTGTATCCTGTATCGAACATAGGCTGGCGTTTCATTTCTTACATGATAGTATACATGTTTCAATGTCATTCTCCCAAATCCTACCACCCTCTCCCTCTCCCTCAGAGTCCAAAAGTCCGTTCTATACATCTGTGTCTCTTTTGCTGTCTCGCATACAGGGTCATCATTACCATCTTTCTAAATTCCATACATATGTGTCAGTATACTGTACTTGTGTTTTTCTTTCTGGCTTACTTCACTCTGTATAATCGGCTCCAGTTTCATCCATCTCATTAGAACTGATTCAAATGTATTCTGTTTAATGGCTGAGTAATACTCCATTGTGTATATGTACCACAGCTTTCTTATCCATTCATCTGCTGATGGGCATCTAGGTTGTTTCCATTTCCTGGCTATTATAAACAGTGCTGCGATGAACATTGGGGTACACGTGTCTCTTTCAATTCTGGTTTCCTTGGTGTGTATGCCCAGCAGTGGGATTGCTGGGTCATAAGGCAGTTCTATTTGCAGTTTTTTAAGGAATCTCCACACTGTTCTCCATAGTGGCTGTACTAGTTGCATTCCCACCAACAGTGTAAGAGGGTTCCCTTTTCTCCACACCCTCTCCAGCATTTATTGCTTGTAGACTTTTGGATCGCAGCCATTCTGACTGGCGTGAAATGGTACCTCATTGTGGTTTTGATTTGCATTTCTCTGATAATGAGTGATGTTGAGCATCTTTTCCTGTGTTTGTTAGCCATCCGTATGTCTTCTCTGGAGAAATATCTGTTTAGTTCTTTGGCCCATTTTTTGATTGGGTCGTTTATTTTTCTGGAGTTGAGCTGCATAAGTTACTTGTATATTTTTGAGATTAGTTGTTTGTCAGTTGCTTCATTTGCTATTGTTTTCTCCCATTCCAAAGGCTGTATTTTCACCTTGCTTATAGTTTCCTTAGTTGTGCAGAAGCTTTTAATTTTAATTAGATCCAATTTGTTTATTTTTGCTTTTATTTCCAGTATACTGGGAGGTGGATCATAGAGGATCCTGCTGTGATTTATGTCTGAGAATGTTTTGCCTATGTTCTCCTCTAGGAGTTTTATAGTTTCTGGTCTTACGTTTAGATCTTTAATCCATTTTGAGTTTATTTTTGTGTGTGGTGTTAGAAAGTGATCTAGTTTCATTCTTCTACTAGTGGTTGACCAGTTTTCCCAGCACCACTTGTTAAAAAGATTGTCTTTACTCCATTGTATATTCTTGCCTCCTTTGTCAAAGATAAGGTGTCCGTAGGTGTGTGGATTTATCTCTGGGCTTTCTATTTTGTTCCATTGACCTATATATCTGTCTTTGTGCCAGTACCATACTGTCTTGATGACTGTGGCTTTGTAGTAGAGCCTGAAGTCAGGCAAGTTGATTCCTCCAGTTCCATTCCTCTTTCTCAAGATTGCTTTAGCTTTTGAGGTTTCTTGTATTTCCATACAAATTGTGAAATTATTTGTTCTAGCTCTGTGAAAAATACCGCTGGTAGCTTGATAGGGATTGCATTGAATCTGTAGATTGCTTTGGATAGTATGCTCATTTTCGCTATATTGATTCTTCTGATCCATGAACATGGTATATTTCTCCTTCTATTAGTATCCTCTTTGATTTCTTTCATCAGTGTTTTATATTTTATTCTTTTCATTGCAATGGTGAATGGACTTGTTTCCTTAATTTCTTTTTCTACTTTCTCATTATTAGTGTATAGGAATGCAAGGGATTTCTGTGTGTTGATTTTATATCCTGAAACTTTACTATGTTCATTGATTAGCTCTAGTAATTTTCTAGTGGAGTCTTTAGGATTTTCTATGTAGAGGATCATGTCATCTGCAAACAGTGAGAGTTTTACTTCTTTTCCAATTTGGATTCCTTTTATTTCTTTTTCTGCCCTGATTGCTGTGGCCCAAACTTCCAGAACTATGTTGAATAGTAGCGGTGAAAGTGGGCACCCTTGTCTTGTTCCTTTCTTTCAGGGAAATGTTTTCAATTTTTCACCATTGAGGATGTTTGCTGTGGGTTTATCATATATGGCTTTTTAACAGCATCTGTGGTATAATGGAATAATATGGATAAACTGAATTTGAATTCAAGTCCAGACATGACATTAAATACTCTATAATATTATCCAGGATTCTGTTCTATGAGCATCATTTTTGTAATCAGATAATAGGAGATATAAAACCTACTTTTTATAGTGGGGCTATAAAGTTAAAAATAGAAAAATTGCTTAAAACTGAGCTCAATACATTATTCTAATAAATACTATAACTAATTACTGCTAGCAGTTATGCATATTAATTTTCTCTAATTATTAAAAAACACAAAGCACAGTATTTGGACTTATTATCATTTAGAAAATAAACTCAAGATATGTAGATTTCTTTGGGAGGCTGTTAAAATACAACCTATCTTGAAGAGTGAGGGGAGGGTTGGAGATGACATAGTAGCCTAAGATGTAAAACCTCCTCTTAGGGGTGGAATGGTTAAGGAGATTTAAAGTATGGCCACTATTACTGACACAGTCTGCTCTGGGCAAGGGTCAGGCCAGCTCCTGCTGTTTCTCTTGGCAGGAAGTGTAGATCTGCTTTCATCAGGCCTGGCCTTTTCACTCTTGGAAGAGTGGCAACAGCAGCTTTTTGCTGTGAGGGGCCCTGGTAACCACGTTCTTGGAGCAAGATCAAGACTTTCTTGTGATCTGTGTTGCCCTCTCCTTTGATATGTGTCCAGGCCTGAGGCTTGCTCTGACCTGAAGGTCCCTACCCTGCATGGAATGGAGTGAAGATGGCCCTTCACATGCCTGTGGTCCCCTCTACTTCCAGATTTCTTATCAGAAAAATGATAAGAAACATTAGGTGTTCTGAAAGGGATGAAGTAGCCAAAGAGAAAACAGGTTGTCCCACTTAAGAAAGCATAGGTTTATGAGTCTTAAATGGATTTGGGGGTCAGAACCATCACTGTCTAGATTTGTATCTTTAGGGTCTTTTTAAAGTCTCTGGGTTTTAGTTTCCTCATCTGTTCAAAGTGGAAATATAATAGCAATCTGTCTTGGTTGTCCCCTCAAGAATTGCCTGAGTTAATGGATAAAGAAATTAGACTAGCAATTAACTCATTTTGTGTGTTCAACTACAATTGCTTTTACTACTGTTTCTTCCCTTTTGCAGATCATAAATGTATGTGGGGATTTTACAGCAAGCTTCTGGCTGCTCTGTGTTGTTCTGAAGAATTTTCTTTAGCACTGATGTCAGGCAAGAGGATTAGCTAGAAGCTGTGGGGAATACAAAGATGCTTACATGGTGGCTCTGTCTTTAAGTAGCTGCCTAGCCAGCTGGTAAGACAGAGCATAAGCAGAGAGTGAGATCCAACAGAAGGAGGTACATATGGGTGCCTAATGAATGGCCCAGGTGGCGAGTGCTACAGGAACTGAGATGTGAGAAAGGTCACTCACTGTGGGATGAAACTGTTGGAAAATTTCCTTGCAGAAATTAATTCTTTTAGTCAGTCAGTCAAGTAGCTGTCTCATTGAATGTCCATATGGTTCCAAAAACTGTGCTCAGATTTAGGTTTGAGCTGGGCATTGGAGGATAAGTAGAAATCTAACTATTACACATTGTCTTCATTTCCTTGGCTGCAATTACCTTATTTTGTTCATCTCTCTACACTCTCCAGCCCTAACTAAAACTTCTGAGCATGTCCATCTATCAGCAGGTTCTACAGGAATTTCAAACTCAATATACTCCAAGCTGAGGACATTATCTTTCTTTCATACAGGTCGTGACCTAGAATTTTTATTTCAATTCCCATCCCTATACATCCAATAGCCCCAAATTATGAACATTAAAATCAGTTCTAACTATTTTCTCACCCTATGTTTTGCAAAGAATTGCTCAAAAGATAAGCTCAGTTCAGTTCAGT
The DNA here is from genome assembly GCA_006410635.1 of Cephalophus harveyi. Taxonomy (NCBI): domain Eukaryota; kingdom Metazoa; phylum Chordata; class Mammalia; order Artiodactyla; family Bovidae; genus Cephalophus; species Cephalophus harveyi. Next base: position 21,875 of record SJYT01083935.1, read on the forward strand.
TGCTCAGTTGCCATATCTGACTCTTTGCAATCCCATGGACCGCAGCACACCAGGCTTCCCTGTCCATCATCAGCTCCCAGTGCTTGCTCAAACTCAAGGCCATCGAGTTGGTGATGCTATCCAACCATCTCATCCTGTCATTCCCTTCTCCTCCTGCCTTTGATCTTTCCCAGAATCAGAATCTTTTCCAATGAGTCATTTCTTCATATCAGGTAGCCAAAATATTGGAGCTTCAGCTTCAGTATCAGTCCTTCCAATGAATATTGAGGACTGATTTCCTTTAGGAGGGATTGGTTAGATCTCCTTGCAGTCCAAGGGACTCACAAGCATCTTCTCCAACACCAGAGTTCAAAAGCATCAGTTATTTGGTGCTAAGCTTTCTTTATAGTCCAACTCTTACATCCATACATGACTGCTGGAAAAAAACATAGCTTTGACTAGATGGACCTTTGTTGACAAAGTAAAGCCCCTGCATTTTTTAATATGCTTTCTAGGTTTGTCATAGATTTTCTTCCAAGCAGCAAGTGTCTTTTAATTTCATGTCTGCAGTCACCATCTAGAGTAATTTTGGGCACCAGAAAAATAAAGTTTCTCCCTGTTTCCATTGTTTCCCCACCTATTTGCCATGAAGTGATGGGACTGGATGCCATGATCTTTGCTTTCTGAATGTTGAGTTTTAAGCCAGCTTTTTCACTCTCCTCTTTCATTTTCATCAAGAGGCTCTTCAGTTCATCTTCGCTTTTTGCCATAAGGGTGGAGACATCTGCATATCTGAGCTTATTGATACTTCTCCTGGCAATCTTCTTTCCAGCTTGTGCTTCATCCAGCCCTGCATTTTGCCTGATGTACTGTGCATAAAAGTTAAATTAGCAGGGTAAAAGCCTTGACACACTCCTTTCTCAATATGAAACCAGTCCATTGTTCCATGTCTGGTTCTAATTGTTTCTTGCCCTGCATACAGATTTCTCAGGAGGCAGGGAAGGTGGTCAGATATTCCCATCTGTTTCAGAGTATTCCACACTTTGTTGTGATACATACAGTGAAAGGCTTTAGCAGAGTCAGTGAAGCAGAAGTAGATGCTTTTCTGGACTTCTCTTGATTTTTCTATGATCCAATAGATGATGGCAATTTGATGTCTGGTTCCTTTGCCATTTCTAAATCCACCTTGAACATCTGGAAATTTCACTTCATGTACTGTTGAAGCCTAGCCTGGAGAATTTTGAGCATGATTTTACTAGCATGTGAGATGAGTGCAATTGTTCTGTAGTTTGAACATTCTTTGGCATTGCCTTTCTTTGGAATTGGAATGAAAACTGACCTTTTCCAGTCCTGCTGAGTTTTCCAAATTTGCTGGCATATTGAGTGCAGCACTTTCACAGCATCATCTTTTAGGATATGAATTAGCTCAGCTTGAATTCCATCACCCCACTAACTTTGTTCCTAGTGATGCTTCCTAAGGCCCACTCTACTTTGCACTCCAGGATGTCTGGCTCTAGGTGAGTGATCACACCATTAACTCATTAAGATCTTTTTTGTATAGTTCTTCTGTGTATTTTTGCCACCTCTTCTTAATACCTTCTGCTTCTGTTAGGTCCATACAGTTTCTGTACTCTATTGTGTCCATCTTTGCATGAAATGTTCCCTTTATATCTCAAATTTTATTGAAGAGATCTCTAGTCTTTCCCATTCCATTGTTTTCCTCTATTTCTTTACATTGATCATTTAGGAAGGCTTTCTTATTTCTCTTTGCTATTCATTGCAACTCTGCATTCAGATGGATATATCTTTGCTTTTCTCCTTTACCTTTTGCTTCTCTCCTTTTCTCAGTTATTTGTAAGGCCTCCCCAGACAACCATTTTGCCTCTTTGCATTTCTTTTTCTTGGGGATGGTTTTGATCAGGGTCTCCTGTACAATGTTACAACCCTTTGTCCATAGTTCTGCAGGCACTCTATCAGATCTAATCCCTTGAATCTGTCACTTCCACTGTATAATCGTAAGGGATTTTATTTAGTTCATACCTGAATGGTCTAGTGGTTTTCCCTACTTTCTTCCATTTAAGTCTGAATTTAGCAGTAAAGAGCTCATGATCTGAGACACAGCTAGCTTCCAGTCCTGTTTTGCTGACTGTATAGAGCATCTCCATCTTCGGCTGCAAAGAATATAATCAATATGATTTCAGTATTGACCATTTGGTGATGTCCAGGTGTACAGTCATCTCTTGTGTTGTTGAAAGAGTCTCTTATATTGTTGCTCAAAATACAGGAGTATCCAAACTCTAAGACAAGAGAGATGTTTTCTAAATTTTGTCTCTTCCCCTTATTGCCACGTGGTGCTGGTGGTGGCAGTGGTAGTGGTTTAGTTGCTCAGTTGTGTCCGACTCTTTGCAAGCCCATCATGCTTCTCTGTCCATGGGATTTTTCAGACAAGAATACTTGAGTGAGTGAAGTTGCTCAGTTGTGTCTGACTCTTTGCGACCCCATGGACTGTAGCCTACCAAGCTCCTCTATCCATGGGATTTTCCAGGCAATAGTACTGGAGTGGATTGCCATTTCCGGTTGCTATTTCCTCCTCCAAATGAGCTTCCCAATCCAGGTATCCAACCCGTGTCTCCTACATCTCAGGCAGTTTCTTTACTGTTGAACCCAAGAGCTCCTGGAAATTAGGAGATGGATTGCCTTGGGAGAGGGGCGAGGGTGTCACATTTTTTCAGCTCACCATAGTCAATGATTTAAATTTTTATCACTTAAACAGTAAAGAGTTGTTCTGAATTTTTAACTTGTGCTTCTTAAATCTTGCAGAACCTTTGTCTATAGAATATGGTCATGGCCTGAACTGTAGGAATAAGAGGAAAGAGAATGAACATGGGGCAGGAAATAAGCAGAACATTATGTAGAATTGTATAAAACAGAAGTTCACAGGCGACACCCCATAAACATTTTTGAAAGAGAAGGTGTATATTGCATGTGGAGTAAATTATGCTATCATGCTCTTGAGATAGTCTGTAGACAAGGTTAACTACCTTTGAGCCCCCTTATTATACAACCGTTTAATATCCCTATAACCATAAAAGTAAACTTTCCTTATAATTAGGGTGACATTATAATTCATCACCCAACTCAGAATATTCTTGAAAGGGAAGGAAGGTTCTTTTAAATCTAATACAGAATAACAAGCAGAAATTGTGACTCTCCTGGGAAGCCAGCATATGAGTTTACTTTACTTATAATGAGATGTGGTGACAACCTGTAATCTAAGCCAACTTGTTCAAGTTCCAGGAAAGATGAATTTAGACTTATTTCTGTACTCTAGAAAATAAAATGTAAGTATGTAAAAAAAAAAAGTCACTATTTTGGTTTTTTTTCCCTCCTGATTATGAAAATAATTCTGAGGCTTATTCAAGTTATTTGACTTTTTTGTAGTGTATAATGATGGGAAAACACTTACTATAGAGGATTCCTCTAGAAACTACTCAGATATTTAACATACTCATTCATTCATTCATCTACATTTTCAGTAAATATTTAGTGAGTACTTAATACATATCAGCCACAGTGCTAGGGCATATACAAATTATGGCCATGACAGAAGTATATAATGAACTTTAGGTGAAAAAGGTTGAAGGACTAGGGAGGACCTCTTTGAAAGGGCTGAGAAAGTAAAACATTAGCAGGAAGGGAAGAGATTCACTGTTTATTTTGGATTAAGTGAAGATGGAGCAAGTATTTTGAAGGGTGGTTGGGTCCAGATATTGAAAAGCTGAGCACACATACAATTCCCACGATGTATGTACACGGTACTTTAAATAGTAAAAGGGACTTTGTAGACAGGATTATTTGCATAGCCTAATATAATCACAAGGCCCTTATAAGAGGGAAGGAGGAGGGTAAGAGTCAAAGAGATACAAGGATAGAAGCAGAAGTCAGAGAGGAGAGAAGATGCTGCCCTGTTGGCTTTCAGCATGAAGGAAGGGGCAGTGAGCCAGGAGATGCAGACAGCCTCCCATCACAAGACCAAAGCAGGAAAGCAGTACTTCTTTAGAGCTCCCTGAAGGAACCAGGCTTGCCAACACTTTTCACTTTAGTCCAGGGAACCTGGTTTCAGACTTCTGATCTCTAGAGCAGTGAGAATAAATTTGTGGGTTTTAAGCCACTAAGTTCTTGATAATTTATTATAGTAATGGAAAACCAATATACTGACTAACTGGGGAAAAGGGAGATTATATGCTGCTACCAGTCAAAATTCCATGGACACCTTGCTTCAAATATGGCTTGAGCCTGGTTCAAGCAACGTCACCACTGTTTCTTTGTATTCTCATTCTTTATCTCATAACTCACTCTGAATAGGTACTCTGAAATTTCTTTGTATACTATTCTTATTATTGTACAATCACACATTGTATACAGAGTAGCTTCTTGCTTTCAGGTGATTAATCAGAAGGAAGTCTTTTTCAGTCTGAGAAGACATCACAACCTGCTACTACAGGAAAGTGAAGGATCATGAAAATATAAATGAAAAACAAGTGGTAGCTGACAGAAAATGGGGAAATGTATGAAATAGAAGATAGACTATATGGAACATGGATTTTTTCACCAATAGCCACTGATTTTTTAACAGGCTTTTATTAAGCATCCAATATTTCCAGCATCAGGATCTTCAAATGAGTCAGTTCTTCACATCAGTGGCCAAATTATTGGAGTTTCAGCTTCAGCATCAGTCCTTCCAATGAATATTTGGGACTGATCTCCTTCAGAATGGACTGGTTGGATATCCTTGCAGTCCAAGGGACTCTCAAGAGTCTTCTCCAACAACACAGTTCAAAAGCATCAATTCTTTAGTGCTCAGCTTTCTTTATAGTCCAACTCTCACATCCATACAAGACTACTGGAAAAAACATAGCTTTGACTAGACGGACCATTGTTGGCAAAGCAATGCCTCTGCCTTTTAATATGCTGTCTAAGTTGATCATCGGAGAAGGCAATGGCACCCCACTCCAGTATTCTTGCCTGGAGAATCCCAGGGATGGGGGAGCATAGTGGGGTGCCGTCTATGGGGTCACACAGAGTTAGACACGACTGAAGTGACTTAGCAGCAGCAGTGGCAGCAGGTTGGTCATAACTTTTCTTCTAAGGTGTAAGCATCTTTTAATTTCAAGGCTGCAGTCACCATCTGCAGTATTTTGGAGCCCCCCAAAATAAAGTCTGTCACTGTTTCCAATGTTTGCCCATCTATTTGTCATGAAGTGATGGGACCAGATGCCATGATCTTAGTTTTCTGAATGTTGATTTTTCACTCTCCTCTTTCACTTTCATCAAGAGGCTTTTTAGTTCTTCCTTGCTTTCTGCCATAAGGGTGGTATCATCTGCATATCTGAGGTTATTGATATTTCTCCCAGCAATCTTGATTCCAGCTTGTGCTTCATCTAGTCTGGCATTTCACATGTTATACTCTTCATATAAGTTAAGTAAGCAGTGTGACAATATACAGCCTTGACATACTCTTTTCCCGATTTGGAACCAGTCTCTTGTTCCATGCCCAGTTCTAACAGTTGCTTCCTGACCTGCATACAGATTTCTCAAGAGGCAGATCAGGTGGTCTGGTATTCCCATCTCTCTCAGAATTTTCCACAGTTTATTGTGATCCACACAGTCAAAGGCTTTGGCATAGTCAATAATACAGAAGTAGATGTTTTTCTGGAACTCTCTTGCTTTTTTGATGATCCAATGGATGTTGGCAATTTGATTTCTGGTTCCTGTGCTTCTTCTAAACCCAGATTGAATGAATGTTCATGGTTCATGTACTGTTGAAGCCTGGCTTGGAGAATTTTGAACATTACTTTGCTATAGTGTGAGATGAGTGCAATTGTGTGGTAGTTTGAACATTCTTTGGCATTGCCTTTCTTTGGGATTGGAATGAAAACTGACCATTTCCAGTCCTGTGGCCACTGCTCAGTTTTCCAGATTTGCTGACATATTGAGGGTAGTACTTTCACAGCATCATCTTTTACGGTTTGAAATAGTTCAACTGGAATTCTATCATCTCTACTAGCTTTATTCATAGTGATTCTTCCTAAGGTCCACTTGATTTCTCATTCCAGAATGTCTGGTTCTAGGTGAGTGATCATACCATTATGATTATCTGGGTGGTGAAGATCTTTTTTATAGTTCTTCTGTTCTTGTCACCTCTTCTTAACATCTTCTGCGTCTCTTAGGTGCATACAATTGCTGTCTTTTATTGTGCACATTTGCATGGAATGTTCCCTTGATATCTCTAATTTTCTTGAAGGGATATCTAGTATTTGCTATTCTATTGTTTTCCTCTATTTCTTTGCATTGATCACTGAGGAAGACTTTCTTATCTATCCTTGCTATTCTTTGGAACTCTGCATTCAAAGGGTATATTTTTTCCTTTTCTTCTTTGCCTTTTGCTTCTGTTCTTTTCACAGCTGTTTGTAAGGCCTCCTCAGAGAGCCATTTTGGTTTTTTGCATTTCTTTTTCTTGGGGATGGTCTTGATCCCTGCCTCCTGCCCAATGTCATGAACGTCCACCCATAGTTCTTCAGGCACTCGGTCTATCAAATCTAATCCCTTGAATCTATTTCTCACTTCCACTGTATAATCATAAGGGGTTTGATTTAGGTCATACCTGAATGGTCTAGTGGTTTTCTCTACTTTCTTCAGTTTAAGACTGAATTTGGCAATAATGAGTTCATTATCTGAGCCACAGTCAGCTCCCGGTCTTGTTTTTGCTGACTGTATACAGTGTCTCCATCTTTGGCTGCAAAGAATATAATCAATCTGACTTTGGTATTGACCATCTGGTGATGTCCACGTGTAAAGTCTTCTCCTTTGTTGTTGGAAGAGGGTGTTTGCTATGAGCAGTGCGTTTTCTTGGCAAAACCATTAGCCTTTGCCCTTTTTTATTCTGTACTCCAAGGCCAAATTTGCCTGTTATTCCAGTTATTTCTTGACTTCCTACATTTGCATTCCAGTCCCCTATAATGAAGAGGACATCTCTTTTGGGTGTTAGTTCTAGAAGGTCTTGTAGGTCTTCATAAAACTGTTCAACTTCAGCTTCTTCAGCATTACTGGGCTGGGAATAGACTTGGATTACTGTGATATTGAATGATTTGCCTTGGAAATGAACAGAGATGGTTCTGGTTGTTTTGTTTTGTTTTGTTTTTTTGAGATTTCATCCAAGTACTGTATTTCAGACTCTTGTTGACTATGATGGGTATTCCATTTCTTTGAGTGATTCTTGCCCACAGTAGTAGATATAATGTCCATCTGAGTTAAATTCACCCATTTCAGTCCTTTTTAGCTCAATGATTCTTAAAATGTCAATGTCCACTCTTGCCTTCTCCTGTTTGACCATTTCCAATTTGCCTTGATTCATGGACCTAACACTCTAGGTTCCTATGCAATACTGCTCTTTACAGCATCGGACTTTACTTCCAACACAGGTCTCATCCACAACTGGGTGTTGTTTTTGGCTCCATCTCTTCATTCTTTCTGGAGTTATTTTCCACTGGTCTCCAGTAGAATATTGGGTACTTACCAATCTGGGGAGTTCATCTTTCAGTATATGGTATAGGAATTCCTATTTTCTTGAAACATATAGTATAAGAATTCCTTTTTATCTTTGTCTACTATTTCATTTAAATGATGTGTATTCAATGAAAGAGAGCGTGTAAGGTCTAGTGTGAAGTGGGGGAAGGGCACTAAGATGTCCTTGATGGTCACAAGGCCTACTCTGCAAGAAGAGAAGGGAGGGAAAGTATATGGCCCTGGGACAAAATCATGTTAGGTCAAAGTCTGGTCAAGCAAAGCTTCTTTTTAAGGAAAGCTTCTTGAAAATGTGATATTTGGATTGGGGCAAGGTTTTAATAAGCAAAGGGGAGGGGAGAACACCCCAGGAGAAAGACTGGCTGAAGATGGGAATGCAGGAGAGGGCAATGTCTGGTACAACCTGAATGCAGAAGATTTCAGAGAAGGTAGCAAGAAAAGGGGGTTGAAATAAGGACTGGTGTAAGGTCCCAGTGTTACAGAATGAGTTCCTTTGAGGTCAGTCTTTGTGTTTGATAATGAGATTTGAGAGTCTTAGATCCTCCCTGTGGTTTGACCCAGTTAATGGCTCACAGTAAGGTCTCCAGGCTCATCCACCAAGACAGGAGAGTGGAAACTGTCCCAGGTGGACTTCAGAATCTCGAAGCCAGACTGTCTTCTCTCAGAACAGGAAAGTTTCCTCTGGTGAGACAGTTGTTCAGAATGTCACATTGATTTCATGTGCCCAGGCCATATTGGATAGGGGAACAGACAGAAGGAACATTTTCTGCAATAATCACACACACCTTCATTATTTCCCAAGAAGGATAAGGAAAAATGAGCTGCAGCTCCTTGCAAACAAACACAATTCTTCTAGCCTATAGATGAGCACATATTCATTCCAGTCAGAGAAGTGGTCCCTGAAAGAGTTTAAAATACCACTATCCTTTCACATTGAAATTACAAAAGCTAGTTAATTTGGCTAATTAACTCTTGGCGGTAAAATACAAAAAAAATCTAAATTTTAATTTTCATATATGAGTTCCTGATAATAATCATCAATCTCAAGCGGGGCGGGGGGGACTCACCCCAGTTAAAAATAGTGTTGTCATAAGAAGAGAAACTTCAAAACAACTTTTTTCCTCAAATAGTTGCATTGAATATTTAAAATAAATTTGTTGAAAGAAAATCTGAACATGAAAATCAATGAGGAAATGAACACAAAAGCCAATCATACTCCCTCCACCTAAAAAAGAACCTCTGTAGACATTCTGGGTAAGTCCTTATAGTATTATCCACTACATATGTATTTCCCATTAAAAATATTCTTGTGCTCTGCTGAAATACTTTTAGCTTTGTCTAAAAATTAGATTAAAATAGACGTTTTCATATTAATTATTATACTGCTATAATATCATACATTTAAAAAGTGAATATGTTTTAATGTAAACTGCTTAGATGCACACATTCATAATTTAACCCACTGAAAATTGTGGCAGGAGAGATGGTAACAGTTCCTCATTCATTTTGATGTATTTTTTCAAACCTTTCTGGACCAGAAGCATCGAGATGTCTTTGAAAATGAAAGTGAAGTCACTCAGTCGTGTCCAGCTCTTTGTGACCCCATGGACTGTATACTACCAGGCTTCTCTGTCCATTCTTGTCCAGCAGGCAAGAATACTGGAGTGGGTTGCCACTTTGCTCAGGTATAAAAGCATAATGAGCAATGGCTTCCAACATGTTTAGAAAATGACAGCCTAAAACAAACACCTGAACAAACTAACAAACAAGAAATAAAGTTCAAGTCACTTCAAAGAGTGTCCTCCTGGAGTGATAGGGGGACCCTAAACTCCCCTATTATCACCCTTGATTGTAACTGAACTCTTCAAGAATTTTCTTTCTATCTGGGGCCATTAGAGAAAGAACTACAGCTCTAAAAGTCTGACCTGAAGGCAGGTGACTAGTGGGAACACTCCCAGGCCTGCACATTAACTTCACAAAAAACATTTAATGATTTAAAATAGCATGTTTTTATAATACTTTTTTTCTTATAGCAGCCAACATACTGGGCTACAGATTTTAATGTCATTTGAATCTGGATTTGTATGAGAGTAATAAGTATGTTCCTATAAGGCTGTAGGTGATTTAGAATTTAAAAAATTGAATTATACTTAAAATATACAATAATAACTCAGTGTTTGAAGAAACCCCGCAGTGTATCCCTTGGAATCTCAGAGAATCCTTGATTCTGTGAATAACTATGGTTCTTGAAAACCTGCTGCATTGTTTGTGTCATTCAGCATTTTCATATTGAAGGAGGGTAGTCTGTGATTTTCTTTTAGGTCAGTTTAGTTTATTAATATTTATGAGACCCTTCATTTTAAAAGGTAAACCTTTGTTTCTTTTGTACCCACTGAGATTCTTTCCTGAAATGTGATAATTTTCAGTTGGCATCACTGGGCATATCATGCTAAATATTTCATATATTCATATTATAGATTATATTTGGGAAAGTAGATTGAAAATGGAGCCAATTAGCACACCTATTTACCATGGTTTGAGAACAATGAAGAACTGTTGTTACTATCACATCAACAAAGATATCCTGATTCCCAACTGTGAGAGGACAAGAACATGCTCATACAAAGGAAAGCATCAGTCACACTAGATGGGGGTTAAGAACTAACCACACAAAGTCAGTTCTTAGATGTATTAACTTTTACATTATTTGCTTCTGTTGGAAAAAAATAGACAAAAGAGAAAAGATGAGCATAGAAAGATGCCAAAAAAAATATCTTTTAGAAGACTATCATGTACAAATTATTCAATGAATAGTTGGCATTTAGATTTATTTATGGAACAAACTTCAAAACAGAGAAAACCATTGTAGATTTTTTTTATTATTTTAGAACTGTGCTACCATAAATACACAGATTTCTATTGAAATGGGTCACATTTCCACCAGTCCATTATGAAGAATGCAAAGTATTCTTAACAGTGTGAAAGTTCAAGAAATGTTCCTAGGATACTGTGGACCATACTTGACATTGAAGGTTGAACAAAAAATAAAATATTTTATACTTTGATTATAATATTAGAAAAAAATAATATATGAAACAGCACATATTTAGTATAAATACACATAATAAATTCACCCCCAACCCCTGCTACTGCTGCTAAGTCACTTCAGTCATATCCGATTCTGTGCGACCCCAGAGATGGCAGCCCACCAGGCTCCCCCGTTCGAGTGGGTTGCCATTTTTTTCTCCAGTTCATGAAAGTGAAAGTGAAGTTGCTCAGTTGGATCCAACCTCAGCAACCCCCCATGGACTGCAGTCTTCCAGGCTCCTCTGTCCATGGGATTTTCCAGGCAAGAGTACTGGAGTGGGGTGCCATTGCCTTCTCCACCCCCAACCCCACACTACATCAAAAATAGAAATCAGTTTCTAGCTGGGAATTGGACTATTAAGAAAACTGAGCGCTCAAAAATTGATGCTTTTGAACAGTGGTGTTGAAGAAGACTCTTGAGAATTCATTGGACTGCAAGGAGATCAAACCAATCAATCCTAAAGGAAATCAATCCTGAATATTCATTGGAAGGACTGTTGTTGAAGCTGAAATTCCAATACTTTCGGCCACCTGATGTGAAGAGCCGACTCAGCGAAGACCCTGATGCTGAGAAAGATTGAAGGCAGGAGGAGAAGGGTTGACAGTGGACGAGATGGTTGGATGGCATCACTGATTCAATAGACATGAGTTTGACCAAACTCCGGGAGATGGTGAAGGACTGGGAAGCCTAGCAGCTGCAGTCCAGGGGGTCACAATGAATCGGACATGACTGAGCGACTGCACAACAACAAATGCTGGGAGTTGGTTGCAGATTTATCCCAGATCATATGTCTTTTCTCCCCTGCTGCATGGTTTCATCATCAGTTGCCAGAGGAGGATGCTACCTCACATAAAGCCTTTCTTCTAATCATTGTGGGCTTCAGGCAGTCATGAAGCAGCACTTGCATCCAGACAGACTGTGAGCCTTCCCAGTCGATGTGAAATGCATTTATGCTATACTTTGGGTTGGTCAAACACTACATCATATGGAAAAAAAAAAAATGCTGCAGTTCATGGGGTCGCAAAGAGTTGGACACGACTGAGTGACTGAACTGAACTGATATATGTATATATGTATATATATATCTCCAGTGTTATGAATCTTCAGTTATTTCTGATTCTTTTACATAAGCTCTGTGAGCCCTATTATTTGTTTACCTTTGTAAATCCTGTCAACCAGGCTGACAACTGGGAAGGTAGGTGCTGTGAATGGGTAGCTACCTCTAATCAAGAGACAACATTTTCTCTGGAAGCCCAGAACAATGATATGGAGCAGAGCAGAGCAGAGGGTCCACCCTAGGGCCTTAGGAAGAACAACTGACTGAAAATTTCAGCCTAGAAGTCTGGCAGCGCTGACCTCAGGAGGAAATAAAGACCCCGTTTGGGGGGCCGTATGATGCCTAGAGCCTAAGATTATCTTACAATTTGAGAATGACTTGATTTAAGCTAATTCCATTCAAAATGTTTGATACCATTCCTGATAGGTGCTTATGGCAACTCCTTGAAGTCATGGGCTATATATTTAATGTTCCTAACTGATGTATCAACGTTCAATATATGGATAGACTCCAAAAGTCATGGGCTATATATTTAATGTTCTTAACTAATGTATCAGTGTTCCATATATGGATGGACTCCAAGTGTATGGGCTGGTGGACTGATGTGGACTTAAAAAAAAAAATAAAACCTTTACTACAGAAGGATAACCAATATAATACCTTTTAAGCTTTACTCTTACCTTCAACCAGATGTGTCCAAATAAGTGAATCAGAGATCCTGAAGTTTCTCAGGGCTTCACTCAATGGTCTGGCTTCCTAGGGCTGTTGGGGCAAAAAATGCCACTAGTCATGATGTTATTATATTTTATTAAGGATTTTTTCTATGTTGAGTGGCTGAAAAAAGGAGGTAGGTCAAAAAATAACTTTATACTAATATCTGCTTACATGGTAAATCATCTTATGTGTGTATACATACATAAGTATTCTGAGTAGTGCCCACTGACACTAAAGAGAGGTTCCCACATCATATTATAAAAAGAGAAAAAAAAAAAAAAAACAACACAGGAAAAAAGTAAAAAGCAAAGGACTTCTCCCTCTCAGACATGCAAATAATGAGAATGTAGAGGAAGGAACTTCACATTCAAGCTGCACCTGCACACCCACAATATTCTCACTAAGTGAAGAGTATCAGAGAAAGAAAATGGGAAAATATATTTAAAAAAAGACTTCATCAAAGACATCTATTCATAGCCAGTAAGCACATGAAAAGATGTTGAAAATCATGTCATCTGAAAAATGCAATTTAAATCACAGCTAAATACCACTTCACACCTACCAGAATGATTAAAATAAAGAGACATGTTTAAGAGAATCTGGAGAAACTGGAACCCTCTGCTGAGAATATAAAAGGCACAGTTACTTTGATAGCTTCTGAAAGAGTTAAATATTATACAAACTCCTCATAGTAACCACTTATGGTGACAATTGTGTTTATATGACGTGTCCTAAAAAGGAATACATACAGAAACAAAATGTAAAGACTGGCTGCCTGGGGCTAGAGGTGGCAATGGGAAGTGTATGCAAATGGGTACATAGGATCTTTTGGGGGGAGATGGAAATGTTCTAAAATTAGATTGTGGTAAAACTTGCATAACTGTAAAATTTCTGAAAATCTTTGAAATTATACACTTAAAATTTGAGTATTTTATGGTATGTAAATTATATCTAAAAAGCATAAGATTAAATTAAATAACTGTGTTATAATCCAAATGTTTGTAAAAGCAGAAATAAATTACTTCTCTATCTACATCAAACCAAAGCTGAGCCAAAAATGTCAAATGTATATGAATACCTACAAACTACATATTCATATAACTGCAGATATTTAAAACTACTAAAAACTCTTTGCAGTATTTCGATGGGTTTTGCTTTGAAAAGTTTTAGAGTAATATATTAAAATAAATTTAATATTTAAAAAGTGACTACTGTTTTTCTCAAAGCAATTCCATCATAATCACCATTATTATCATATTTAATAATTATTGTATGTATTAACCTAACAAACAATGAAGCCGCGGAACCCATTCAAGAACACTTGTGAATGTAATAACCTAAACATTCATCTGACATCTTCATTCACTATATCTCTTCCAAGATTAGAAAAGAATTACTTCCTGAGGCAACACATTTAATGGCACTCTGAATCCCAGGAAAACATTTTCAAGTTTCTAACAAATATCTTTACTTGCATGATCTAGAGCAATGTTTTCTGATAAAACTTTCTGCAATAATATAAATGTTTTATAATCTATGGTCCACTATAATGACCACCCCCTAGCAACATGTTACTGTTAAGAACCTGAAATATGCCTAGTAGGCATGAGGTCCTAAGATTTAATTTTAATTAATTCTAATGAATTTAAATTTAAATAACTGTGTATGGCTAATGGTTACCATATTGGATAGCACAGGGCCAGAGGTCCATCCAATTTAAATGAATAAGGAAAACTGAAGTCCTACTCCTTCTTGAAAAATCTACTTATTCTCTTGTTGTACTCCCCATCTCAATGAAAGTTACAATCATTCATCCATTCCAGAAATCTTGGAGTCATCCCAGAGATGACTTGCCATCTGCTTGCCATCTGTCATCCAACCCTAGAAATTCTCTACCTTCAAAATGACTCTTTATTCTTGTCTGCCCTCTGTATTTCACTGCTTCATGCTTCATTCTTTATCATGCTTTTTTATTTCTCACCTCATCTTGTACCAGTCTGTTTTGTCTCTATGTCACTTATTTCACTAGCCTACACCCTCTGTCTCTACATGACTTCCACAGTAACTTTAACAAGACATGTCTGAAAAATGCCTCCCTACTCTTGAAATTCTTCAGTGTCCTCCATTGTATTCTAGACATAATCTAAATTTTCTTTGAGCTTCTTCATTATGTGGCCCCTCCTGTACTTGTCATTACTCAGCTCTACTCCCTCACACCATTTGGACAGGTTGTCCTCTTACATCACATTATAGACTGTCTTCTATGTTTTTATAGGGAAGGCAGGAATCACAGACAGCAAGAATAGGTGATTCAGCTGCAGACTGCAGGGGCTTAAATGTTTGGTCCCCCACTTAGCTTCTCTTAGGTCACGCTTTTTAAGCTGTAAAGTGGGATAATAACAGCAAATACCTGTTAGAGTTAACAATATAATGCTCATAAAGCATAAACTTGTGTTTGAGCTTAAGCATGCATTCCATGAATGTTTGCTATTGTTATTAATATTCTTGACTTGTCCATCTTATGGATCACTATTTATATCTCAAGATTCAGATACCACATTTCCAAAGATATCATTTGTAATGGCCTTCTTTCTCCCAATCAATTTGTCATCCTAAACTGTAATTCTATAATTAAATTGGCATGCAGTTTTATGACTCAATGTATAGGGGATACTGTTACATTTTTATATTTATCTCTTCTACGAAGCCTATAAACATCTGAGAGTAGGAACTATGGTTCATTCAGGATAACTCACTTGTGCCAACATCTAATCTACTACAGATATTCAGTAAATATGACCTTCCCATATGAAGTTAGAAAAACAGTACAGCTTTTTAGGGATGAGGATGTTGTGGTTCAGTTGCAAAGTCATGTCTAACTCTTTGCAACCCCGTGAATTACAGCATGTGAACCCTGCTAGGAGACCAAAATTTCTAGGATTGATGGAGGTTAATCACTCAATAAGCTTCCAGGTCAGTTGTTGAAATGTGTAATCTACTGGCACTGCTTTGATTACATTGGACAGCCTGCAACTCGAGCATCAAAAAGGGTCCCTAGATCAAAAAGCTGGAATGCAGCCAAACTTGGGTCAGACTAGGTACAGCTGATTTTACTCTAGGCTATTCATTTAATTCCAAAACAAGTCTTCATCAGAATCCTAACTGGGGAGAAAAGCACTAACTATGAATTTTCTCAGATATATATAGCCTCCAAGAAGTCAACATGTGAGCAGATATGAGAGGTTACCCTCATCAAGTCAAGATATAATTTTGTTACTTTTGTAGACAATGTTATCTTGACAAAGTAGCTCTAAACTCAGCCCCTTACCAGTTTTGAAATGTTTCTCCTCTACCACAATTACACTGCCATAGTGAAGGATATTATATGAAACCTTTGGCAGTTAGTTCTATATACTAACAAGATTAAGCTATGTTGTTCATTCACTAAGTCATGTCTGATTCTTTGTGACCCCATGAATGGCAGCATAACACACTTCCCCATCCTTCACTATCTCCCTGAGTTTGCTCAAATTCATGTCCATTGGGTCAGTGATGCCATCCAATCGTCTCAATCTCTGTAACCCTCTTTGCCTCTTGTCCTCAATCTTTCCCAGCATCAGAGTCTTTTCTAAGGAGTCAGCTCTTTGCATCAGGTGGCCAAATTATTGGGGCTTCAGCTTCAGTATCAGTCCATCCAATGAATATTCAGGGTTGATTTCCTTTAGGATTGGCTGGCTCCATCTCCTTGCAGTTCAAGGGACTCTCAAGAGTCTTATCCAACACCACATTTCAAAAGCATCAATTCTTTGGCCTTCAGCTTTCTTTATGGTCCAACTCTCACATCCACACATGATTACTGGAAAAACCATAGCTTTGACTATACAGACCTTTGTTGACAAAGTGATGTCTCTGTTTTTTAATATGCTTTCTAGGTTTGTCATAGCTTTTCTTCTAAGGAGTAACTGTCTTTTAATTTCATGGCTGCAGTCACCATCTGCAGTGATTTTGGAGCCCAAGAAAATAAAGTCTATCACTGTTTCCACTTTTTTCCCATATATTTGCAATGAGGTGATGGGACTGGATGCCATGATCTTAGGTTTTTGAATGCTGAGTTTTAAACTGGCTTTTTCACTCTCCTCTTTCACCTTGATCAAGAGGCTCTCTAGTTCCTCTTTGCTTTCAACCATTAAAGTGGTATCATCTGCATACCTGAGGTTGTTGATATTTCTCCCACAATCTTGATTCCAGTTTGTGATTCATCTAGGCCAACATTTCATATGATGTGCACGTTAGGTAAGTTAAACAAGCAGGATGACAATTTACAGCCTTGATGGACTCCTTTCCCAATTTGGAACCAGTTGATTGTTCCATGTCCAGTTCTAACTGTTGCTTCTTGACCTGCATACAGGTTTCTCAGGAAACAGGTAAGGTGGTATTCCCATCTATTTCAGAATTTTCCACAGTTTGTGTTGATCCACACAAAGGCTTTAGCCTAATCAATAAAGCAGAAGTTTATGTTTTTCTGGAATTCCCTTGCTTTTTCTGTTATTGAACAGATGTTGGCAGTTTGATCTCTCGTTCCTCTGACTTTTGTAACCAAGCTTGTACATTTGGATGTTTTAGGTTCATGTACTGCTGAAGCCTAGCTTGAAGGATTTTGAGCATAATCTTGCTAGAGTGTGAAATGAGTAAAATTGTGCAGTAGTTTAAATATTCTTTGGCATTGCTGATCTATGAGATTGGAATGAAAACTGACTTTTCCACTCCTGTGACCATTGCTGAGTTTTCCTGATTTGCTGGTATACTGAGCACAACACTTTAACAGCATTATATTTTAGGATTTGAAATAGTTCAACTGGAATTCCATCACCTCCACTAGCTCTGTTCATAGTAATGTTTCTGAAACCCCTCTTGATTTCACACTCCAGGATGTCTGGCTCTAGGTGTGTGTTCACACCATTGTGGTTATCTGGGTCATTAAGACCTTTTTTGTACAATTCTTCTGTTTATTCTTGCCACCTCTTCTTAATCTCTTCTGCTTCTGTTAGGTCCTTGCCTTTTCTGTCCTTTATTGTGCCTATCTTTGAAAGAAATATTCCCTTGGTATCTCTAATTTTCTTGATGAGATCTCTAGTCGTTCCCATTCTATTGTTTCCCTCTATGTCTTTGCATTGTTCACTTAAGAATTCTTCATTTTCTTTCCTTGTAAGAAATGGAAATGTCCTTATAGTCAACAAAAGAGTCCAAAATGCAGTAGTACTTGGGTGCAGTCTCTAAAACAAAAGAATGATCTTGGTTCATTTCCAAGGCAAACCATTCAACATCACAATAATCCAAGCCTATGCCTCAACCACTAAGGTCGAAGATGCTAAAGTCTAACAGTTTTATGAAGACCTACAAGACCTTCAAGAACTAACACCAACAAAAAGATATCCTTTTCATCATAGGGGACTGGAATGCAAAAGTAGGTCGTCAAGAAATACCTGGAATAACAGCAAGTTTTGCCTTGGAGTACAAAATGAACAGGGCAAAGACTAATAGGGATTTGAATTAGATATAGATTAGATTAGAATTCATTCAGTAGGGTATATCTTCCCCTTTCTCTTTGTCTTTCACTTCTCTTCTTTTCTCAGCTATTTGTAAGGCCTCATCAGACAACAATTTTGCCTTTTTTGCATTTCTTTTTCTTGGGGATGATTTTGGTCACCACCAAAATCATATTTTGGAGGTACAATATTATGAACCTCCAGATTGCCTGAAGATAGAATCTAATCTTTTGAATCTATTTTTCACTTCCGTTGTATAATCATAAGGGATTTTATTTAGGTAAAACCTGAATTGCCTAGTGGTTTTCCCTATATTCTTCAATTTTAGCCTGAATTCTGCAATAAGTAGCTGATGATCTGTGCCACAGTTAGTTCCAGGTCTTGTTTTTGCTAACTGTATGCTGCTGCTGCTAAGTCGTTTCAGTCGTATCCAAATCTGTGCAACCCCATAGACGGCAGCCCACCAGGCCCCTCTGTCTCTGGGCTCTCCAGGCAAGAATACCAGAGTGGGTTGCCATTTTCCTCTCCAATGCATGCATACATGCTAACTCACTTCAGTTGTGTCCGACTCCATGCGACCCCATGGACAGCAGCCCACCAGACTCCTATGTACACAGGATTCTCTAGGCAAGAATGTTGGAGTGGGTTGCCATTTCCTTCTCCAGCTAACTGTATAGAGCATCTCTATTTTTGGCTACAAAGAATATAATCAATCTGATTTTGGTGTTGACCAGATCTGGGATGTCCTTGTGTAGAGTCATCTCTCGTGTTGTGAGAAGAGGGTGTTTGCTATGACTAGTGCATTCTCTTAGCAAATCCCTATTAGTCTTTGCCCTGTTTCATTTGTACTCCAAGGCAAAACTTGCTGTTATTCCAGGTATTTCTTGACGACCTACTTTTGCATTCCAGTCCCCTATGATGAAAATGATATCTTTTTGTTTTGTCTTTTTGTTAGTGCTAGTTCTTGAAGGTCTTGTAGGTCTTCATAGAACTGTTAGACTTTAGCATCTTCGGCCATAGTGGTTGGGGCATAGGCTTGGATTATTGTGATATTGAATGGTTTGCCTTGGAAATGAACCAAGATCATTCTTTTGTTTTAGAGACTGCACCCAAGTACTGCATTTTGGACTCTTTTGTTGACTATGAGGACATTTCCATTTCTTACAAGGGATTCTTTCTCACAGTAGTAGATATAATGGCCATCTGAATTAAATTTGCTCATTCCAATCTATTTTAGTTCAACAATTCCTAAAATGTCAAAAATGTCGATGTTCACTCTTGCCATTTCCTGCTTGACCACATCCAATTTACTTTGATTCATGGACCTAACATTCCAGTTTCCTATGCAATACTGTTCTTTATTGCACTGAACTTTACTTTCACCATCAGACATGTCCACAACTGAGTGACATTCCTGCTTTACCCCAGCCTCTTTGTGCTTTTTGGAGCTGCTTCTCCACTGTTTCTCATTAGCATATTGGATATCTACCAACTTGGTGGCTTATCTTCTGATGTCATATCTTTTTGCCTTTTCATTGTGTTCATGGGGTTCTCAAGGCAAGAATACTGGTTTTCCATTCCCTTTTCCAGTGAACCATATCTTACCAGGTCCTGACTAGCAAGAACCTGCCCTTCAGCTACTCCACATAGCTGGATGACATGCCTGGTGCCCTCCCAATTATTTCATCAAATACTAATCTATATGTTACTATGAAGGTAATTTACAGATGTGATTAACATCTTCAATTACTAATTTTAATTATAGGAAATTACTCTCAACAGCATGGGGTATCAAGACCTTAACAGTAAACAAACAAAAAAAAAGTTTCCTAGAGGAAATTATGTATCAAGATGCAACATCAATTCTGTCCTGAACCTGACACCTTGTCTTACAGACTTCAGGCCAGCCAGTCTCCAAAATCTTGAGAGACATTTTCTTCAAAATCCTCCCTCCATAAATGGATGGATGGATAAATAGATAGATAGATAGATAGATAGATAGGAGATGCCTATCTACATGTATTATATATACCACTTCCTGTTTCTCTGGTTCAACTTACTCAAGAATAAGGTAATGTACCAAGGGGATGAATCTTTAAAGTATGGTTATCTTCCAATATGTCCAGGAAGATTTATCAATACATCAAGGCTCATTTTCAGAAACTTGATTTTGCTCCCCAAGAATTTTGCATCCAACGTTTCTGATGATTCAGAATCACCTGACAAAAACTGGTACAACTATCTGAAGACCCAGAAACGTGATAGACCCAGTATGTGATTTTAGCTCTAAAGTCTTAAGTCTTCCCATATTATTCATCCTCTTTAAACCCTTTCCTGAACTATCTTATTTCCAACTTAACCTTAATTTCTGAGAACATGGGTGATATATAGTACTTAACTCTTACAAAAATGCATCTAATCCTTCCTACTTCTGCAAATGGATACTTGTACTATAACAGTAGTATATCACCAGCAGCAGCATATTTTTAATGGTTGTTTATACTAAACACGATGAAATATCCAAAAGAGAAATCAAAATGGCTCTAATCTATTCTTCATGTATACACTAATCAAATAGTTTATTGCATGTGGGTAACAATCCAACATTTTATTATAAATAAGAAATGCTTTTAGGAAAGAAAAAGCTGTTATAAGGCAATCTCAATAAGTTCTTATTAACTCAACAGTTTTACACTTAGGTTTATGTTTGATGACTTGATGACTTTTTATGTAATGATTTATTATATTACACTGATATGTTTATATCCTTGAAAGAATTTTATAAAAATTGAGAATCAATATGATTTAGGGGAAAAGCAAATGTGAATTTAACTTTCTGTTTAAGTCAAAATAATTGCATACATAGATAAGAATACAAAATATTCATACATGGTAGGATTTCCTCATTTATGTTCAAAGAATACTAACAATTTTATGAAACATGGCCTTTTTTTTGTTGTTGCTACACATTTTTATATAACTACAGCATATAAAACACTTAGACCCATTCCTTCTCTGGTCCTATAGCTCCACTGTTGGATCCTGTAATGCTTTCTTGTGCTTTTATTTACATTTCCCTCTCCAATTTGTGGACAAATAGATTTTAAAGACTCATTGTTCTTAATTCAAAGAAAACGTTATGGGAACCAAAGGAACACCTAATATGTCAATAATTAAGTTACTATATCTGATCTACTAACACATAGGCCTCTACTCTGACTGTCCTCTGATTTTACAAAATGTGATCATATGAAGAACAGATCTCGGGACTATAGCATCAAAGATTAGATACTGGGGATGGTTTGGGAATAGCCTTGTCTCTGCACACAGTGTGGAGCTTCTTTCTAATACAAAATTGGATACTTAAAAGCTAAATCATGCGATAGACTCACGATTTACTAAATCACTACTTTTTATTAATTGTGATTAAGTGTCTACCAAATAAGAGCATGAGAGAAGCAAATGTCTTCTGTGTGTGACCGTTAAGTGTGAGTGTGTGGTGGGGAAGGCTAAGGCTAATAATCCATATATCTTATACACTACAGGGCTGACAGAAGCTAAGTAACAAACTCAGCTTAAAATTTCTACTTGTTAAAAAAAATATATATATTTCAACTTGTTACATTTTTTTAAATTAAAAAAGTAGTTATTGGTTCTGCGAAGATGGAATATTCTCATTTCCTAGTCCATTCTCTTACAACTAAAAATCTCTGAGAATAACAACAGATAATAACAACAAAACCATGGAAAGACTTCAAAAAGTGAAAAAAAAAGACACACTGGGATCTCTGGGGTTCCTAACTGCCTCCCAGAAATAGGACATGGAACTTTAAAAGCCTTCAGTACAGAACTCCAAACAGGCATAAACAACAAAATCTTTAAGAAAATTCTCATATCAAAAAAGACAAACAAATGGGGAGGCATACTGTGTTCATGAATTGGAAGACTCAACATAGTAAACATATCAATTTCTCCTGAAATTTGATCTCTAGGCTTAACGTGATTCCTATAAAAATCCCAGCATGGTTTAGTGATATGTACATGCATGCATGCTCAGTCGCTCATCTGTGTCCTCTTTGCCAACCCCATGAACTATAGCCCACCAGGCTCCTCTGTCCATGGGATTCTCCAAGAATACTGGAGTTGGCTACCATGTGTACTCCAGGGGATCTTCCTGACCCAAGGCTCAAACCTGAATCTCCTGTGTGTCCTGCATTGCAGGACAATTCTTTAGCACTGAGCCTCTGGGGAATCACCAGTTTAGTGATATAGACAAGCTAATTCTAAAGTTATATGGAAAGGCAGAGGTCTTAGGACAGTTAAAACAATCTTTAAAAAAAAGTGGGAGAAATTACTCTATCCAATATTAAAGTCTGTTAGACAGTTGCAGTAGCAGGGGAATGTCATAATCGCAGAGGTATAGACACCCAGATCAATACAATGGAATAGAGAACCAGACATAGACCACATAAATATGCCCAACTGGATTTTGATAAAGGTCCAAAAGCAATTCTGTAGAAGAAGAATAGTCTCTTCAACAAACGGTACTGAAGCAACTGGGTATCAACAGACTAAAAATACACACCTGACTTAAAGCTCAGACCTTGCACAAGAATAACTCAAAATAGATCTCAAATTTAAATGAAATTTATAACACTTTTAGAAATCAACATGGGAGAACTTCTATAGGATCTAAGCTAGAGAAAACATTCTTAAACTTGACCTCAAAAGTACAATTCATAAAACAAAAAAGTGATATTCTCATCAAAATAAAATCCCTTAAATCTCAAATGAAAAAAAAAATAATTAATTTATGTAGTTACTCTGTCTTCCTATAAACTCCCTAGTGCTTAAGTGACTTCCATTGGTGGGGAGGCTAATTTCACAGGAGAGAAAACTAATAAACACCACTTCAGTCAGACAATTAATGTTGACATCAACTGTGATAAGTCACATTAATAGTATTTACTCTTGACATGATGTCATGAAAATGGTATATTATGTCTGTGATCTTTCTCCCCCAAACACACAAATTTCACTTAAAAATGAGAAAAAACAACAGACAAATCCCAATTGAGAGACATTCTTCAAAAGACCTGGTTAGTACCCTTCAAAATTCTCAAGGCCATCAAAAAACGAGGAACATCTGAGAAACTGTCACAGCCAAGGAGATCCTAAGGAGGTATGGCTATTGAATATAATGTATCCAGAATGGGATCCTAGAATAGAAGAAAGGACATAAGGTAAATAGTAAGGACATACAAATAAAGAGTAAACTTTAGTTAACAGTAATGTATACATATTAGTTCATTAATTATACAAACTCACTATAGTAAAGCAAGGTGCTAAAAATCTGACATTCCCTGTCAGATTTTTCCTGCTCCATTTTAATTGTCCTCTAAACTGTTCTACTATTTCCTTTCTTCTTGTTCACTTCAGACCATATTTATTAAAAGAAAACTGGGTACAGGAGTTATGTACTTTCTTTACTTTTTTTCCCCTAAATCCAAAATTCTTCTATAATAAAAAAGTGAGTAAATAACAAAAATAGATTTTTTAATCTGTGGAAAAATTCACAAATATACTCACTATCAGTCACACTTAATGTTTAGTTATTCTGGTTTCAGGAATACATAAGTGAATTTACAGATTCAACTATGTTTACTTGTGTCCCACATTCTAAATATGATATTTATATTAAAGTTTTCAGAATTAAACTCCTCCGGGCTTCCCTGGTGGTTCAGAGGTTAAAGCGTCTGCCTCCAATGCGGGAAACCCGGGTTCGACCCCTGGGTCGGGAAGATCCCCTGGAGAAGGAAATGGCAACCCAATCCAGTATTCTTGCCTGAAGAATCACATGGACAGAGGAGCTTGGTAGGCTACAGTCCACGGGGTCACAAAGAGTCGGACATGACTGAGTGACTTCACTTTCACTTTCTTTCACTTTCATTCAATTAGAGGTCTTCCCTGTGGCTCAGATGGTAAAGACTTGGCCTGCAATGTGGAAGACCAGAGTTTGAACCCTGGGTCTGGAAGATCCCCTGGAGAAGGGAATGGCAACCCCCTTCAGTGTTCCTGCCTGGAGAATCCCATGGATAGAGGAGCCTGGTGGGCTCCAGCCCTCAGGGTCACAAAGAGTCAGAAATGACTGAGTGACTAACACTTTCACTTTCATTCAATTAGTTACCAGATTCTGCTGCTGCTGCTGCTAAGTCGCTTCAGTCATGTCTGACTCTGTGCAACCCCATGGACCGCAGCCTCCCAGGCTCTTCCGTCCATGGGATTTTCCAGGCAAGAGTACTGAAGTGGGTTACCCTTGCCTTCTCCATGCCAGATTCTACTAGTGGTTAAATATGTAATCAGTTCCTTCTATATTCCTAAAACAGGCCAGGCCCAAATACTGATTCATGATTCCCTGTCAGATTTTTCCTGCTCCATTTTAATTGTCCCCTAAATTGTTCTACTATTTCCTTTCTTCTTGTTCACTTCAGACCATATTTATTAAAAGAAATCTATACAATCTCTCTAGAGAACCTATACATTTGGGCCATAGAAAGGTATCACTATAGACAGATACCTAGTTAAGGAGGGAAATACAATAGCATGTCATAGGGACTGTGTGACTTGTCACACTTTTGTATCTGGAGGAACCAAAGCCCCTTAGTAAGCAGAAATGTACAATACAATTGTCTCATTGTTTTCTGCAGAAAGTCCTTATCTCTAGAGTCAACAGTATGGTATTAAATCAAGTGAGTATATTTATAGTACTGTTATGCATATCAAATAAACACTTGCTGAAATAAATAATAATTGCCTCTTGCTTGCCTCTGCTGTTGACAATACTGGATATATATTCTATGCTTCACTAGGCCATACTGATGGCATTTGCAAGCATCTTGATACAGCACAAAAGCCAGGAGCAAAGACAGCTAGATGCCGATTTACTGTTAATGAAGAAAGTGTCAAAGCTGGACTGACCTTTACTTATCCAGATCCATTTTAATTTAGAAAAATTCAGTCAGCTTGGGCAATGGAAAAAAAATAAAGAAAATACTATTTTCTTATTTCCTTTTTCCTATCCTAGGGGAAAGAATAAAGAAGTAAACAGAGCTGCCTGTTAGTTATAAAGGGCCACTCGGCCTTACTTTGATGTGGAGACATGGGAAATTGAAATTTGCAGCACCAAGGGCATTGTTCCTTCCTCTGGAGATGGTCATCCTGTTTGCATTTGTATAAATATTACTGGGTTGTTTTACATGTTCATCACATTTCTGCTCATCCAGCTCATTTTGAGAGCATTATGTAATAGATTGAAGATAGGGTTGCATTATACATGGGCAGGCAGCCTGGGGTAATTGGATATTGGATAAATATCATTACATTTAAAAAATATACTTTTTTCAGACTTTCTTTCGCCTTCTCACCCATGTCCCTTTGTCTCTGATTCTTGAATTAATTTTACTCATAAACTCACAGAAGCCAGCTAAGATCACAGAACCAGGTTGGGAACCTGACAATCTCAAATGTTCCTTTTGAGTGTTCTGCTTACAAACCTGTCAAGAATATGTGGTTTAATCACTAAGGCGTGTCCGACTCCTGAGACCCCAAGGACTGTATTCCCCCAGGGTCCTCTGTCCATGGGACTCTCCAGGCAAGAATACTGGAGTGGATTTCCATTTCCTGCTCCAAGGCATCTTTCCCACCCAGGAATCAAATCCAAGTCTCTTGCACTGCAGGCAGATTCTTTACCTACTGAGCTATGAAGGAATCCCACACCAAACCTGTCAAAGGTATTATTAGTTCCCTAGGGTCGTACAGTTTATACAGTCTACAAGAGAACCCCATGTTTTATAGGCCAAAGAAAGATGCTGCATGTAGTATTTGTTATGATTGAGAGGCTTTGAAGTCAAAATTATCTAAAATAAAAATTCTGCTACATCACACGCCAGCTACATACCCTTTCAAAGCCTCACTTTTCTCATCTGTAAATTCTAACATGGGTTAAAAGTAAGATACTGTAATGAATCTAAAGAGAAATATCGCAATAACTATACCAGATGAAATAATTTAAAGAGAACTTCTGGGCTAGAATGGGCTTTAAGGAGAACCTATTTATTGCATTATTCCAGTGGGTACTCAGACTTGCAATGGGGAAATTTGGATGGACTGGAAAAAGTTAAGGAGATTTAATCTCTAGTTTCTCATTACCTATTCCTCACTCACTATGCCTAAAGCTAATATGCATTTTGGAATATTCCTAACAAATGTTATTTTAATCACCATTTACATATCTCGACTGAAAGAAATTTACTACTTCTTAGAGAAGCCTTGTTCATTCATATTGAACTGGATCCTTCCTTTTAATTCATGATCAGCGGAGTTAAGTCAAATTTATCTTATAAAGCTGTCCCTCCTTCTGACAATCACTCCCCTTTATCTACGGGATAAAAACTCAACAACCTCCATTCAAAATCAGTGTCTTTCTCATCGGGCATAACCATGCTTGTTGTTGCAACCCCATGGACTGTAGCTCACCAGGCTTCTCTGTCTATCAGATTTCCCAGGCAAGAATGCTGGAGTGGGTTGCCATTTCCTTCACCAGGGGATCTGCCTGACTCAGAGACTGAACTGACATCTCCTGCATTAGCAGGCAGATTCTCTACCACTGAGCCACCATGGAAGCTCTATAACCATGCTGTCTACTCTTATTTCCCTCTACGTCTTAAGATGAAGCTTCCAAAGCAGCCAAATTGATCCTTCCCAGTCCATTCTTCAAGATTCTGAATCAGTAGTAATCCTTACTCCATTTCCTTATCCATCTAAATCACTTGTTTAAAATATTCTGCTTAAGGGTCACATCTTTTGAAAGCATGTCCCTTAGAAAGACAGCCGGTATTTTTCTCTGTACACCTGCTTTCTACAACTCATTCAACTCAGAATATATTGTTAGATATCTTTCTGAATAAATATTTTTATTAGGGCAGCTGGAGGGTAAGAAGCTCTTCAAAGTAAAATCTCTTCCATTTATCTGATTAATTGTTAAATTAAAAAAAAAAAAAACTTACACATTAACACACTGAACTAGAATGATAGAATTGAATACAGTATAAGTTCCATGAGTGATTAAGACAATCTGTGTTTATTAATGACCTGGCTGTGAGATATTAAACTTAAGAGTCTCAGGGTTAGGCACTGGGGCACTTTAGTTTCAATCAAAGAATTGCCTGACTGAGTAAATATTTCTGAGCCATTGCTTCACATGATCCATAAAATGCAAATAAGGCCACTTCTTCCTAGTTATGGAAGAAACTGAGCAAGTAAAATAACTGAATTTAAACTACCCAGGACCTTCTTGGATAACATCTTGTTTGAGCCCAGAAACCTTAGGGCCACCACAGAGAGTATTCTCTTGAGATATTCTATCCTATATCTGAGGTTTTAAGACGCCTCTAATCTTGGCAAACACTTGTTAAAATAAAGGGCAGCCTGGAGACCTTGGAGAAGAAGTCTGTCGGGAAGCCAATTAGCTTAGGTCCACCCCTGACTCTTCTCAGTAGTTGCTCTAAGACTACTACCCTGGTAATCTTTTCATTTTTATAACCTGTAATTAGTTACTGCAACATATAATTTCCATAACCACAGGAAGCATTTAACTGCAGCATCAAGGCACCTGGGAGAAAGATATATTCTAGGGAGATTATATGTTGAGTGATTACAGCACCTCAGGCATAAAATCTCAATTGTCTGAGACATGCCTCTAATTTGAGGATCAAAGAAAGACCTTCTGTTTGCATGTCATACTACCATGGCTGTGTGATCCAGCTGAGGACAGCATGGGCCCCTGGGCTCCTGAAACAAGTGTCATTGTCACATCTGGTTTCTAAGGTTGCAACCAGATGCTAGCTTTGATTCTGTAAGAAATATGACCCTCTTCCCTTCATCAAACAAAGAAGAAGGCAATTCATAAACTCATTTCAAATTATGACAGAATAGTTCTTTAGCAAAATAGTGATAGTTGTCAAACTTCGTTTGACACTAAGTTTCATCATCCATCTCTCTCTCTCTCATACACACACACACCACATACGCGAAACTACCTCATAATTCACCTCCCGTGCTTTCAGCTCTTCCATTTATTTGAAAATTTCAATAACTAAGTTACTCCTCCTAGGAATATAGTCCTTGCTACTCATCCTTTCACTTTTTCTGAAACCTTACTATTTGTTTCGGACTCAACCAGGAATATTAAAACATATTTAGATCCAATCACAAAAGGCTGTTGTTGTCAAGAAATATTCAGGTTGGTAGGAGTAAGGTAAAGCCAATATCTGAACCTCACTTCTGTGTAAGGGACATGGTAGTTTATGTACATTTTGTTTAACATCTACCTTAATGTCAGTATTATTTTTTCCCATTTTTTAAATAAGGTAACTGATATTTGAAGAGGTTAAACAAATACTGAAAGTTCACAGATATATCAGTGTTACAGCTCTAATTTGAACTTAGCACTGGCTGTTTCTGAAACCCCTGTTCATTTTACTACAGCATTATTAATAATAATTGGAACAAATTTTAAAATGATATAGAAGAGAAAAGCTATCAATTTGGAAAGTATGTAAAGGTTATCTTTGAAACTGTATCTGTGCTTAGTATGAAACAGAATAAAATAAAAAGTGAATAAATGTTTGTTGAGAAACTATGGCAAATGAAGAAATGCTTTGTAGCCAGGATATACATCAACTGAACTCATACAATCCAAGGGCCCCACGTAAGGCTGCCCTGAAGAAGCCATCTTCTCAAACATATAGACCTCCTCTCCTTAAAGGAAGCTTCTTCACTTAAAGGCATTTTTGTATATTGTTGTTCAGTTGCTCAATTCTGTCCAGCTCCATGCGAACCCATAGACTGGCATGACAGGCTTCTGTGTCCTTCACCATTTTCCAAAGCCTGCTCAAACTCGTCTCCATCAAGTCGGTGATACCATCCAACCATCTTGATCTGTTTCCCCTTCTATTCCTGCCTTCAATCTTCCCCAGCATCAGGGTTTTGTCTAATGAGCAGGCTCTTTGCATCAGGTGGCCAATGTATTGGAGCTTCAGCTTCATCATCAGTCCTTCCAAAGAATATTCAAGATTGATTTCTTTTAGGACTGACTGGTTTCATCTCCTTGCACTCCAAGGGACTCTCAAGAGTCTTCTCCAATACCACAATTCAAAAGCATCAATTTTTTCACTTTTTTTGTGTATAAATAAATAAAATTTATAAACCATATTTATGAAACACACAAATCATAATAGTAAATTAGGCTTACTATATAACTATAGTTACCTATAACTATAGAGTTACCTATAACTCTGAAAGTGAAAGTCCCTCACTTGTGCCCTACTCTTTGCGACCCCATGGATTATATAGTACATGGAATTCTCCAGGCCAGAATACTGGAGTGGATAGCCTTTCCCTTCTCCAGGGGATCTTCTCAACCCAGGGATCGAACCCAGCTCTCCCACATTTCAGGCAGATTTTTTACCAGCTGAGCCACAAGGGAAGCCCATAGGAAGTCAACTCAAAGGGCTTTAACAAGGGAAAGGTTATAGAAGTGTTGGGGGACATTTTACACCATACAAGAGGACAATCTAAGCAAAAATTAAATAACCAAGAATATATGTCTTTCTTTACTCACTAAGACTATGGATCTATCTGTCCAGTAGTAGATTCTACTCAGCTTCATCCCTCTTTTAATTGTATTCCATCCTATTGCCTTAAATTGTCATATTATTCAAAGATTAGTTCTCCTTGCTTGCAAGTTAGAATTCCTTTTATCTGAATTACTTATATGCAGTTGCCATCACAATTCTCTTTTGCAGTTAAGTGATGTGGAACTAAAAATAAATTCAAACAAATTGTGTGAAGCCTTGCATCCTCACAAACCATGAGACTCTGTGGTTTACACCATTATAAATTTTGTTCCACCTCCAAAACCTTGAATCTCTTCCATGATTCCACAATATTTGTACACAGGCTCTTTCCTCTTTACGGTGTACTCTATCTGCATTATTTTTCTAGCTAACTCAGACCCTCACTCCTGGAAAGTTTCTGTGGCATCCTGAATCTGGGTTGGCTTAGATACTCCTTTTTTATGTCTCTATAGCATCCCCTCTGTGTGTGTGTGTGTGTGTTACACCAATTTCTGTGTTGCACACCTTCTTGGAGAAAATGCTATCATAGGATGGCCCCTGGTTTACCATCTTGGAAGAAAAATGACTTCTTCCTTGTGGTCTCTCAAGAAAAGACAACAATAAGACAACAATATCTCAAATAAGATATTCTTGAAATTTGTCATTGGCCAAGCTTGGGACCCCTAGATGGCTCAGTGGTAAAGAAACTTCCTGTAAATGCAGGAGACATAGGAGACATGGGTTCGATCCCTGGGTCAGGAAGGTCCCCTGGAGGAGGAAATGGCAACCCATTCCAGTATTCTAATCTAGAAAATTCTATGGGCAGAGGAACATGGCAGGCTACAATCCATGCGGTCACAAAAAGTCAGACAGGATTGAGCGAATAGCAGGCATGCGCCTAAAAGCAAGCTTAGTCAGTTCAGTTGCTAAGTTGTTTCCAACTCTTTGCGACCCCAGGGACTACAGCACACCAAGCTTCCCTGTCCATCACCAACTCCCAGAGCTTGCTCAAACTCATGTATATCAAGTCAGTGATGCCATCCAACCATCTCATCCTCTGTCATTCCCTTCTCCTCCCACCTTCAATCTTTCCCAGCCATCAGGGTTTTTCCAGTGAGTCAGTTCTTCGTATCAGGTGGCCAAAGGATTGGAGTTTCAGCTTCAGCTTCAGTCCTTCTAATGAATATTCAGGACTGATTTCCTTTAGGATTGACTGGATCTCTTTGCAGTCCAAGGGACTCTCAAGAGTCTTCTCCAAAACCACAGTTCAAAACCATCAATTCTTCAGCACTCAGCTTTTTTTACAGTCCAACTCTCACATCCACACATGACTACTGGAAAAATCATAGCTTTGACTAGACAGACCTTTGTTGGCAAAGTAATGTCTCTGCTTTTTAGTATGCTGTTTAGTACCTGCCATGAAGTGATGGGACTGGATGCTATGATCTTAGTCTTCTGAATGTTGAGCTTTAAGCCAACTTTTTCACTCTCCTCTTCTGCTTTCATCAAGAGGCTCTTTAGTTCTTCCTCTCTTTCTGCCATAAGGATGGTGTCATCTGCATATCTGAGGTTATTGGTATTTCTGGAGGCAATCTTGATTCCAGCTTGTGCTTCATACAGCCTGGCATTTCACATGATGTACTCTGCATATAATTTAAATAAGCAGGGTAACAATATACAGCCTTGATGTACTCCTTTCACAATTTGGAACCAGTCTGTTGTTCCATGTCCAGTTCTAACTGTTGCTTCTTGACCTATATACAGATTTCTCAGGAGGCAAGTAAGGTGGTCTGTTATTCCTATCTCTTGAAGATTTTTCCACTTTTTGTTGTGATCCACAGAGTCAAGGGCTTTGGCATAGTAAATAAAGCAGAAGTAGATATTTTCTGGAACTCTCTTGCTTTTTCAATGATCTAACAGATTTTGGCAATTTGATCTCTGGTTCCTCTGCCTTTTCTAAATTCACCTGAACATCTGGATGTTCATGATTCAGGTACTGCTGAATCCTGGCTTAGAGAATTTTTACTATCTCTTGCTACAGTGTGAGATGAGTGCAATTGTGCTGTTGTTTGAACATTCTTTGACATTGCCTTTCTTTGGGATTGCAGTGAAAACTGACATTTTCAAGTCTTGTGGCCACTATGGAGTTTTCCAAATTTGCTGGCATATTGAGTTCAGCACTTTCACAGCATCACCTTTTAGGATTTGAAATAGCTCAACTGGAATTCCATCACATCCACTAGCTTTGTTTCTAGTGATGCTTCCTAAGGCCCACTTGACTTTGTATCCCATGATGTCTGGCTCTAAGTGAGTGATCACACCATCGTGGTTATCTGGGTCACGACAATCTTTTTTTGTACAGTTCTTCTGTGTAGTCTTGCCACATCTTCTTAATATATTCTGCTTCTGTTAGGTCCATACTATTTCTGTCCTTTATTGTGCCCATCTTTGCATGAAATCTTCCCTGGGTATCTCCAATTTTCTTGAGGAGATCTCTAGTCTTTCCCATTCTGTCATTTTCCTCTATTTATTTGCACTGATCACTTAGGAAGGCTTTCTTATCTCTCTTTGACATTCTTTGGAACTCTGCTTTCAAATGGGTATATCTTTCCTTTTCTTCTTTGCCTTTTGCATCTCTTCTTTTCTTAGCTATTTGTAAGGCTTCCTCAAACAAAGATTTTGCCTTTTTGCATTTCTTTTTTTTGAGGATGGTCTTGATCACTACCTCTTGCACAATATCACAAACCTCTGTCCATAGTTCTTCAGGCACTCTCTTTCTCAGATCTAAATCTTGAATCTATTTGTCACTTCCACTGTATAAATATAAGGGATTTGATTTAGGTCATACCTGAACAGTCTAGTGGTTTTTCCTACTTTCTTCAATTTAAGTCTGAATTTTGCAATAAGGAGGTCATGTTCATGATACAATCTTTGGCATATGCCTAACCCCAGAATGAGTAACTGAAATCTAATCCACTTAAATCATTTGAGCAAAAAGTAAAAAGATGTATGTGTGGTGGAATATTTTCTAAATAGATATTTATTTTCAATAATCAAGGAAAAATTAACAGCAAACATTAGAGGGGACAAAATAAATTGACTGTCACCTTGGAAAAGTAAGAAATATGACAACCCTTCTACTATACCCTAAGAGGGACATCAACCTACATCACCAAAGAATTATCATACCTCCTTCATGTGCAGGAAGTTTTGTTTCTTTGTTGTTGTTTTTCCCTGAAATGTTTTTCCCTGAAATGTTTTTCCCTGAAATGATAAAAATTTATAGAAAAAATAAATTCCATATTTTGTTTTGAGGAATGGGGCAGTGCTAGGAAATGACTAGTATTTACTGAACTAATAAACTGAAAATTTTATAAATCTCACTTGTTTGTGTATGTAATTTATGTATCTCATTTCTTTGTACACATGTACTGATCACTATAACCCTGGGTAGGCAGGTGTCAGTTTCACAGATAAACAAGCAGTTTCAGCAATATTGTGAAATATGTCCAGACACCTATCTTGCTAGAAGTGGTCACAGAATTTGAACCTGAGTCTATGGAAACCCAAAGCTCTTGCTTCCTTCACTAGAACATGGTGCCTGCTCATGCTTGTTTCCTTTGTTTACAGCTGCAGTTATAACTAGGTATTTTTGATGCTTTCCACTTGGTACATCAGCCTTATGCTCTTTTCTGCCATGCTTTGGCTATACAACATTTTCTTTCTAGAAATGCAGTATGTCTTCCCAGGAAGCACACTGCCTCTCAGATGAAACAGCAGAACAATTACAGGAAGCAGTGGGTGTAGTTTCTGCCATTCCAAAGAGTGTATGTCCGGGAAAACAGTGAGACAGTCAGCCATTACTCTGTTAATAATGATAATGTTTGAATCTGTAGGACTTTTTATGTGGTCCATTGCCTACTTGAATGAATTATTGACCATATAGAAGTGAGTCTTCTGGGAAAAGGACTGAGCATAAAGCACAGCATGATTTGACTTCACTCATCAAAAACAGAAATGGCACTTTAAAGTTCAATGAAAATAAATCAACCTAAGCTAATTTTTGCAAAAGACAATTGAATGAGAGAGTGGAGACATAGCTGATAGAAGATCTTCCTGCTCCTCTCTGCTAATGTTTTAATTTTCATTACTGGTTTTGGCTCTTAAAACATATAAAATTGGCAAAAAAACAAATGAAGTATATAATGAAATATAAAAGCCTGTGATATCTGTAAAATATTTTTCCAATAGTCATGTATGGATGTGAGAGTTGGTCCACAAAGAAGGCTGAAGGCCAAAGAATTTATGGCTTCAAATTGTGGTGCTGGAGAAGGCTCTTAAGAGTCCCTTGGATCACAAGATCAAACCAGTAAAGCCTAAAGGAAATCAGTCCTGAATATTCATTGGGAGGACTGATGCTGAAGCTGAAGCTCCAATATTTTTGCCACCTGATGTGAAGAGTCGATTCACTGGAAAAGCCCTGATGCTAAGAAAGACTGAAGGCAAAAGAAGACGAGAGTGGCAGAGGGTGATATGGTTAAATAGTATCACCGACTCAACAGGCATGAATCTGAGAAAACTCCAGGATACAGTCAAGGACAGGGAAGCCTGGTATGCTTCCATGGGGTAGCAAAGAGTGAGACATGACTTAACAACAGAACAACAATTTGTAAAATGTTTACCTGCATTGAACCTGTATTTGATATTACTGTATGGTAAAGCATCTGTCTACAATGCAGGAGACCCGGGTTCAATCCCTGGGTTGGGAAGATCCCCTGGAGAAGGAAATGGCAGCCCACTCCAGTATTCTTGCCTGGAAAATCCCATGGGCCGTGGAGCCTGGTAGGTTACCGTCTATGGGGTCACAAAGAGTCAGACATAGCTAAGCGACTTCACTTTCACTTTCACTTATAATAAAGACATAAATACAGCATTCCACTACTTTCCAATCTCCTCTATACTGGTACCTGAGTACGATTTTATTGAAAGATTCCATTACAGAAAATATAAATGGACCTCCAGTGTGTTGCCTGCTTGTTCTTTAGTTCTCAAAAAGATAATCTGTTAAATGAAAGATTTAGAAGAGACAACTTCTAAAATATTTAGAAAGGCAACTAGGAATACAATCAATTCTTACTGTGTGCATACTTTTTGTTATAACTATGTGCCTTTGATGATGCCAGGCACTGTTTTGTAATATTCGGTTACCCAATAGAATCATCACAGAGATGAAATGAGACAGTGCATGTAAATTGCCTATCCAGAATGTGAATGAGTTGGTACTGAGATTGATATGAA
Source organism: Cephalophus harveyi (assembly GCA_006410635.1). NCBI lineage: Eukaryota > Metazoa > Chordata > Mammalia > Artiodactyla > Bovidae > Cephalophus > Cephalophus harveyi. Next base: position 56,816 of record SJYT01083935.1, read on the forward strand.
AGAGCAATATATCAGTTGGTGACCATCCCTATCCAGCCATCCTGCATATTTATCTCAGTTAGTGCTATTACTTAACAACAAAATCATTAATCATGTTTTGTAACCAAGAATAGTTATTTCACTTCCCTAGGTCACCTTCTTTATTTATAAAGCACTAATACCTAATTCACAATGCTGTTCTATATAAAGAACTTAGAATGGTGTCTAATACATAGCAATGATTAGGTACTTCCCTGGTGGCTTAGAGGTTAAAGCATCTGCCTGGAATGCGGGAGACCCGGGTTCGATCCCTAGGTTGGGAAGATCCCCTGGAGATGGAAATGGCAACCCACTCTGGTACTCTTGCCTGGAGAATCCCATGGAGGGAGGAGCCTGGTAGGCTACAGTCCATGGGGTCGCAAAGAGTCGGACACGACTGAGTGACTTCACTTTTAAGGACTGTTAACAAAGACTGAGGATTTGCAAAGGTGTCTGAGTGGATTTCCTAAAGAATGATAGGGGCCAATGTCTCTCTCCTACCTCATGTCCACAGTGGTCATCACTATTTAGTCCTAGCACCCTTTCTGAGCTCAGGTCAGATTTTGGAATCCTTTCCAATACAAATGATAATGGGATTAGATCACATAAGAGGTAACCCATTTGACATCCCTTCATGGAAAGTCAGCCTGATGCCATTAGTCTTAATCACAGCTGAGAGGGAGTTGAATTGGAAAAGAGAGATGAGGTAAGTAAAAAGTAAAGTGAAGTCACTCAGTCACGTTTGACTCTTTGTAACCCCATGGACTGTAGCCCACCAGGCTCCTCTGTCCATGGGATTTTCTAGGCAAGAATACTGGAGTGGGTTGCCATTTTCTTCTCCAGGAGATCTTCCCGACCCAGGGATTAAATCTGGGTCTCCTGCGTTGTAGGTAGATGCTTTACCATCTGAGCCACCAGAGAAATCTCAGATGGACAGCAAAAGAATGTTAAAATGACTATGATTTCTTTGAACATCTTCTAAGTCCTTCCCCTATTATGCTGTTGTTGTTCAGTTGCCCAGTTGTGTGCGACTCTTTGCGACCCCATGGACTGCAGCATGCCAGGCCTCCCTGTCCCTCACCATCTCCCAGAGTTTGCCCAAGTTCATGTTCATTGCATTGATGATTCCCTCTTCTCCTTCTACCCTCGATCTTTCCCAGCATCCAATGAGTCATCTGTTAACATCAGATGACCAAAATACTGGAGCTTCAGCTTCAGCATCAGACCTTCTAGAGAATATTCACGGTTGATCTCCCTTAAGATTGACTGGTTTGATCTCCTTACTGTCCACGAGACTTTCAGGTGTCTTCTCTATCACCACAGTTCGAAGGCATCAATTCTTTGGAGTTCTGCCTTCTTTATGGTCCAGCTCTCACAACTGTATGTGACCACTGGGAAGACCACAGCCTGGGAAGACCTTTGCCAGCAGAATAAAGCCTCTGGTTTTCAACACACTATCTAGGTTTGTCATCACTTTTCTGCCAAGAAGCAGTCATATTCTGATATATTCAGATGTATAAGGTCTCTCTCTCAAAATGGCAGATCTCATTTGTGCAACTGGGGATAAGACAAAGACTAATTCAGAGAATTCCAGTTGATATTTTTATTTAATGTGTGGCTAAATTTGCCCTTTCTTAAACATTTGCCCATTAGACCTTACTGACCTTTTATCTTGAGGTGATGGGTGTGAGAGTTGGACTGAAGACAGCTGAGTGCTGAAGGATTGAAGTTTTTGAACTGTGGTGTTGGAAAAGACTCTTGAGAGTCCCTTGGACTGCAAGGAGATCCAACCAGTCCATTCTAAAGGAGATCAGTCCTGGGTGTTCTTTGGAAGGAATGATGCTAAAGCTGAAACTCTAGTACTTTGGCCACCTCATGACAAGAGTTGACTCATTGGAAAAGACTCTGATGCTGGGAGGGGTTGGGAGCAGGAGGAGAAGGGGACGATACAGGATGAGATGGCTGAATGGCATCACCGACTCGATGGACATGAGTTTGAGTGAACTCCGGGAGTTGGTGATGGACAGGGAGGCCTGGTGTGCTGCAATTCATGGGGTCGCAATTCATGGGGTCGCAATTAGTCAGACATGACTGAGCGAATAAACTGAACTGAATTGAACTGAACTGAACCTTTGAATACTTGAGGGAAGACTTGCCCCCTGAAAGGGACATGATTATTGTTCTTTTAATCTCCTCCCCATCTGAGTAATTTCCATAAAAGTTCTGGGACAAGAAACCTACCTGGGCATTCTGGGTTAATCCCAGCAAAATTACAATAAAGTTGTTACTGGGAAGCTTATTTATGCTTTTATAAGTCCTAAGGCTCTTATTTCATTACCTCCTACTCACAGCACAGAATCTGTCAGGAATGATAAAGGATCATTCTCATTATAAACTCAAATTTAGCTCCCTTCCACTGATTACATCAACCTTTATTAGAGTAAAATATTACCGTCAGAAATCAGAGCTTTTCAGCAAAGTTTACTTTCATTTAATATGTGATGCCAAGCAAATCATGGTTTGCTTTTGGTTTATGAGTGGAATGAAGAATGGGAACTGTGCCATTTAGTGGATACACAGCAGCACAAACATCATGATATTCCCTTCATAAAATAATTTACAGTTTACCTATAAGTTGGCTTCCCTGGTGGCTCAGAGGTTAAAGCATCTGCCTCTGATGCGGGAGACCTGGGTTCGATCCCTGGGTCAGGAAGATCCCCTGGAGAAGGAAATGGCAATCCACTCCAGTATTCTTGCCTGGAGAATCCCATGGGCGGAGAAACCTAGGAGGTTACAGTCCACGGGGTCGCAAAGAGTCGGACACGACTGAGCGACTTCACCTCACCTATAAGTTATTGGCCCAGTTCTTATTTCTTCTCTCTCCCTCTCTGTCTATGTGTGTGTCTCATAGGAGTAAGACAAAAGGGAAGAAAAAGAAACACAGACTAACTAACGAATGGACAGAGAGGATGAAGGGATGCAGATAAGGGAGACTGTCCATTTTGAAAGCAGCAGTTTGTGAATTGACTAATAAAATAAATTGTATTGCAGCTAGTGTAAGTTAAATAAATGATGTTTGGTTATTGAAAAATGCATTTCTATCCAATATCTACCAAAATTTAATATCTTTAAATAAATAAAGTGAACCAATACTGGTTTTGGGTGCTAAATAATAAATATTCACCTTCTCCTGAATTATCTTTCACCTAGAGATCACAAAGTTTGCTTAGCAATGCTAGAATTTTACAGAGTCTCATTAATGAAGATAAATCAAAATACATACAGAGTGGGTTATTAGGTGAAATGAGTTTTTTCTTTGTAAATGTGAAAAAATTAGGTCTTTGTTAATAATACCCCCAACTCTGCTGGAGAGTCCCTGCCCTTTAATCAGTTTTTTTTCCTTCCATTCTTTTGTGCTTTGTTAGCCATCATTTGCTTTGTTACTAGTGACAAAATAAGATCTAAGTTACACTACTTTAAAATTAAAAATAAATAAAAGGGAATTTAAAGGATCTTTCAGGAAACAGGTATTCAAAACCATAATTATGATCTTTGCTCTTCTGGTGGTTTCAAGATAATCCCCAAAAGCTTCAGCCCTGAATGATCCTTTCAATCTATGATTTCATATAAGAAAAGTACATTTCAATTTCGAAACAGGACTCTAGATTTTTTCCAGGATAACTGACCTAGTTCCACCTGAATCCTTCTAACATTAGTATGTACTACATAACTCTAAATTGGATACGTTACCATGTGGTTGGCTGCTTTCCCTACATTAGTGGGGTTTTTTTGTTTATTTTGTTTTTTTTAATGCTGCTGTTTTGCCTGGAAACTGGCCTTTACTCTACTGAGAGTCCTCTAACTGGCCTTTGCATCCGTGTAACCTCATGAAGCAATCTGCATCACACAACTCTTTGCTTAATAATAGACCACATTAAGTTACTGACATTTTAAATGAGTTTGTTCCTTTGTTTCTCAACCAGACGATAAATCCATGCACTGTCTCAACTGCACTCAGCTTGTTCATGCAGTGCACACTGTTTACAGTAAGTGGACACTTAAGGATCATAAACATTTTGTATTTATTGTGTAGTCTATTCAGTTGGAGCAATAATGAAAGTAATGTTTACAAGGGTTTGTCTAGAGTAGGTATGCAACTATATGCATATACATATATTAATAACATTCCTAAGGATAGAGTTCATATCCATTGTCTCTTTTCCCTATCATTCTAAGATTTATAAAGCCAGAAGTGGCATACAGCAAGCACCTAACAGCTGCATTGCGCACGCATGTGTATGTGCTCAGTCGCTCAGCCATGTCCGACTCTTGGCAACCCCATGAACTGTACACTGCCAGGCTTCTCTCTCCATGGCATTGTCCAGGCAAGAATACCAGAATGGATTGCCATTACTCCTCCAGGGGAATCTTCCCAACCCAGGGACTGTACTTGCATCTCCCATGCTCCTGCATTGCAAGCAGATTCTTTACCACTGTGCTACCTAGGAAACCCAATAGGTGCATATCACTGTCCATTTGCTACACTGAGTGTTTTTTTCTTGCCAATTTCCTAACACTACATATAAGGTAGCGTGACTGCCAACATAAATACATCCTTTCAGAACTTAATTTCCTTCTTTAAGCTAAGAGATATTTGATTATTTTATTATTTATTTCAATGCATAACCCAAGGTCATAGGGATAAGTTTGGAAGCACAATGTGTAAACATATGCTAGTTGCAGAGCACATGAAGACCCTCTCCATTCCTTCTGAAACCTGCATGTTAGCACAAACCAGGGGTTAATACATACAGAGTGGGTTATTAGGTGAAATGAGTTTTTTCTTTGTAAATGTGAAAAAATTAGGTCTTTGTTAATAATACCCCCAACTCTGCTGGAGAGTCCCTGCCCTTTAATCAGTTTTTTTTCCTTCCATTCTTTTGTGCTTTGTTAGCCATCATTTGCTTTGTTACTAGTGACAAAATAAGATCTAAGTTACACTACTTTAAAATTAAAAATAAATAAAAGGGAATTTAAAGGATCTTTCAGGAAACAGGTATTCAAAACCATAATTATGATCTTTGCTCTTCTGGTGGTTTCAAGATAATCCCCAAAAGCTTCAGCCCTGAATGATCCTTTCAATCTATGATTTCATATAAGAAAAGTACATTTCAATTTCGAAACAGGACTCTAGATTTTTTCCAGGATAACTGACCTAGTTCCACCTGAATCCTTCTAACATTAGTATGTACTACATAACTCTAAATTGGATACGTTACCATGTGGTTGGCTGCTTTCCCTACATTAGTGGGGTTTTTTTGTTTATTTTGTTTTTTTTAATGCTGCTGTTTTGCCTGGAAACTGGCCTTTACTCTACTGAGAGTCCTCTAACTGGCCTTTGCATCCGTGTAACCTCATGAAGCAATCTGCATCACACAACTCTTTGCTTAATAATAGACCACATTAAGTTACTGACATTTTAAATGAGTTTGTTCCTTTGTTTCTCAACCAGACGATAAATCCATGCACTGTCTCAACTGCACTCAGCTTGTTCATGCAGTGCACACTGTTTACAGTAAGTGGACACTTAAGGATCATAAACATTTTGTATTTATTGTGTAGTCTATTCAGTTGGAGCAATAATGAAAGTAATGTTTACAAGGGTTTGTCTAGAGTAGGTATGCAACTATATGCATATACATATATTAATAACATTCCTAAGGATAGAGTTCATATCCATTGTCTCTTTTCCCTATCATTCTAAGATTTATAAAGCCAGAAGTGGCATACAGCAAGCACCTAACAGCTGCATTGCGCACGCATGTGTATGTGCTCAGTCGCTCAGCCATGTCCGACTCTTGGCAACCCCATGAACTGTACACTGCCAGGCTTCTCTCTCCATGGCATTGTCCAGGCAAGAATACCAGAATGGATTGCCATTACTCCTCCAGGGGAATCTTCCCAACCCAGGGACTGTACTTGCATCTCCCATGCTCCTGCATTGCAAGCAGATTCTTTACCACTGTGCTACCTAGGAAACCCAATAGGTGCATATCACTGTCCATTTGCTACACTGAGTGTTTTTTTCTTGCCAATTTCCTAACACTACATATAAGGTAGCGTGACTGCCAACATAAATACATCCTTTCAGAACTTAATTTCCTTCTTTAAGCTAAGAGATATTTGATTATTTTATTATTTATTTCAATGCATAACCCAAGGTCATAGGGATAAGTTTGGAAGCACAATGTGTAAACATATGCTAGTTGCAGAGCACATGAAGACCCTCTCCATTCCTTCTGAAACCTGCATGTTAGCACAAACCAGGGGTTTGGGAAGGAGAAAAGGAGTAAACAGGAGTCCAGAATGCCAAGAAAGCTGCATTTTTTATTATAATATTTTAATGACTCCTTGAAATTTTTGATGCCCTGAAAAATCTGAGGTTTAAATTTAACAAAAATAGACTATTTTGCAGCACAGAAATAGAGGAAAGATCCAATAGCTTCTTTAAAAAGTAAATATTGACAATGTTCAAGAAAAACATTCTAAGTGAAACCATGGAAGCAAGAGCCTTAACACTGACAGTTCTTTGAGTCTATTTTCATTGGCTGCGGCTTATAATGAGGTTACAGATTGAGAATGGTTATCTGAAGAGGAAAATCCATTCTCCCTGAAAGGTTAATGATTTTGTAAAAGGCACCAAAAGTTCCAGTATTTTATTACTCCTTTGATGCCCTTATAGGAGCAAATGTAGCACAAAGATATAAATCATAGACTTTGAAATAGACAAACTTGAATTTGAGACTTGAGTCTAGCACTTCCTAACTGATTGTGGGCAAGCTTTTTTTGAGTTATCTCGTCTCTAAAAATTAAGATACAAATAGTATCTCATATCAAAATAATTTAAAATTAAACTGATTAAACAAGATAATGTATTTAAAGCATTTGGTAAAGCATAAGGCACACAGCAAGCACCTAGTAAGCTGGCAAGGACAACAGTATCATATTTCACACATAAGTTATGGTCTTAAGGAATTTTTTTATGGGAAACACAAATTTCACAAATGATTCTTCAGATCTGGAAATCATTAGAAGTGAATAAAATGGTCAGGAATCTACTAACAATTTTGCAAAAAAGCATATAGTGGGGAAAGGCTTAAAATATCAGAGTATTACCTCCTTTTGCAGGCACACCAAATTCAGAACTAACTGCAGAACAAATATTGATTAAAAAAAAAAAAAAAGAATTTTTTTATGGGAAACACAAATTTCACAAATGATTCTTCAGATCTGGAAATCATTAGAAGTGAATAAAATGGTCAGGAATCTACTAACAATTTTGCAAAAAAGCATATAGTGGGGAAAGGCTTAAAATATCAGAGTATTACCTCCTTTTGCAGGCACACCAAATTCAGAACTAACTGCAGAACAAATATTGATTAAAAAAAAAAAAAAGCTGGAGCTTACTAAAAGAAGATATTTTACATCCAAAGACGTATAGAAGAAACCCACCAAGACGGTAGGAGGAGTGCATTCACAATATAATCAAATCCCATAACCCCCACATAGGTGATCCACAAATTGGAGAACAATTATAAAGTAGAAGTTCTCCCATAGAAGTGAGAGTTCTGAGCACCATGTCAGGATGCCCAGTCCAGAGGTCTGGCATTGGCAGGATGAGCCCCCAGGGCATTCAGCTTTGAAGGTCAGCAGGGCTTGAGTGCAGGAGACTCACAAGATGGGACAAATAGACTCACTCTTGGAGAGTGCACAAAAGGCCTCGTGTGTATTGGGATGAAGGCAAACGCAGTAATTTCATAGGAACCTGGGCCAGACCTATATCCAGACCTTGAAAGACCTCCTGGAGAGGTAAGCAGATGGCTGTGGCTCACTGTGGGGACAAGGACACTGGTGGCAGAGGTATTGGGGAGTATTCATTGGTGTCAGCTCTCTTGGAGGCTGTCCTTTTGGCACCAAGACCTGGACCCACCCAATAGCCTATGAGTTAAGTTCCAGTGTAGGAACACTTCTGGGCAATAAGGAACAGGGTGAGAACACATGCCCATCTTAGCAGGCAGGCTGCCAAAAGAGTTTCTGAACCCACAGCCACCTCTAGACACAACGCTTGATGTGGCCCTGCCCACCAGAGGGCCAAGACCTAGCCCCACCCACTAGCAGGCAGGGACAGGCCTCTCCCCCCAGGAATCCTGCACAAATCTCTAAACTACCCTCAAACACCAAGAGGTAGGCACCAGAAGCAAGAAAAATATAAGCTGGGAGCTTGCAGAAGTGAGGCTCCAAACAACTCAGAACCTACTCTGGGGACATCTGGTCCTTGGCCTATGCTGATGACGGGGGAGTGTACTGCTGGGACAAATAGGACATCCCCTATAGAGGGCCGCTTTTCCAAGGTCGAGAAATATAAATAACCTTCCACATACATAAAGATACAAACAGAACGACCCTACCTAGTATCTCTTGTATTTCCTCTTATTCCCCCGCCAAGCAAGCATGACTGTCACCTTCACCTCATTCAGCTCTTTGTTCAAATAACCTTTTCTGACTCTCCTATTGCATCTGACCCCAATATTTATTCCCTGCCATCATTCTCTACTTGAATTTTCTTCAGAGAATTTTTTCACTAGCATATTATATATATTTACTTATTTATAGTTCATTTTTTGTCACCTTATGCCAAGAATGTAGACAGTGTGATCACAGGGAGTTTTTTTCCAATTCTCTTCACAGATTTTGAGTACCTACTATATTCTAGCATTTTGTTGTGTGCCTGGTTCCTAGTCTGCCCAGAAGTTTCAGTCTCCTAGCCAGTATAGACCTTTTCACAACCCAGAAGGGACTTCTAAAAGAAGAAATGTGAACTTATCAACTTATTTGGCTTGTGACAGTCAGGAGAATGAGCATAATTCTCCCAAAGAGGTCATATTCAGTCTTTACAGCAGAAGTTTTACTTTTCTTTTCCCTGGCTAATTATGCTGAATTTAGGCATAAAGAGTCAGAGATTAAAGCATAGTCACATCATTAAAAGTTCATTAATATAGAATTATCACTTTTTCTAGAAGTATTTGCATAGAGATGATATATTCTACTTAATATGGTATGTAAGGAAAATCCTGCAGGAAGACAGGAAGGAAAAAAATCCACAAGATTAGATGTTAAAGTCTTTTAGGAATCTATCTTTTTGCTGTAGTTATGATGTGATAAGGAATCCCAGTCAACTGTCTATGGCTTGTACAAGGCTGACTATCCACTCATGTACCATTCCTGCTCTGGATGGTATTAACAGATGTGCTTTATATTTGAAATTATGCTCCTGACTCTATTAATAACCCATTCATTTTTAGGACTTTTCCTACAGGGAAAATCCTTCTGTAATCAGTCAAATATGCTTTCTTCCCCCATTTTCCTTCATAGAACAATCACTGTACATTAAAAATGACTGGTGAGGATTTGATCTACAGACTTAGGCTAGAGCATAGTATAAAGTTAACTGAGTCCCACAACAATTGTCACCCTCACTATTAACTCAGAATTACACCACCTTCAATCTCTAATAGCATATTTGAGACAGAACTGCACAGTTCTAATGCCATGAGTTAATGCAGAAGTACATGTTGCAGTCAAGGGTATTTGAGAGTATCCCCTGCACAGCTAGTGGGTGGCAGGGTAGATTCCAAGGACTCTCTTTACCTAAGGTGCTTAAGGATGATAGAAGTTTTTGAATACACCAGTTTCCAAGACTGGACATTCTGCCACTTAGATGAAAACTGAGACTCTCCTATGCATATTCAACAACTCACTCCTTTTCTCTTGCTTCAGTAAATCCAGCATCACTCATTACTTCTTTCCTATTAGTTCCCTGATAAATTTGGCAATCAGAAAGTCACTGTCTATCACTTTGTTTATTATAAAGACTCCCTAGTACATGACGGAGAAGGAAATGGCAACCCACTCCAGTGTTCTTGCCTGGAGAATCGCAGGGACGGGGGAGCCTGGTGGGCTGCCGTCTATGGGGTCACACAGAGTCGGACACGACTGAAGCAACTTAGCAGCAGCAGCAGCAGTACATGACACAAAACATTGGCAAGATTCTGATGACCTTGATAGGTCTCTCTCATTGCTTAAATGCACACAAAGTGTTAACAAATATTGAAGAACATGTCAAACAGTGTTAATAAATATTGAGGTAGCCAGCAGTGTCCCAAGAGTGATGAGCCTATGGGGAAATGGGAAAAGCCCACAGAGAATGCACAGGGGAAATGCTGGTGAACCTTAAAGAAAGCCTTCAAATACATTAGAGCTCTGAGGCAAACATCAAAACTAATGATGTGTTTGCAAAGAGATGTGTATTTGCCAGGAGAACCAGGTAAATGAGGCGTGAGCCAAGCAGGAAGCCTCTGCATGTGGTTTTGAGGCAAAGGGCTGGGTGGGAGAGAAGCAGGATGTACCAATCTTAAATTCTGGCAAAGTTCTTGGCAAGTAAAGTAAAAAAAAAAAAAAATTAAAGTATAAATTGAACACTTGTTCTTGTCTGCCTGGTACTCATCCTTTCCCCAGTTTCTTTTTTAAAAACACACCTGCCACTTGTAAATCATGTTGTTGACATATAGAGGTTTGCCACATCCTAAGTTCCAGGGCTTGGCCTGTGATTCATAAATGGCCTATCAAAACATCACATCTGGTTGATTGAAGCATAGACATGTGACCCAAATCCAGATAACCTGAGTCAATGAGAGTTATTTTATGAACCTTTATTAGAAACACTGAGAAACAGAGCATTTATTTTGCTAGCTTGAAACTAACAGGATGAAAACCATTAGCTGCAGAGATCAACATAAAAGGGGAATGAATTTTACAAGAATGCCAAAACAGTATGTAGAAAAGCAATATGGAGGGAAGTGATTTTAATCAAGACGTAATTTCAGTCTTTGAAATAAGCCTTGTATTAAACTTCTAATTTGATGACCCAATACATTTATTTTTGCTTAAACCTATTGTGTAAGTTTTCTGTCATTTTCACCTGAATCCATATTTCTATCAAGAATTTATGAACTTTTTGCGATCAATATCTGAACCATAAAAAGGATGCTTTTCTTTCCATATCCTTACTTGCGAAGTGTGCAGCATGTTTTAGCAGTATACAGTGTTCCTCATACTATGAGGTCAGAAAACTACCCTTTTCCTCTAAGCTGCTTGAAATTGTTTACTTTATTTACCAGGATATCCATCCTCTATATTCTTATCATTTTCTTCCAGAATCTCTAAGTGCCTCTGACTGCCAACAGCCTCCTCTAAAGATTAAGCTTCCTGTCCCCATATTATGATGCCTTCACTTAATGAATTAATATTTGATCTTCATCTACTTTTTCTCAGCAACTGAGACTTCTCTTTCTTTCTCCAAAACAAACCTGATAACCTGCAGTCTGGAAACTGACCTCTGCTAAATTCAAATTTCTTAATCTCCAACTACTGTACTCACAGAAGGCACTACTGTCCTTCCATATCTTGGATAAGAAACATTCTCAGTGGAACAAATAAATCACCCTTCTTAATAGAAAAGAACTGGTAAGAATTTTAGGTAATAGCAATGGATGATTCACAGGTGCCTGTTTATATTTCTTGAAAATAAGAGACTTCTTCTCAAAGAGAACTCAGTTTTCATAAACAAAAATTTAAATAAATATAATTTTAAAGATTTTCAATTGGTGTGTTTCCTGTAAAAGGAATGCACCAAACCCTGAGGGAGTTCATTACCACCAGACCTGCCTTACAGAAAATGCTAAAGAGAGTCCTTTGAGTATAAGTAAAAGGATGCTAATTAACATCATAAAAGCAAAAGGTATAAATCTCACTAATAATGGTAAACATATAGCTATAGTTAGATTCTGATATATGGCAATAGTGGTCATATTTTATTTATAACTAGAATTTAAAAGATAAAAATAAAGCATAGTCTAAAAACTATAACTACAGCAATATGTTATTAATTTACACAATATGAGAAAAAAGTGACCTGTAACAGCAATAACCAAAAATGTGAGGGGAAGGAGAAGCAAAAATGTGAAATTTACAAATATTACTGAAGTTAAGTTGTTATCAGTTTAAAAAGGGCTTCTTTGGTGGCTCAGCAGTAAAGAATCCATCTGCCAAAGCAGAAGATAAGGGTTCAATCCATGGGTTGGGAAGGTCCTCTCAAGTGGAAATGACAACTCACTTCAGTATTCTTGCCTGAGAAATCCCATGGACAGAGGAGCCTGGTAGGCTAAAGTCCATGGGGTAGCAAAGAGTCAGAGTCAACTTAGCAACTAAAAAACAACATTATAATTTTAAGATGTTTTAAGTAAACCTCATAGTAACCACAAGGAAAATTCCTGTGGTAATTATGCAAAAGAACATAAAAAAGAAGTCAAAACATACTGATATCACCAAATAGCAAAACTAAAAAAAAAATTCAGGATAAGAAAAGATAAATGTGCAAAACAACCAGAAAACGTTCAAGAAAATGGCAATCAATAGTCCTGGTCTATTAATAGTTACTTTAAATGTAAATAAATTAAATTTTCTGAATAGAAGATGTAGAATGCCTGAATGAATTAAAAAAAAAATGTAGAATGTAACAATCTGCTGCCTATAAGAGATTCAATTTAGCTTTAAATACACACAAAGGCTGAGAGTTAAGGGAAGGGAAAAATATGTTAAACAAATGGTAATCAAAACAAAGCATGAGTAGCTATACTTAGACAAAGGAGATTTTAAACTAAAAATGGTTTTTAAAAAAAAGACAAAGAAGGGCATACTGATAGGAGGATCAATTCATCAAGAAGATATAACAGTTGTAAATATTTATGAACCCAACATTGCAACACTTAAATATATGAATCAAAAACAAACACAGCTAGAAGGGAAAAATGAAGAATATGAATCTAATACCTGACTCTTAACAATAGCTAGATCATCCAGATGGAAAGTCAATAAGCAACCAGCAGATTGGAACAAAATCGTAGACCAAATAGGAATAACAGATATATCTAGAACATTCTGTTCAACAATAGCAGAATTCTTCTCAAAGGCACATGGAACAGAAGGGAATGTGACAGAGGAGCAGGCAATTGAATCCAGAAGACTCTGGTTGCCTACAAAGATTTTATCTCCTGTAATAGGTAGACAAAGAAAGAAGAGGGCTAAGATTGTGGCTTAATATCAATGACACAAAAAACTCAAGCAGGACATATTTCATATGCCATACAGTAGGCCTTGGTTAGGAAAATCTGTTTCTGACACACTGGAAGGGGCCAAATGGGTAGATGATCCCTAAAATCTTGATCTTTTGAACACTTTGAATCTACAGAAATGGCATTCCCATTCCTTTTAAAACTATCATTCTCACTTATATGGAAGACAATACAGAGATCTCTTTCCCATAAGACAACTTGAGTTCCACTCCTACCTCCCCTGCGGGCCACTAGCTTTAGAACTAAAGTAATATGATCAGGACAACAGTCAGAATAAAGTTCAGCATCAGGGTCAAGTCGTTCCATCAAAGCTCTGGCACCAGTGGACCAGGGTATTTTCACTCACAGGCAGCCTTGGGAGAACCATGTTCTTCCCTCTGTAACCAGGTTGCTCTAGAGAACTCTACAAAAGTAGTTAAGCATGTTGAACCTAAGTCCCCAGCTGGGGACATGCAGAACTTGATAACAGGGCTACAAGTTTGAGTGGGCAAGTCCTGTCATGAACCAAAGAAACTGAACTAAACTAGGTATTCAAGACATGCAAATGCCTAGGACTCAAAATTTTAAGTCACCTGAGACAGTAGAATAAAAGAAGAGCTATATTACATCAAGGCACAGTTGTCCCCAAGCACTTTTTATGTGATAGTTATATATATATATTTTGACTGAAATATATATGTGTGTGTATATATATATTTATATATATACATATATATATGAAATATATACATATATATTTCAGTCAAAATATGAAGTTTCTACTGTTCTCTACTTATTGAAAGTCCAATAACAATGCTAAGTTTCTTGAGGCACAAAATTAAATCTTAAATGACACATGGTTTATCTGTGAGAGTCACTAAATGAGGGGCAACTCTAGCTTCTCTCCAGCATCTAAACTGCATCTAGGCAATGTGGTTCCTGGTGAATATGGGCTCCACTAATTCTTCATTTTAATTTAAAAAAAAAAAGCTGATTCCAGAATGACACCAGAGTGGATACAGAATGAACTCTGGTCATAGGGGTTGCAGCAAGCATGCCAATCCTATCTATTCACCATATTTTCCTAGGACCTCGTTTTGAAACAGATTCTGAAGCCATGTCTTGTCTCAGTGTCAAAGATTAATGCTGGGTAAAGAGAGTATAGTTCCAGCACAGGAGTTCTGCAGTCATTGTCACTAGCAAAGTGTAATAGGGATATTATATTTTCTTGGTTATCACCATAAGGAAAATATCAATCAAAGGCTTTTATTCATGCCATTAATTCAGGCATGTGATCCTATGAAAAGGATGACAAGGAAGTTAAAGAAAGAAAGTCAATATAAAAGGCATCACTGAGTTGCCTACTGCCATAGGATACTTATCGATGACCCTAGGGAGCATTATGTGAAGACATCAGAAATACACCTCAGGAATTGTCACCTGAAGAATGAAAAGGGAAAGTATCTGACAAATGTCTCCCATAGCCATTGGGCAGAGATGAGCCAGTTGTCTGGGACATGAAATGAGGTTCTGGCAGTTTTTACCCAGACAAAGCAAGTTCAAGATTATAAGGAACGACCTACTGCAGTTAGTTGTATAAAATGTGGGGCTGGGAGGATATGAAGTTGTACAGAAGAGGTGATACAGACTTCTATCTGCTTTTTTTTAGAGTTTATCTCCATTATAGGCAGCACTGACTCTTTCTTCAAAACTCCTTCAAATGTCACCATTTAAACAAACCGTGTACAACTACTGTAAATTACTCAAAAATTGCATTCCTTGGATCCACAGTCTAATCATTTAGTTCAAATTCAAATTTAATTTCTGGACACAGTATAACATACCATTCAAACTTAAGACATAGCTACAACACAGGAAACAATGTCAATGACATAAAATTAACAAATGAGCATGCTACTAAATTAGGATAAAACAGCACTCCCTATAAAAAGGAATTAATGTGATATACATACTCTTTTCTGGAAAAATATGATTCCCACAAGATTTTGAAGAATTGTACAGTGATAATAAAGAAGGCACATAATAAATGTTGAGATATGAAGGTACTCTACAATGGGTTATAAATTTGTACCTTTGTTGTCCATACATTTTCAATGAACTTGCAAAGTTCTAGAACTTTTTAAGAGAGAATAGTTTTATTTTTTTCATCCATAATGGAGTAATTTTCTTATCTATTATCAGAACATTTTCATACTTTCATTAATCCATGCATCATAAAGCAGGAAATGATTTTTATCCCTACTCTAATCTGTCATTTTACTTAATCCAAGAGGCAAAACAGCTGTTTTCTGCTGATTCCCAAGGTGGAATTAAGACCAACATGTTCACGGGCCATTGCAATTATGTGGCAGGATTTAAAGTTAGAGTTGCTATTGACATCATCTCTTCTTTGACATGATTAAAATTGTTGCTACAAGTAGGAGAATGCATATGGACATGGTAAAGACTTTGACTTTGTGGAATAAAGAAACCTGAAATTGTGACCCATTGATGCAGTCAACAGGGCACAAAAATTTCCTCATCAGGCACATAGGGAACCTGAGGAGTTATTCATTTCACTTCTTGCTCCTTAATTCTCTGGAAAAAAATTATCATTTGCTGAACAGCTTGACTATGTTTGAAATTCACAGATCAAGATCAAGAAAATTTCAGATCCTGTTAAGTATAAGGTGTGTGCATGTGTGCCCAGTTGTTTCTGATTCTTTTAGACTCCATAGATTATAGCCCTCCAGGCTCCTCTGTCCATGGGATTCTCTGGGCAAGAATACTGGAGTGGGTTGCTGTGCCCCACCTCCAGGGGATCGTCCCAACCCAGGAATCTAACCCATGTCTCCTGCGTTTCCTTCACTGGCAGGCAGATTTTTTACCACCTGAGGTATAATCCAGTATGTTTTATTTGTTCCCCTACAAAGACTACTTGGGTGCTTATACAAAATTTGTCTTCAAAAGGCAAGGGTTACTTAAAATGCTTTAGTAATAAATATACAAATTCCCACAGGAAGTGGGTTTCTTTGAAGCTTCCTCATTTAAGGTTTTTTCTCCTAAGAAAGTGATGGTATAAAAGAGAGAGTGCACAATAGAGAACTCCGATGGCTAGAAAACTGGCCAGAATTTAAAACAATGAAGTTCAGAAGACTAAACCATAGCGTGAAATGGAAAGTTTGAACACATGGTTCCATCCTCAATTAAAAGTTTTGGGTATGTAGCATCTCAGTTGCTCTAAAGAATACTGTGAGTCTTAACGCTAAGGACCCAGGGTTGAAGACACGGGCAGGAGAAATGGGGAGAGAAAGATCAAAGGAAGTTATATTATGACATGGATGGAAAATACAGGATACAAATGCCACCACACCAATTTCCTACACATGGCAGAAAACATCAATTTATCATAAAAGACTTTACTTGCTGAACGCTAATAAAGCCACAAAATTTGTATGAAGAAAACTCTCCATGCAAACACAACCAAAACTTCAAGGACAATCTTACTCGTCATCTCTGATGATTTATGTCCATAATCAATGTTATCTCAAATACTCTAAATACAATATACACTAATCCACTGGGGCATTTTGAATGAGTAGTAAAGGATTATTACAGAAACTACCTAGAAATGTTCCTACTCTTTAACTTTAGAGTGCTTCTTGTCTAAACCCCCATTTATCACTTAGTCATGTATGTACTCAGTCGTGTCCAACTCTTTTGAGCCCCCGTGGACTCTAGCCCACCAGGCTCTTCTGTCCATTGGATTTCCCAGGCAAGAATACTCAGGTGGGTTGCCATTTCCTTCTCTAGGGGATCTTCCCAGATCTTGAGGAGAACCTGAGTCTCCTGCATTGGCAGCAGATTCTTTACCAGTGAGACACCTGGGAAGCCCCATGAACGTACTACCTTGAGAACTGATCCCTTTCTCTAGTAAAAGTATTTAGCTGCATTTTGTTTGATGGCTTATAAAAAGACATAAATCCACATGAATTACTATTTCTGATGCTTATAATCATGCTATAAGGAAAAATATTCCAGCATAATTCCTTTCCCATTCTAAGGAGAAAAACATGGTGATGAAAGAAGTTAAGAAACATCCCCCGATTCTTATTTGTAGTAACAAGAACAACTAAAATTAAAGTTAGAATTTCAATCAGAGTAGTTGTTTTTCATTAATTTTGCACATTGGGAGATGTGCCTCAAAGCGCTGTCTAAAAAAAGTTAGCTAATGCAATGACTTTGAAAACTATAGGAATAAATTATTTAGAACACATCTTCCCAAAACAGCACCTGTGGATTTTGTGGTTAAGCCTAGAAAGGTTTCCCTAGCTTTCTTAAGGGTTTTAACCTACTATTTAAGAGCTGGAAGCCACCTAGTTTAATCTATCAGTTCTGTCGCCAGCATTAATAACACCAAAACTCTTAAGAGTAGAGCACCACAAAAATATACTATGACATACCATCACAGAAAGGAGATTACTTCCTCAAACTCCAAGCATTTGTTTTTGCATTTTAAAAAATCTTTAATTATTTCAGGTTGTCTCAAGTAGAATGGCTACAAATGCTATTATATACCAGAAAATTACCAAGCTTTATTAAATTCGCAGGAACAATGTTCAGCTTAACTATCTCCTCATATATTTTGTATCATTGGCTGTGACACTGTAAGCAAATAATCTTAGAAAAGACCTATTATCAAAATCAATAAATTGTCCTCTCTCTTCCAAGCCACAGTTTCTTCCAGAAACAATGATCCCAGAATTCTTAGCATAATAAATCAACTTAAATATATTCCTTAAATGAAGAATTCAATAAGTCATCCTCTTGGTGGTCACTAGCAATGGCAGGTTGAACATGGGGAAAACGGGTGAAGAGAGTCAAAAATTACAAACTTCCAATTATAAAAGAAATGGATCTTGAGGATGTAATGTACAGCATGATAACCACAATCTACACTATATATATTTTTTTCCTGAGCATATATAATCCCTGGAATCTTGTCAAGCATTTCTGCCAAAATTGCCTTGCTCTTCCTAAGAGATATTCCAGTGTACACTAATCTTTCTAGATCATTACTCTTTATGCATATGTTTTTCTTTTTCTAACTAGATTCTAAGACCTTTTAAAAATCATGTGGTAAAGTGCAATGGTGTCCAGCTTTACAGACAATCATTCCATATCAAGATACTGGCTCTACTGATTTTCATGTGCACAATCTTCAGCAGGTTACCTAATTTCTCTACCCTGGAGTCTTCCCTACTTAGATGATAAAATGTATCTCAAAGATGGAATAATGCATATCGAATGTCCTGTACCTAATGGGATCTCAATATACATAATTTTCCAAATCTATCTGAATCATGAGTCATATCTGCTCTGTGCATTTAGCACTTAAAATATTGCTCAGCACAGCAGAGTTTTTCAAAGAAGAATTAACAGTGTAATGATGGTGGTGTTCTGAGATCCCAGCAGAATGGTGTACTTACTCTAGGCAAAAATCAAGAGTCTCCACACTCTGTTACTACCATTACCCCATGAAGGATATCTCTTCATGTATCCCCTGAAATGTCCAATGTCCTAGAACAAAATTATAATTCACAAATCTGAATGAGAGTATCACAATGAAAACTGAAATTTACTGTGTGTGTGGACAAATTGGAAGTACAATAGAAAGATAATTTCTTTATGAAAACAAATCTCCTTTTAAGAAGTATTAAAAAGTACATGTTCTTTATAAGCATACTGTCAAAAATGACAACCTATACCATTCAATGAAATTCCTCTATAGTGCCAAATGTGTTATAATAATTAATACTTATGCCCAGAGAAGCAGGTGGTCCTTCTTTAATTCTTACTGTACCATAATGTAGGCCAAATTAAATCTTCCAAAACTCACATCCTTATGATATTTATCTAATGGAAAGAGCAAAATCACAGTTACAGGCAGAGCTGAAGTATCAAAGTGAAAAATTCAATTCAAGTTTAACAATATCAGTAGTATTATTTCAGAAAACTGTAATCAATCAGCGCTTTGTTTTACTTCCATGAAAATGAAGACATTAAAAACAAGCACCAAAAAAGAACTACATATGACCTTGAGACCTGATGTTCCCATAAGAAAGAAAAAAATATTTCAATAAGTGACTCTGTAAATGAGTATACTTAATTTGAGAAGGTGAAATTTTTCCTTGAAACACTAAACACAAAGCATATTTGTAAAAAAAAAAAAAAAAAATGCAAAAAGAAGTCTCTGCCTCTACTTCCTCATCTCCCTCTCACTTTCCTCTCTCTCCCTCTCCCCTCGCCACCATACACATAAAAACACACACAGAGAGAGGAAAGAAAGAAAGGAGAGGAGGATGGAAGGGAGAGAGAGAGATTACAGAGGAAGAGAGAGACATACCAAGCTGTTGTAGACTGACTATAAAAATTTTCACTTCTCTGTGTTTCTGTACACAGACTTTGCAGTCAGCTCAACAAAGATGCAGGAAGAAAAGGTAAGACCCACTCATCTGGGTTAGCCCAATATTCTGACCCACAGAATACTGAGCCAACTAAATAGTAGCTATTATAAGCAATCACACTGAATGAAGTTTATTAAGCAATAGCATTATGGTGTCACTAGGTAACAGGTATGGAAGCTTTCATATGATGAATATGCCAAGGTCTTAGTCCATCCAGAATCACAGTGCCAGCATGGTCAGCTGAGAGCACTCTTCCAGGTCCTTGTATCCTTAAACATGACAGAAGGGGCAAGGGAGGTCTCTGAAGCCTCTTTTAGCAGATCACTAATCCTATTTGTGCTCTTACAGGCTCTGCCAAAACACCTCCTAAAGTTTCCACTTCCTAACACCATCACCTTTGGGGATTTGGGGTTCACAATGCTAATATGGGGGGAGATACAAACACTCAGACCACAGCAGTCTATTTTTATGATTAATCATCAGGCCACAGTGAATGACAGAAAGTGAACATAGAACACAATATTAATCCCATGCTGCTGACAGTTTTGTTGGAAAGACAAGCCCGCAGGCACTGTCTACCATTGCTGCTGCTGTGCCCATGTCTACACATATTCTATGACCTTCAGAGATGAGCTGAGCCCAGGGTAGTTTTTTTCACTAAAAGTACTTTTTCACTTATTCTATGCAAATATTCAAGTAAATATAGCATTGTACATGCTGAGTTCAGCCATCTGATTATGTTTTGCATGATCTGAAATGACCTCATTTTCATTCGTGCATTCACTATTCAATCATTCATTGTTCCACAACTATTTGTGGGATCCAACTATATGTGAATTGCTGTGGAAGATTTAAGATAAAAGTAAAAGTGATATAAATTGTTAGTAGCTCAGTCCTGTCTAACTCTCTGTGACCCCATGGACTACAGCTTGCCAGGCTCCTCTGTACATAGAATTATCCAGGCAAGAATACTGGTGTTGGTTGCTATTTCCTTCTCCAGAGGATCTGCCCAACCCAGGGATCGAATCACACTGTCTACCATTGCTGCTGCTGTGCCCATGTCTACACATATTCTATGACCTTCAGAGATGAGCTGAGCCCAGGGTAGTTTTTTTCACTAAAAGTACTTTTTCACTTATTCTATGCAAATATTCAAGTAAATATAGCATTGTACATGCTGAGTTCAGCCATCTGATTATGTTTTGCATGATCTGAAATGACCTCATTTTCATTCGTGCATTCACTATTCAATCATTCATTATTCCACAACTATTTGTGGGATCCAACTATATGTGAATTGCTGTGGAAGATTTAAGATAAAAGTAAAAGTGATATAAATTGTTAGTAGCTCAGTCCTGTCTAACTCTCTGTGACCCCATGGACTACAGCTTGCCAGGCTCCTCTGTACATAGAATTATCCAGGCAAGAATACTGGTGTTGGTTGCTATTTCCTTCTCCAGAGGATCTGCCCAACCCAGGGATCGAATCTGCATACCCTGCATTGCAGGCAGATTCTTTATCTTCTGAGCCATCAGGGAAACCTGGAAGATTTAAGATACATGGCAATAAAATATAAACAAGAACCAACCTCAAGAGGCTTTCAGAACAGGAATGATAGGCAACTACTGTAAAGTGGTCAGTGCTGAGAGAGATTTACAGTGGATTCTTCATGTATAATATTTGGGACACCTAACCCAATCTGTAAAAAAAGGTGGTCAGTGAGGTCCTCTAATAGTCAAGTGCTTTAAAGATTTATCTAAAGCCACTATTTCTGGGTGGGGGCAGGAAGATCTAGGATCTTGTTGAATGCAAATCCCAAGCCCCAGAATAGACCTAATGTATCTAAATCTCTGAAGCTAGGGCTGAGTAACCTACATTTAAACAATTATGCTAGAGCATTCATGTGCCTGGTGAGGTTGGAGAAACACTCCTCTAGATTGACATGATTAATTGACATCTCTTTGCAGATGTCATGATGTCAATTAATTGGAGGGTCTTGATTAGGTTCAAGACTTGTTTCTTCCTCAATGTACATATAAATAAGCAGACATCAAGTTAAAAATGCAATTCAGTGAGAGAGATTTCTGAGAGAGCACTGATTCAAATGTAAATCATTAACACACCAAAAAGTTTTAATAGTGATAACAAATTAACCTGTAGCACTCCATAACTGATGAAAACACAGAAGGCTGTAGAGGTTATTGGTTAGGTGTCCAGCTTCTTGGGCCAGATTTCCTCTGCCTAAACTTTAGCTCTGCTAATTACCATCTGTGTAGCTTGAAGCAAATAACCTAATCTTTCTGTGCCTCAACTACTTTCAAATGTGAAATAAGGATCACAATCAGATGCTTGCCTTATGAACACCAGTGAGAACAAAAGTTAATATATGTAAAGCACTTGATATATGTAAGCAATACAGGTAAATCGCTTCGCATGTGGCAAGTACAGTAAAAAGTGTTAGTATTTTAATCTCAGATTCTCAAGTCTTTGCTTCTCTAGGTCTGACTTAAACTCACTACTTTTTATTTTCTTAAACATCATTCTTTCATTGTTTTTTCTCATGGGACACATTCATGTGAGTCAGGAGAGGCCTATGAATCAGGCATGCCTGATCTTCATCTGAGAATTACCATAAGGAGAGATTTGTTCCACATAGAGTATTGGTTTCATTCTGGGTCATCAGGGTCATTTGGAAAAATAATTTGTTCTTTGGGTTATAAAGATCTAGAAATCTGGTATTCCATTTTTATGCCTTATGACCAACAAATCATTCCTCTTTCACTTTAGCAGCATCCTCCCTAGTGCTTCAAATTGAAGTTATTGAAAGTGAGAAAATGCTGAAAATACAAAAATTAGGCAGTTGGCATTTACATGCCCTACCTGTATGTGATGAAATGTACCCCTTGGCTCTTCATTAGGAACTACTTGAAGCCTCTGCTCTTGGAAACCCGTCTTTGCTTCATGCATTCTTCTGTTAAAGTGCCAATAAAAGAGGTTTTGGAAAAAATGAATCTCATTATATAACCACTACTCTACAATTTTGTAAAATTCCAGTGAAACTAAACGAACTTAAAAATAGTACATACTGGATATTTTAAATGCATGGAAAGGAAAGCATTAACTGACAAGGCACTGAGGGAACTCCTTGGATTGAGGAAATATTCTTTATTCTTATTGTGGCAACAGTTGCATAATTCTATAAATTTGTCTGTGGACTTATTGAAGTTTGTATGTAATTATGGTTTGAGAAGCTGATTTTAAAATGTCTTTAAGTTGAAGAAGAGTGATTAACAAAATCTCATTTGTCCCCTCCCCAAAATAAAGGAATTAAGTGTTCTTTTATGTACATAAACATAGTTTATGGTATTTATAGTCTGCTAGAAAAATTATACCAAATCATACTTCCTGTCCAATGTAAACACTGACAGTTTTAATAGTTCATTTCACTGCATCACAGATTGATTAAATCACTAACAGCAAGTAAGAACTTAGCTATCTAATTTGAATTTTTTAAAGTGTTTAAAGCCATTCACCTTATCTTCTCCTGAAAATTTTATATAGTTTGCAATGGCAATCACAATTTTTTTCTCTGAGAAAGTTTGAAGCAACTGAATTATTTATTCTTAAATGAAATGTCTGAAAATCAGAAAATAAAAATCCTCTGAGAAACATGAGATTTTATATTAAATTAATATATTAGAGAATTATGATCTTCATT
>SJYT01083935.1:80440-94173 GCA_006410635.1 Cephalophus harveyi
CTTCATTAAGAATTATTGTCAGTACTTCCTGTGTTTCTTAAATCACTTAAAATCCCTTTGAAAACAAGATGAAAAATATGAGAGCAAAAAGGGACACTGAGGATTCTCCAAATATAAAAAATGCTGTGTGAGACTACAAACAAGGAGTTCATAACTTAGACTTAGAAATAAAAATTAAAAATAAATGAACTAAATAAAAACTAAAAAAAAAAACAAATATGATCATATATACTCACAACCCTGTAGTCTCTGAGCTGCCTTGAAAAAGGAAAGGGAAATTAATATATTTATATGACATGGCTTATCACACAACCTGTAGTATTGAAATAAAAGTGCTTAGAAAGAGCAAGTTACAGAGAACTCAAAAAGTCAGAATGATAAACTTACAGTGCCTACTTCCCACTGCCATGGATGTAACAAGTATCAAGTGTGAAAAACTTATTATACAATTTTAGGAAGTAGAGAGAGGGACAGTGATAGTCAGAGGCCTCCTTAGGGGTGTGGGACTTAAGATGGTCTTGTGGACTAATAGAATTTGGGACAAATTGAAGGAAAACCAGGGACAGGATTTGAAACAAGGCATGGGGAATGAACTGCTTGTCCCATAGGGTAGGGAAAAGTCAGAGTGAATCTAGCAACCATTGTCATCATGCTGAGCAATGGCTTCAAAGCACCAAGCCAAGAAGAAAGAGCGTGAATGAAAATATAGTTTCCAAAGTCTATAATTGGGATTTAAATAAACAAACAAATAAAACTACTATAGGCTGCTGATTGAAAATTATAGCTTGCAAAAAGATACATCTATTAACAAATTTTTCAGAACTGTGGAAGTGAAAGTTGCTCAGTCGTATCCAACTCTTTGTAACCCCATGGACTATACAGGCCGTGGAATTCTCCAGGTCACAATACTGGAGTGGGTAGCCTTTCCCTTCTCCAGGGGATCTTCCCAACCCAGGGATCAAACCTACTAAATGACATTCAAATTCAGATTGAAAGAGTCCAATGAGGGTTCAACAAAGTGAATAAAATGAATACCAATAAAGTCATGTATCTGAGGAACTTCAGGATGCCAGGAATAAATAAAAGGTCTATAGGCTTTGAGAAGGCTAGATCAATATGAAAACAGAGGGACAATACCATTTTCTCTGTCACAGTTGGATGCTAAAAACAACAGAGCCACGTCTTCAAATATTAGGCCGGAAAATTAATTTCAGATTAGAATTATATATTCAGCCACACTTTCATTAAATGTGAAAACACGAAATATCACTTAGATGTCTTCTGGTTGTATTTTGTTAGCTTTGATTTATTTTTGTTTTATGTTTCTGGGCATTCTTCTGAAGAAGCTGCTGAGGAGAAACCCCACAAAAAATAAGATCAATTAACAAACTAAAAGAGACAGAGACTCCAACATTCAGAAAATAACTCTAAAACTAATGGATAGAAATTTCAGTATTTGAATGGAGGATGGATAGAGCTCAAAGGAAATAAAACTTGAATCAATTTTCAGAAAAATTTGAGCCATTTGAAAAAAGTACTATTAGTAATATGATGGTAATGGTAGACATAATTCTAATGGATATATTAAAATTATGCAAATGATAAGAAAAAACATGATCATAATGCATTATTTGACTCTTCAGGACAATAACACATATAAAGGCTTAATAATATAAATGTTAGCATTGATTAAATATAATTTTATTAACTCTACTCAGAGAATAGGAGAATCTGGGAATGAATTACTATGGTTATGATCTGTCTCTTATACACATCTCCCATATTAGCATTGTGAACCCCAAATCCCCAAAGGTGATGGTGTTAGGAAGTGGAAACTTTAGGAGGTGTTTTGGCAGAGCCTGTAAGAGCACAAATAGGATTAGTGATCTGCTAAAAGAGGCTTCAGAGACCTCCCTTGCCCCTTCTGTCATGTTTAAGGATACAAGGACCTGGAAGAGTGCTCTCAGCTGACCATACATTTTATTTTTAAATTTATGATTAAATTTTTCTTTTTTTTTTTCTAGTGAAAAAAATGAAAGTACATAGAGTTTATAATACTAGAAATATTTACAAAAAAATTAAGCAGCTTCCTGTCTAGGAGGACTGAATAAAATTAACTTCCAAGGTTTCCTTCATTAGGGCTTTAGATTATCATAAAAGTGACTAAACTTGTCAACTAATCTAAGGAATCATGCTACTGGGAAGACTGGATTGCTTGGTGGTACCTGTTGGTTTGCACCCTTGGGAGTTTTCCAGGTGAAATTCAAACCTGACCCAGCACATGAAGGGCAAGAAGACACCAAAAAAGTTTCAGCATACTCCCACTTGGTAGGTGGTAGTTTTAGTAAGCAAGGGTTCATAAAAGAGTATGTCTTTAGAGAAAGTAAGCTTGACATAGTTTGTCTATGGGCCATTCTACTGTATGGGAATGCTTGCTAAATACTCCAGGTCTATACAGTTTCATCTAAAATACAGACTTCATTCAGCTCAGTTCAGTTCAGATACTCAGTCGTGTCTGACTCTTTACAACCCCATGGACTGCAGCATGCCAGGCTTCTCTGTCCACCACCAACTCCCAGAGTTTGCTCAAATTCATGTCCATCAAGTTGTTGATGCCATCCAACCATCTCATCCTCTGTCATCTCCCTCTCCTGCCTTCAGTCTTTCCCAGCACCTAGCAAAAGGTTCAAGATGTAAACATTATACCCTGGAGCAGAGTCACAGTGAGGTTTCTAGATCATCATTTGTTGAATGGTTCAAAGAAATGAAGCCTGCTTCAAATGTAGAAGAAACATCTGGTGGCACATGTTAGCTGGCTTCTAAGATCTTCAGGCCTATATTAATTCTATGTGTCTTGAAAATATAGAACTGTGACCGGTGGATAGAAGTTACAGCGAGGTGGACAGTAGTTTTATAAAATAAAGAGATTTCCTATGATGGACATTATGTGACAATAGTGTCCACCACAGGAAATCTCTTTTGGGCCCTCAAATCACTGTGGACAGTGACTGTGACCATGGAATTAAAAGATGCTTGCTCCTTGGAAGAAAAGCTATGACAAACCTAGACAGCATAGTAAAAAGCAGAGACATCACCTCTCTGACTAAGGCACAAGCAGTCAAAGTGATGGTTTAGTTATGTACGGATGTGAGAGTTGGATCATAAAGAAGTGCCTGGTGAGCACTGAAGATTTGATGCTTTCAAACTGTGGTGCTGGAGAAGACTCTTGAGAGTCCCTTGGATAGCAAGGAGATCAAACTAGTCAATCCTAAAGAAAATCAACCCTGAATATTCATTGGAAGAACTGATGCTGAAGCTGAAACGCCAATGTTTTGGCCACCTGACACAAAAAGCCAACTCACAAAAGACCCTCATGCTGGGAGAGATTGAGGGCAGGAGGAGAAAGGGGTGTAAGAGGATGAGATGGATGGATGGCATCACTGACTCAACGGACATGAGTTGGAGCAAACTCCATGAGATAGTGAATGACAGGGAATCCTGGTGTGCTGCAGTCTGTGGGGTTGTAAGGAGTCGGACACAACTGAACAACTGAACAGCAATGTGACAAAAGAAGTCTGAGCATTCTGTCCTTGTAGTTACTCAGGAGATCCAAAAATTCCCAGGTCTCACCCAGTACAGCAATAAGGCTGTTCTAGCCTCTGCTGCTGCTAAGTAGCGTCAGTCATGTCCGACTCTTTGCGACCCCATAGACGACGGTAGCCCACCAGGCTCCTCTGTCCCTGGGATTCTCCAGGCAAGAACACTGGAGTGGGTTGCCATTTCCTTCTCCAATGCATGAAAGTGAGAAGTGAAAGTGAAGTTGCTCAGTCGTGTCCAACTCAGCAACCCCACGAACTGTAGCCTACCAGGCTCCTCCATCCATGAGATTTTCCAGGCAAGAGTACTGGAGTGGGGTGCCATTGCCTTCTCCAGTTCTAGCCTCTAAATGATTTCAATTTTCTTGCATTTTACTCTTCAGTTCCAGCATGTTTGAGCTGAAAAGGACTTTTAACACCACTCTGTCAAGCTCCTTTATTTTATAGATGATGAAACTAAGGACCAGAAGTATTGAATGGACTCAAAGTCACATGAAAAAAGGAGATGGAACAAGTAATCAAGTCTCCTTGAATATAGTCAGTCACCATTTTCCTACTTATTGTTGCTTTAACATGAGTTCAATCCAGAAAAAAAGAGAAAAAGACACTAAGGTATAAATTTAAAAATTATAAAATAAATAACATGGAGATGAACAATTTGTGACAATAGTCCAGTCCTGGAAGAGAACACAGAACTATGGTTCTGGAATCTATACTTTCCCTTTGGCTTCCCTTGAGCGGAAAGTCTAATAATAAGCCTAGTGCAGGGCTTAGCAAACGTTTCTCAGTATTGGATCAAATTAATACTTCATGCTTGCAGGCACCATTTGCTCTCTGTTCCACATTCTTTATTTTAGTTTATTTGTTTAAAACACTTTAAAATGTAAAAATCATTTTTAGCTCAAAGGCTATGCAAATATAGGCCACTGGCTACATTCAACCTACAGGTCAGTTTCCTGACCATGGGCTAAGGTTGCTAGTGAGAGGAGAGTAATCAATGTCTTTTGAGAGACAGAAGGCTGTGGATAAGAAAGTAAGCTTCACAAAACAATGTAGATACATGATCTTATTGTAGGAAGAAAATAATTTAAGGACACTAAGCTATTAAAGGACTTCCAAGCTCATTCAATGATAAATAATCCACCTGCTAATGCAGGAGACACAGGAGACATGAGTTCGAGCCCTGGGTTTGGATGATCCCCTGGAGAAGGAAATGGCAACTCACTCCAATATTCTTGCCTGGGAAATCGCATGGACAGAGGAGCCTGGTGGGCTATTGTCCAGGGGATCACTAAAGAGTTGGACACGACTAAGCAACTGAGCACGCAAGCTACTAAAAAGTCCTTTCAAATCTGTTAAAGAGGAAAAAACAGCAATAGGCAGAGAAGAGGAGGAGGCACCATAGGCTGACTATGGACCATGTGTGATCACAGTGACGCGATGAGTTTTATGCAGAATCACATTGTTAGTGACTTGATGTGATATCAATTAATGCCATAACATGGTGATTATAAAGTAATTCTAATTAAATCTACAATGAACTTCGTGTCAAACATGAGATGAAGTAAATACGGTACACAATCTAGTAATAAAAGTGTTATTTACTGAATCACAAATCAAAACCACAAAAAAAATAATGGATATCTTAAAAAAAAAAAATCTCAACAGTATCACAAGAAGAAGGAAAGGACTCCAGTATGCAGTCATTGCTGCTGCTGCTGCTAAGTCGCTTCAGTCATGTCCGACTCTGTGTGACCCCATAGACGGCAGCCCACCAGGCTCCTCTGTCCACAGAATTCTCTAGGCAAGTATATTGGAGTGGGTTGCCATTTCCTCTCCGATGCAGTCATTAAGCAGATGATTTTCCCCCTCAGTACAAAATGAAAAGCAAGTACACAGACATTAAAATCACACCTGTCCTTCTGTTCAAGTGTTTTTGTAATGTATCTGAATACTGAGATTTCTGTGAGCATAGTCTGGAGATTGATGATTAAAAGATAGAGAAAGAGATAGACAGATAGTTAGAGACCTAGAGAGATACAGAGATAGATTTATACCATGTAATCTACAACTCCAGATGCATTAATTAATCTTTCCAAATAAAATTACACAGGTTTTATATTCTCCATTTTAGAGGTGGAAAACTGAGTTTCACAGACAGGTAAATCATTCAAGCTGTCACAGACAGAAAGTGCTGGAGTCAGGTTTTGATTATTGGTTATTCTGATGCCAAAGGTTTTGTTCTTTCACCATCTGTGGCTGCTTCTCTTACAGCCAGCTTCAATCTCTGATCATTGCAAGAACTTCCTAGGTTTTATATCCTCTAATGCAAACACAGAGACTGTCTATGTTTTTAAGCTTCAAGTTAACTCTAATGTAGAGTCATAAACAGGGCCTCCTAACATGATGCCTCCTGGGAGACAGATGAAGACTTGGAGAAAGGACATGCCTTGAATGTACAGCTAGAGACATGGTATTGAGAGAAAGTGTGATAATTGGAGGGATTGTACATGAGCAAAAAGAACCAGCTGACTTTGTCTATACCTTGATTTATTGAATCAGTTTCAATCTACAGGTATGACTGCCTCCTGCTCCAGCTCTTACTCTCTGAACCTGACCATTAATATTGTTAAAATAACAACTATATCAAAAACAATGCTTTTATAACAGCATTTAGCTGTTAAAATCTTCACAAAATAATCCTATGATTTCCATAAAGTTTGTATTGTCTCTCGTGGATTTTAGTTTTGTCTTAAAATGGCAGAATTATTTCCCCTTTGTGCCTCAGACATAAAAGAAGTCTAAAGTACCAAAGGATCAAGCAAGAGGGGGAAAATACCCTTCTTGGCTCTCAGAATCATTAAATTCTAATTAACATTTAAATTTAAGACAGTAGAATGGTAGAAATAAGAGTCCATTCTTCATTAAAGTACAGAAACACCAGCAGAGAACATAAGAAGAGAAGCTGGAAAGAGGCAGGAGGCACCTAGTGAAAGAGGCTAAAGAACAGAATTTAAAAGTAGCAAGAACAGCAAGGGTACCTTTCAGTTGAGTCAAGGGCTGAACCCTCCCACTGCATGACCAGAGAAGCATGGCTGGTAACTACAAATGTCCTGCAGATTCAAAGTAGAGACAGAACTTTCTTTGGAAGACAACCTAATGAGCAGAAGGAAATTCCTGTCCTTGCATAATCCAGAGTTTTCAATTAACCTCAGTGCACTGAAGGAGTGCATGTGCATGAGTTTTCTAACCAGCTTGGACACACATAACTTAGGGACACGCATCTGAAAGTTAGAACGCAGAGAGAAGAGAGTCTACTAGATAAATGGATATACCATATAACTACAAACGATGAGTTGCAGACTTGTGATCTGGAACACAGAATCATGTAAATAACCAACTTGAGAGCAAGACACTCAGATTCTTTCACATAAGAGAAGTCATAAGTGAGAGATGGCATAGACTTTGACAAATAAATTTTTTTTTTTTTCCCCAGAGGATTTGGGTTTGCTAAGAAAAATCTCCAAATTATCTTAGAAGAATGGCAATAAGGAAAAACTCTGTCCCTAGGCATCACCAAGCAGTTGCATCAGCTTGATTCTAAGGCGTTCAAAACTTCTGAGGTCAATGAGATTGACTCTTGTCTTAAAAAATACTGTGTGCAAATGCATTTATATACGAGTTTTGAATATTAATTTCTTTTATTTAAAAAATAAATCTTTCATTTTCCCCAAATACTGATAAGTAGATTTCACTTTTCCTTGCTCTCCACTCTTTTCTTATGGATTGACTTGTTTTTCACTATTTACTCATATAAAAAAAAAAACAACAAAGTATCTTAATCTTGCCATTTCCCTCAGTATAATCAACCCTTCCTCCTTAAAGGCTGGTAAATGTAGAAGCATTTTTACAAGGTGTAGCTTAAAGAGTCACAGTGATTTCCCAAAGAAAAGTAGAGTTTTAGGGTCAGGAAACTGATTAAACTATCTACTTCTCTCCATATATTACTTATCTCTACTTAAGTTCACAAAGTAGGTGGGCTCCTTCCACAGTCAGTAAGAAAGTGGTGGATTGACTAATGCATTGCGTTATCTTAACATTAAACACAACTGCTGGCATTTTTCAGCCTGGTGATTCATTTTATATGGCCCCAATCTTTTTTAAAGTCTTATTATTTATTCTTCATGGTGGCTAGGATCTTTATAGATGAACGTACACCCATATATAATTTTCATTGTTTAAGGTTTAATTGGGCTTTCAAGGGCAATTATCCTTTCTTCTAATACAGTCTCACGCTCAATCAGTCAGAAGCCACAAAAATATGCTAGTCTCATTTGAATTGTAATCTAAACTTGTGTGTAAGTGTACTGAAGAGACAAAAGTTCAGCTCTCAGGACTAAACACTAATTACTGGGAAGGCGCCCAAGATGCTAAAATACAGTTGCAAGAGGAATTTCAAAAATAAATAATGTGCAAATCAAGCAGTAAGGTAGTTACTTTGATAAACAATAGTTGGAATGAGTGCTCTTAACTGGAGACTGCAAGGACCCATATCCTATCATGATGGACAAGTCAGTGTACTTCCCCAGAGCAGAAAAAGAGTTCTCTCAGCTTGGCTCTTAGGACTTTCTTGGCACTGCTATTTATCTTTTTTCACACAAATTCCTTTTTTTCTGAGTGGGTTCAATGCCCCTCAAAGACAAGTTTTCCATGTATTTTCAATTCCTAGCCTGCATGATGCTTACATGCCGTTGAAAATCAATAAAGCTTTGCTGTTAAAATTTATGTAAATTAAATAGACTATCTACATCTTATGTTGACTACTTCTACATCTTATGTTGACTATTTCTACATCTTATGTTGACTCACCTAAAATTTTTTGATTATTAGAGAATTATTAAAAATAGGAAAAGATGTTGAATCTCTAAAATATTGAAGCTTAAGCTTCATTTAAATGAAAAGTTAAACTTATTTGCACTACAAGCAACATAAGTAAACAAATCATGTTCAGAGGCAAGGTAATTTCATTCTTCAGCTGGGCTGCTGAATACAGAAATCAGCCTATGATTTCCCCTTCTTTCTGCCACAGATATTAACAATTCAATAAAAATGAAGTAGCTTAATAATATAACAAATATGAGCTGAATGTTTTCTTCCATTATTTTGCTAGCTAGGCAGTATTGCTGTCTCACTTTAGAATCAAACTTAACCTTATTTTCTCCTGTGTACTTAGTGTTGTTCCAAAACAAGACAAATTTATTTTCTGCAAGCCACTGAGCAGTTGTTATTAAAATAAGATTGATTCTGAATCTCTCTAAAGCAAACATCCCTTGTATTTTTTTTTTCAGTTAATGAAACCAGTGTCTTAGTAAAATTCAATTTAAGACATCTTTTTCCACATAGAGTGTTTGAGATATTTAACAAATCTCAGTCCTTTCTCAAATGTAAGAGTTAGAAGAATCTTTTTTATACAATATTACTTAAAATTAATATTCTAAGAGAAACATATGGAAAGGGAAGAATTACTCTTTTCTCAAATACCTCCTTTCTGAAGAAATAGACAACAATGAATCTTCTTGAGGCTTTCTGTTTATTTTTACTCAAAACAATAAAAAATGAAACAGACTCAAGATAATTTCAGTTATTTGCTAAAAACTAGTATTTACTGATAGCTAAAATGTAAGATTCATTTGCTTTGCTTACCAACTAAAACAATCATTAGAAACCACATTTTGAAATAAGATCTCAGAAAATAGATATTTTGCCTGTGTACAATAAAATTTTAATCCTAGTAAATATTCTACTGGCTACAGAACAGTAGCATAATTTATGCCATTGTCATTCATTCAAGCTTTTACCAATAATTCACTAAACACCTACTAAATGCTAGGAAAAATTATAGGTTCTATTTAATTCTATATATACTTTTACAATTGTCTTTTCTGAAACAAAGAAACCTGTTCTTATTCCCAAGGCTTGTAGGTGGTACTTTAATCAATTTTTCAAGATCAAAGAACTTGTACCATTTTCGATGATTCCTTTGGACACAATATATATGAGACATTAGTTATTGTTCAGTCACTAAGTCATGACTGACTCTTTGCAACCCCATGACTGTAGCATGTCAAGTTTTCCTGTCCTTCACTATCTCCCAGAGTTTGGTCAAACTCATCTCTATTGAGTTGGTGATGCCATCCTACCATCTCATCCTCTGCTGCCCGCTTCTCCTCCTTCCCTCAATCTTTCCCAGCATTAGTAATAATTATTTTAAAATTTAAAATATGGCCCTTGTTAATATAACACTATCATTTACAGTTATTAATTAAATAAGAATTATTTAACCAAATATGAATAGAAATAATATTCTGGGTTTTTCCATATTAGAGATTCTAGTTTGTTGGTTTTGAATTTATTTCCATCCAGTTACTGGACAATTAGCTAACATCATAATTTGCTTTAAAATATAGAACTCACACAACCTGAGACAAAATTGTCCTTAGCAAGAGTCAATGAACACTTTCCAACATTTTATTGCAGAAGAATTTTCAAACTTAAGAGGTCTGCTTTCATGTTACACATGGTTTCATTTCTTCTATAAGTTAGCCATCATTATCTTTACTCTGATAACTGCTGAAATCTCCATCTTATAGTGTTTCTGTACATATGTGATTATTTGTGTGTGTGTGTGTGTATGTGTGTGTGTAGCATGCTGCTCAAGCAGCTCAATATCAACAAATAAACAGTCCAATCAAAAATGAACATTAAACCCAATTAGACATTTCCCCCAAAGAATAAATAGAAGTGGTCAAAATCACCTGAAAAGTTGTTCAACATTGCTAATTACTAGAGAAATGTAAATCAAAACTACAGTGAGGTATCACTTCACACTAGTCAGAATGGCCATTAGCAAAAAGTCTACAATAATAAATGCTGGAGAGGGTGTGAAATAAAGAGAACACATCTACACTGTGGGTGGGAGTACAAATTGGTACAGCCACTATGGAGAACAGTATAGAGAATCCTTAAAAAACTAAAGACAGAGCTACCGTATGACCCTGCAATCCCACTCTTGGGCATATATCCAGAGAAAACCGTGGTTTGAAAGATATATGTAACCCGACGTTCACTGCAGTGCTGTTTACAATAGCTAAAACATGTAATCAACTTAATTGACCTTGACAGGTGAATAGATAAAGAAGATGTGGCACATATATACAATGGACTATTACTCAGTCACTAACAAGAATTAAATAATGCTATTTGGAGCAACCTGGATGGATGTTGAGTTTATTACACTAAATGAAGTAAGGCAGATGGAGAAAGAAAGATTCTGCTTATAAGCAGAATCTAAATAAATGATACAAATGAACTTATTTATAAAACAGAAAGACTCACAGATGTAGGAGACAAACTTATGGTTACCAAAGAGAAAAGCTGGGGGTGAGGGATAATTGGGAGATTGGAATTGACACATACACACTACTATATATAAAATAGATAATTAATTAGGACCTACCATATAGCACAGGGAACTATTATTACAGAACTCAATATTCCATAATGACCTAAGTGAGAAAAGAACTTGAAAAAAATACGTATACATATATGTATAACTGAATCACTTTGTTGTACACCTGAAACTAACACAACATTATAAATTAACTACAGTAGTAGTAGTTAGTAGTTTTGGTGAAGGAAATGGCAACCCACTCAAGTATTCTTGCCTAGAGAATCACATGGACAAAGGAGCCTGGTGGGCTGCTGTCCATAGGGTCATACAGAGTCAGACACGACTGAAGTGATTTAGCATGCATGCATGCATTGATGTAGGAAATGACAACCCGCTCCAGTATTCTTACCTGGAGAATCCCAGGGATAGAGGAGTCTGGTTGCTGCCATCTATGGGGTTGCACAGAGTCAACACGACTGAAGTGACTTAGCAGCAGCAGCAGCAGTTAGTACTTTAGTCACAAAGTCATGTCCGAATCTTGCGACCCCATGGACTATAGCCTGCCAGGCTCCTCTGTCCATGGGATTCTCTAGGCAAGAAAACAGGAGTGGGTTGCCATTTCCTTCTCCAGGGGATCTTCCTGACCCAGAAAATGAACCCAGGTCTCCTGCAACACAGGCAGATTCTTTACCAACTGAGCTATGAGGGAAGCCCTAAATTAACTATAATCCAATATAAAGTAAAATTTTTTTAACAAATCAACTAAAAGAAATGCAAGAGTGTAAGACAAAGAAAATGACAAAATAAAGCTTGTTACCAGTCAAGAAACACCTGGAGTAACAGGCAAATTTGGCATTGGAGTACAGAATGAAGCAGGGCAAAGACTAATAGAGTTCTGCCAAGAGAACACACTGGTCATAGCAAACACCCTCTTCCAACAACACAAGAGAAGACTCTACACATGGACATCACCAGATGGTCAACACTGAAATCAGATTGATTATATCCTTTGCAGCCAAAGATGGAGAAGCTCTACACAGTTAGCAAAAACAAAACCAGGAACTAACTGTGGCTCAGATCATGAACTTCTTATTGCCAAATTCAGACTGAAATTGAAGAAAGTGGGGGAAACCAATAGACCATTCAGGTATGACTTAAATCAAATCCCTTATGACTATGCACTGGAAGTGAAAAATAGATTGAAGGGACTAGAGCTGATAGACAGAGCTCCTAATGAACTATGGACAGAGGTTTGTGACATTGTACAAGAGACAGGGAGCAAGACCATCCCCAAGAAAAATGTAAAAAAAGCAAAATGGCTCTTTAGGAAGCCAGAAAAAAGGCTGTGAAAAGAAGAGAGGCAAAAGGCAAAGGAGAAAAGGAAAGTTATGCCCATTTGAATGCAGAGTTCCAAAGAATAGCAAGGAGATATTAGACTTCCTCAGCGATCAATGCAAAGAAATACAGGAAAACAATAGAATGAGGAAGACTAGAGATCTTTTCAAGAAAATTAGAGATACCAAGGGAACATTTCATGCAAAGACGGGCTCAATAAAGGACAGAAATGGTATGGACCTAACAGAAGCAAAAGATACTAAGAAGACATGGCAAGAATACACAGAACTATACAAAAAAGATCTTCACGACCCAAATAACCATGAAGATGTGATCACTTACACTCACTTAGAGATGGACATCCGGAATGTGAAGTCAGGTGGGTATAAGGAAGCATCACTACGAGCAAAGCTAGTAGAGGTGATGAAATTCCATTTGAGCTATTTCAAATCCTAAAAGATGATGCTGTGAAAGTGCTGCACTCAATATGTCAGCAAATTTGGAAAACTCAGCAGTGGCCACAGGACTGGAAAAGGTCAGTTTTCATTCCAATCCAAAAGAAAGGCAATGCCAAAAATGCTCAAACTACCACATAATTGTACTCAACCACATGGTAGTAAATTCAGTTCAGTTCAGTTCAGTCACTCTGTCATGTCCAACTTTTTGCGACCCCATGAATAGCAGCACACCAGACCTCCCTGTCCATCATCAACTCCCGGAGTTCACTCAGACTCACGTCCATTGAATCCATGATGCCATCCAGCCATCTCATCCTCTGTTGTTCCCTTCTCCTCCTGCCCCAATACCTCCCAGCATCAGAGTCTTTTCCAATGAGTCAGTTATTCGCATGAGGTGACCAAAGTACTGGAGTTTCAGCTTTACCATCATTCCTTCCAAAGAAATTCCAGGGCTGATCTCCTTCAGAATGAACTGGTTGGATCTCCTTGCTGTCCAAGGCACTCTCAAGAGTCTTCTTCAACACCACAGTTCAAAAGCATCAATTCTTTGGTGCTCAGCTTTCTTCACAGTCCAACTCTCACATCCATACATGACCACTGGAAAAGTCATATCCCTGACTTGATGGACATTTTTTGGCAAAGTAACGTCTCTGCTTTTGACTATGCTGTCTAGGTTGGTCATAATTTTTCTTCCAAGGAGTAAGCGTCTTTTAATTTCATGGCTGCAGTCACCATCTGCAGTGATTTTGGAGCCCAAAAAAATAAAGTCTGACACTGTTTCCCCATCTATTTCCCATCTATTTTTCCACGTCAAGGTCAGGAGGGGCGGCAGTGAGGAGACACCCCTCGTCCAATGTAAGGAGCAGTGGCTGTGCTTTGTCTGTCTCTTATACA
>SJYT01083937.1:0-13539 GCA_006410635.1 Cephalophus harveyi
CGAACTCTTTAGTCCCCCTGGAATCCACATTCAGCACCAGCAGCCTGTGTCCAGGAAGCCTCAGGAGTCTGGGGGACTTGTCCTCTGTCTGTCTGCCCCCGCTTCCTCCCCTGCCACCCCTGCCCCGCCCCTGAGTTGACTGAGTCCCCAGTTGGCCTGGGGCTGATGGATGCGCCCTGCAGGCTTCAGGAGGTCTGGCAGGACTGTGCGCTGGACATAGTTTGAAGGTTTGGAAATCAGACTGGAAATCAGAAGACCTGACTTCATGCAGGCATTGATCATTAACTATGTGAGCTTGGAGATGCTGTCACCTCTCTGAGCTTTGGTTTTCTTAGCTCTAAAAACCACAGGGCAGGAGAATGGACTCAACAGTCCATTTCAGCATTAAGTCCTCTGATTCTATAAAGTCGCTCTGGGCAGGCTGGGGATGGGGGCACCTTGCTGGACAAATCCTCTGAGGGTGACACATGCTTACGGGCTCTCTCCCCTTGAGGGAGGTCTCCATGATTGGAAAGGATTCTCGATTTTTTGAACTGTGGACCCCTGTCCAGGCACCAGTGGCCCCCAGGAGCTCCCTGAGCAACAGACCCCAGAAGCCCATCCATGCAAGCAGCACTGGTCCTGGTCAGTTCCAATTCCCATCAAAGACTTGGCTCTAGAGTCAGCTCTGAGCTGGNTGAACTGTGGACCCCTGTCCAGGCACCAGTGGCCCCCAGGAGCTCCCTGAGCAACAGACCCCAGAAGCCCATCCATGCAAGCAGCACTGGTCCTGGTCAGTTCCAATTCCCATCAAAGACTTGGCTCCAGAGTCAGCTCTGAGCTGGGAGGCCAGTCTAGAAGCACCCGTGAGACATCTGGGAAAGGCTGAGATCCCAGCAGAGGAAGGTCTTTTCACTTTACTTTTTTTTCTGGAAAATGAAGTTTCAATTAAACTGGTCAGTTATCCAGGTAGAGAAGTGGCTTCTGACCCCCCCCACCCCTACCCCAGGCGACTCCCACAGGCCTTCAGCTCTGAAGCATCTCATTGGCAGAAGAGAACCTCGTGTGGGCATGTGGTCAGGGAGCTGCAGCCCAGGGCTTGGCCAACCTCTGCCCTGAGACAGCAGGTCCTGCTGAAATAACATGGGGGCCCACCAAGGCCCCAGGAGAAGGCAATGGCACCCCACTCCAGTACTCTTGCCTGGAGAATCCCATGGATGAGCATGGTAGGCTGCAGTCCATAGTGTCCGACTCTGTGCGACCCCATAGACGGCAGCCCACCAGGCTCCCCCATCCCTGGGATTCTCCAGGCAAGAACACTGGAGTGGGTTGCCATTTCCTTCTCCAATGCATGAAAGTGAAAAGTGAAAGAGAAGTCGCTCAGTCGTGTCCGACTCTTAGCGACCCCATGGACTGCAGCCTACCAGGCTCCTCCATCCAGGGGATTTTCCAGGCAAGAGTACTGGAGTGGGGTGCCATCGCCTTCTCCGCACACACACACTAGGCGCTCAATAAACGGTAGGGGCCTCTAAACTGATACATGCTAACAATGTTTAACTTTTTAAAATTTTAAGTTAACAATGTTTCTGCATTATTTTATAGTTAATACACACAGTATAAAAGTCGAAAGATACAAAGGCGTTTGTGAAAAATGTCAGCCTGTGGGCCCTCCCTGTCCTCCAGAGCAGCCTGGCCTTGGCATCACAGGGCTGGCCCTTCTCTGGGGCTCCCTGAGCTGAAGTGGGGCTTGGGGGGGAACTAAGGACCCACGTTCAGTTTCATCCACACCTTCCAGCTGAGGGTGGGTCCTGGCTTCAGTGTTCACTGAGCCACTCCCTGGCGTGAGACCTCCGGAGAATCACTGCGCCCCCCTCTGACAGCTGTCTGTGGTCAGCTGGGTGAGGCAGAGAGGGGCCCTACTTCTGCAAGGAGGGCCAGGAAGGACACCTCTGCAACCAGATAATAATTGCTGGTCTTGACTGTTTACTCTGAGCCATACTTCACTGAATGCTCACCATGAGCTTGTGCAATACCTATTATTAGTGTTCCTATCTCACAGATAAAGAAACCGAGGTGCAGGCAAGGTGATGAACTTGTCCAAGGTCACTGGCCAGGACTGGCTCCCCTCAGTGCTCTCATTAGCAATCTATGGCCTTGGACCAGGGTCTTCACTGCTCTGAGCCTTTGGTGTTCAGTGTCAACAATGTCTTCCTCCCAGGGTGTAACGGAGAAATGGGAGGGGAGTGAAGCAAAGAGAGATCCCAGACCTGGTGGGGCGAGGGTGTGGAACCACCCAAAACACAGCATTTAGGGAACCCTTGGGCTGCCCCCCCCCCCACCTTTCTGGCAATGAACCCAAGCTTCCTCTTGAATCCACTGCCCCTTTGTCTCCTTAGCTGTCCCCAGGATACAGAGAAGGGGGAGAGTCATCAGTAAACATTTCTTTTTTTTTTTTTTTTAGTTCTA
Source organism: Cephalophus harveyi (assembly GCA_006410635.1). Classification (NCBI taxonomy): domain Eukaryota; kingdom Metazoa; phylum Chordata; class Mammalia; order Artiodactyla; family Bovidae; genus Cephalophus; species Cephalophus harveyi. The sequence goes on from SJYT01083937.1 coordinate 2,446, forward strand.
TCAGTTTATTGCTACCAGCCCATCTCCCTCTGCCCTCATGTACGCATGCTCAGTCATGTAACCCCATAGACTGCAGCCCACCAGGCTCCTCTGTCCATGGACTTTTCCAGGCAAGAATACTAGAGTGGGTTGCCATTTCCTTCTCCAGGGAAACAGTTATTAATTAATAGAAGAGAGGGAGTCAGGAAGAGGACTGTATGGAGACAAACTACTTCTAGAAGTTCCTTCTTCAGGGCAAGATTTGAGGACAGAGACTAGTTTATGTGGGTGTTTTTCTATCTGGACATTTTTTATTTGGGTTGGGGGGGCACAAATAAGAGATTAATATTGATAACAACTCTTTCAGGGGAAAATAAAAAGAAAGAAAATAGAAAAGAAAGGGAGAGGGTAAGGAAGAAAAAACAACTTATGTTACAATCACAGCTGTGCTTTTCTGAATCCAGGAAACTCTTGTCTTTTTTTTTTTTTCTTAATTTTTCTTTTCCTTTTGGCCATACCGCATGACATGTAGGATCTTAGTTCCCCAACCAGGGATCAAACCCACACTCTCTGCATTGGAGTCTTACCACTGCACCACCAGGGAAGTCCCCAGAAAAGTCTTGTCTTTATAATGGAGAGGCATGTTTGGACTCTATTGCTGGGCAGGGGTGCGAGGTGATGAGGAGTTAGAGGGGAGTTTGCTGCTGTTGACGGAGAAAGACAGGCGATAGCTCACCATCAGCAGACTCACTTTTGTCCCCCGGACAAAGCCTGCCTACTATGTGGTGTGGCCGACCACAGACGGGGATGAGGGGAAGTTGCCCTCACCATATACTCTCCAGGTGTTTGCTCCAACAAAAAATGTTCACTGACAGATGGAGCCTTAAGCCATTAAGAACAAAACAAACAAATAAATATACAGAACCAAACAAAACCAAGCCTGTTTGGATCTCTGTCTAGAGGCTTCTCTGTGCAGGTAAACATGGCTGTTCTGCACACATAACCAATTCCAGAGCCTTCCAGGTCTTCTGCACTCTTGTCCTGGACAGAATGAGAGCTCCCCCAGCAAGGCCCACCACAAAGGAAGGAAAAGATGAACTCTTGGGTACATCTTTAATGTTGGAGGGAAATGTCAGGACTGTTCCCTGCAGTGGGAGCAGCAGCAGGCAGTGAAGGAGATGCTGTCGCTTTGATCTGGGCCTGGATTTGATCTGGGTGGCACAGCCACCCCGTTCCCCTCCAGCTGCCCAGCCTGTCCCAGCCAAGACCTGGCCCTGGAAAATGGGTGGCCGGCTCACCATGCAACTGCGTCTCCTCTGAGCTCCACTCACTTAGTCTGATGTCGATCCCCTTGCCCTCTCAGATGGCATAGAGAAGGGACACGAGGGAGCTGATGGTCTCGACTCACGGCAACAACCTCAATGACTCTGGCAGCTCCCTGTACCCTGGGAGACCCAGCCCAGGGCCGGGGGGAGCCTGTGGAGGCCACATCTCCTCTGCCAGAGGCCCATGGGCTTGGCAGCACGGGGGAGGAGGAGTCTGGGGCGGGCGCACTCACTCGGGCAGGAGACGGTGCCCCCTGTGTTAGGGGAGGGAGCCGCGCACCCTGGCCAGGCACCACAGTAACCATCCGCGTGAGTTATCTTATGACAGGGCCCAGAGAGGAACACGGAACTCACACGCCACCGCCAACCAGAAGAGTTCGGGAAAGGTCAAAAGGCGACACCACTGGCTGACCGCCCCCAGAATCCTCTCGCTGGCATCCATCTTGGCTGAGCAATGCGTGCGCCACCAGGCAGGACTCTGGGTCAGAACGATTGGCCAAAGACAACCTGGAAACTGATCCCATCACCACAGAACCTGAGGCTGCGGACAGACCGTGGCAGAGCTGTTCTCCTGGGTTCCCTTACCCTAACTGCTCTCCACCCGGGTGCCCCTTCCCCGTAAAATCTGTGTGGCTCCTCAGACGATTCCTTTCGGAGTGTTCGACAAGAACCCACACTCGGGCCCTGGAAGGGGTCTCCTTTCCTGCAACGTCTGGAGCTCACAGGGCAGTGCTGGTGGGATGGCTCGGGGGTTGTAGCCTCCCTGGGACCCTCATGGGCTTTGAATATGGGGACATAGGTGGTCTGACAACTCCCCCCACCTGCCCCCACTTCCTCTTCCTGTCAGCCCTCATCCAGGAGACAAAAGGGCCCCACGAGGCTCTGTGGGCTGGGAAGGCGCCCTTCCTCCTGCCACCGCTGTCAGTCACCCCATGCTGAATACACCCCTTCCCCCACGGCCAGCCCCCTCCCCGAAAGCCTCCCGGCGGGAGCGAGCGTCCACCCACCGCCCTGTGGGTCGGGGTATAGCACGCCACTCAGCGCAGGCCTGGGTCCTAAGCCTGGACCCCTTCCTCCAGGCCTCGACGGTTTGGCTTCTGGTGAAAGGGCTGTGGAAAGGCGGTTGCCAGGCCAAAGCTACGAGGCTACAGATGGACTTTGTTCCAGGCCTGTGGCTGGGAAAGAGTTCCCCCAGGGTGGACTCCCACACCACTGACCTTGGCCTGCACCAGAAATTGCATGAAAGCCTCTTCTTCCTGAAGGACAAACCCCTCCCCCCAACTCAGTGCCCTCTCTCAGGTAAGCTTAATATCACCCTCCCCTTCAAGGAACTTCTTTTTTAATTTTGGCTGCTCCAAATGGCATGTGAGATCTTGGTTCCCTGGCCAGAGATCAAACCTCCGCCACCTGCATCAGAAGGGTGGAATCTGAACCACTGGACCACCAGGGAAGTCCTCAAAAAACTTCTTACCGAAATTCCTTTGTTCATCACAGAGCATCTATTGAAGGAGGCACCCAGCGCTGAGGTGATAGCTGGATGACTCACACAGTCCACTCCTTATAACTCAGCTTCTGTGTCCTCCCTTCTACCCATCGGAACTGCCTGACCATGAGAACATGACTGTTTATTTCTCCCTAACAGGAGACAGTTGTCCTTCCCACCTGTGCAGCAACTCTCTCTCGGCTCCAAAGATTAGGAGACTCATCATCCCAACGATGATTGTATCGTTGATTGTACAATCGATACAATGATTGTATTGTATCAATCAGAGGCTGTATTAGTTCCTCCTCAAGTTTGGTCATGGTCTCACTGAAAATTCTGTTTCCTAAAGCTAACCTTCAATAACTTGTGTTTAGAGACCTCTCTGGTAGTCTAGTGGCTAAGACTCTGCAACTAAAAAATTCTGAGTGCAGCAACGAAGACCCAGTGCAGTGAAATAAATACTTTTTAAAAAGAATAACTCATGTATATAATTTTTTAAAGAAGGGTAAAGAAGAGAGGAGAATGATTACTTTATACAAAACAATACACTCGGACTTCCTTTTGGGCCAGTGGCTAAAACTCCGTGCTGCCGCTGCAGCAGGCTCATGTTCGATCTCTGATCTCTGGTCAGGGAAGTTCTCTAGGTCATGCAGTATAGCCAAAAAAAAAAGCCAAACCAAACCAAACAAAAAACAATGCGTGCGTGGAGCAGGCATAGAGAGACTGTGCAAAGCTGTCAGTGAACCCACCCTTTCAAAGGGATGATTACACTAAATGAGGCCTCTGGGGTGGGCTCTAACTCAATCTGTCTGGTGTCCTTCTAAGGAGAGGACATTTGGACACACAGAGAGACACCAGGGATGTGTGGGCACAGAGGAAGACCGTGTGAGCACACAGCGAGGAGGCTGCCATCTGCAAGGCAAGGGGCAAGGCCTCGGAAGAAACCAAATTTGCTGGCACCTTGATCTAGGACTTCCNTATACGGGAGTGCTGTGCAAGGCACTCTGATGACCTCTCCATTAATATTGACAAGTATTTTGTCAAAAAAAAAAAAGCATATTTCAGTATTGGGAATTCCCTGGAGGTCCAGTAGTTAGGACTTGGCACTTTCACTGCTGAGGGTCTGGGCTCAATCCCTGGTCAGGGAACTAAGATCCCGCAAGCTGTGCGGTGAACTGAAACCTGGGTTCTTAGTCCTTCCCTGTCCCCACCCCTCCTTAGCTCAGGGAACCCCTGGGAAGTGCTGGCCCAGCTGACACCGAGGCCAAGTTGCTTTGGAGGACAAGGAGGACCCATTGACCACCCAGGGTCATGTCTGGAGACCCCAAGGAGCCACATGGGCCCCCAGGTCTTGGGTTGGTAGGCTGATGGGTGCAGAATTAGGGCAGCCCAGGGCATCTGGGGCTGGGGCTCGGGTGTTTCGGGAGCACCACAGCAGTGCCTCCCTCATCAGGAAGGGGATAGGAGTCCCTTCCCCCTCAGATGCTGGGCTCTAATCGAGAAGTGAACCCACGGTCGGACTCTAGTCTTCACTGACCTCACAGCTCCCTTTGGTTCCAAGCCTTGGCTCTGGTCCAGTTTGTCCCCATCCACAGAGTCTGCAGGATGATCTCTGACCTCACATTTTCTCACAGCCTTCAGCTGGCAGTCTGGACTCTGGCTAGGATCAAAACCAGCCTGTAAGAGATAGGAGGGTGGTTGTGGGCACCTGACCCTGCTCCTTACCTGCCCTCCTGCCTCAGTCCCTGTCATCCATCTTTCCAGGACTCTCTGGGGGCCGGGGTCTGTGGCCCCTACCTCAAGACGGCCGGCCCATTGCCCTCTGTCCTACCCTCAGCTCTGGGCAAGGTTCAAATTGGTCCTTCATTGGGGTGAAAGTAAAAGAGTTAGTTGCTCAGTTGTGACCAACTCTTGCGGCTCCATGGAATTCCAGATTCCTCTGTGCATGGAATTCTCCACGCAAGAATACTGGAGTATGCCCTTCTCCAGGGACTCTTCCTGACCCTTCCTGACCCAAAGATCAAACCTGGGTCTCCCACATTGCAAGCAGATTCTTTACCACCATCTGAGCCACCAGCAAAGCCCAAACCTTCAATTCCCTTGGCCCCTTTCCTCCTTCCAGACAGATCTACCTCAGGGGCCACTAAAGCATCTCCAGCCAACCTGACCTGGCAGGGTGTTGGGCCAGACACAGGTGAGAGTGGAAGCAGGGGAAGCCTGGCTCCTTCTTCTGCATGACAAAGGGTGGGGGCTGCCCTCCCCGCCTGACGGCTAATCAGCCCATTGTCAGAAGTCTCCCAATCCACACTGGCTTTTTCTCTTTGGCCTCTGGCTAGGGTTGCCAGATTTAGCAATTAAAAATATGGGACTCCTGGTGAAAGGTGAAATTTGAATTTCAGATAAACAACAAATGATGTGCTAAAGTATGTCCCAAATTGTGTTCTGTATTTTATCTGGCAGCCCTACCCTCTGGCTGATTGCCCAATTGTTTTACTTCCCCACTAAAACTCCTCTACCATGCAAATCCACATTCATTTGGTGAAGCCTCAGGAAATTGAAGGACATGCCCCCTACCCACACCGAGCCCCCCAGTCACCTGGGTTGAGTCCACTTGGCTGCTTCAGAGGATTGAACAAGGACTCTGGCTGGAAACAGCTGGAGGTTGTGGAAAGAGCTGTGGGCTAGGAATCAGACTTGACTTCACGCAGGCATCCATCATTAACTGTTGTGAGCCAGGGGTATTGTTGCCTCTCTGAGCCTTGGTTTTCTTAGCTCAAAAACTGGTGGAGTTCGGAATGGGCAGGATGGTTTTTTAAACTCCAATCTCTGAACCTGTGAACAGCCAGGGAGAAGGAGAGGATGAGGTTCCTTATTGGACAAAATCCCATGGGTACTAAATTACCCCAGGCTCCCTTGTCTAGGAAGGTCGCCCCTTCCCCCCAAGCACTGGGAAAAACATTGGGTTTTCCAGTTGTGGACAGCCCAGGAGCTCAACAGCCCCCAGGAGTCCTTTGAGCACCAGGCTCAGATGCTCATCCTTGTAGGCAGAATTGGTCCTTAGCCAGAGAGCCAAGGTGCTGGTGTGCACACAGAGTAGCTGTAGCAAGAATCAGGACTCTAAGTCCACACCAGGGACTGGAGTTTGCTCTGTGACTGAGGGACAGGGAAGAGAGCACGTAGAGATCCGTGCCTCTTCTTCAGGGAACAAGCTTTTTAATTTAACTGGTCCGGCAACCCCGGCCAAGGTAGAGGCACCCAACCACAATAATACCATCTGTTCACAGTCTAGACAGCCCCCTCCTCGGGCTCAGGGACCTGTCTGGATGCTGAGCTCCCAGGAGGTCTGAGGGGTGTGACCTCCCTTCCTCCCAGCCTCTCCCCCTCCCACCACCCTGGCCCAGCCCAGGGCTGCTATAAAGCTGGCCCAGCCTGGCTCTCAGCACACCCCGCTCCCGGGACCCTCCTGGAGCCTCCTCCAGAGACACGTCCACTCTGCCCCTCCTCCTCCCCAGCAGCGCCATGCGGCCCCTGTGGCTCTGCTGGGCCCTCTGGGTGCTGCCCTCGGCCGGCCCCGGGGCGGCCCTGACTGAGGAGCGGATCCTGGACAGCCTGCTGCAGCAGCTGCACCTCAGCGAGGTCCCCATCGTGGACAAGGCCGCCGTGGAGGGGCTGGTCATCCCCGCCCACGTGAGGGCCCGGTATGTGGCCCTGCTGCAGCGCAGCCACGGGGCGCGCTCCCGGGGGAAGAGGTTCAGCCAGAACTTCCGAGGTGAGGCCCGCCCTCCCGCTGCAGCCTGGCCCTCGTGGTGGTGAGGATTGGGAGGCTGTCTGGGGTGCAAGGTCCACAGGGCGGTGAGGGGGGACCATGGCCTGTGAGGACGGTGGGCCTGGGCCCCTGGTCTCTGTCTGCACTGAGGACCCCGCCTCTCAGGGCCAGGAGGAGCTGGGCTGGGCTGGACCAGCTGACAAAGCCAAGGCATCAGAGAAGATAAGGATGGAGAAGAGCAAGCAGAGCCAATGGGAGAGGGTGGGTGTGGCAAGAACCCTGGCCGGGGAGCCTCAGGGAGCTGCGGTAGAGTCAGGGCTTCTCAGGTTCCCTTTTCACTCTGATACTAGTAGCCTGACCTTGAGCAAACAGCTTTACAATCACAGTTTTCTTTTCTGTTTGCTCCTCTGGAACACTGATCTGACTATCTGCCCCATCTTGCAGCAATGTGAATATTAAAGTGGAGGGAAATATCATTGTGGAGGGAAAGGTGTAGGAACAGCCCTAAAGTGTGATGGGGAGCTACTCGGTTGTCAGGGAAGCTGGCATCCTGAGTCCTACTCAGCCTCTCACCTCCCTGGGCCTGGACTCACTTCTGCAGTGCCCAGGGCTACACCCAAGGCCAGGTGCCCCGAGGTGAGGCGTCTGGTCTTCAGCGTCTCAGCTGAGGCAGCCTGGTCAGCCCCGCCAGCCTTCCCGCTGGGCCGAGGTTGTTCAAAACAAGACGGATTTTCAGGTAATTGGCCTTTGCCCATGGGGACAGAACAGGGGGCTGGTCTCTCCCAGCCTGGCCACCACCTCAGTGGCCCTGCACCCTCAGAGCTCGCCTGGTGCTCGGAGGGGCCCCGCTGACTCCGCTCCTGTCCCCAGAGGTGGTCGGCAGGTTCCTGGAGTCCGAGGCGTCCTCGCATTTGCTGGTGTTCGACATGGAGCAGCGGNGCCCTGCACCCTCAGAGCTCGCCTGGTGCTCGGAGGGGCCCCGCTGACTCCGCTCCTGTCCCCAGAGGTGGTCGGCAGGTTCCTGGAGTCCGAGGCGTCCTCGCATTTGCTGGTGTTCGACATGGAGCAGCGGCTGCCGCCCCGCAGCGAGCTGGTGCAGGCCGTGCTGCGCCTCTTCCAGGAGCCGGTCCCCAGGGCCGCGCTCCGCAGACACGAGCGCCTCTTCCCGCGCAGCGACCGCGCCCGGGTCACCGTCCAGTGGCTGCACGTCCGCGACGACGGCTCCAACCGCACCGCCCTCATCGACTCCAGGTGCGGAGGTCGCGGCTGCGGTGTGGGGCTGGGGGGGAGGGAAGGAGGGCTGGGCCCGGGCGGGAGGAGGGGCGGCTCGGTCCCGGCGGGGACGCGCGGGAGCGGGTGGCAGGGGTGCCGCCCCGGGGCCACCCCGGGCAGTCCTAGTCCCCACGCCTGAGCGCGGGCCTGTGTCTGCCTCCGTGCGGTGTCGCAGGCTGGTGTCCATCCACGAGAGCGGCTGGAAGGCCCTGGACGTGACCGAGGCGGTGAACTTCTGGCAGCAGCTGCGCAGCCCCCGGCAGCCGCTGCTCCTGCGGGTGCTGGTGCAGCGGGAGCACCTGGGCCCGCTGGGCTCCAGCGCCCACAGGCTGGTCCGCTTCGCCCCCCAGGGGCCGTCGAGCGGCCGGCAGGGGGAGCCCCAGCTGGAGCTGCACACCCTGGACCTCAGGGACTACGGGTAGGCCCGGGGGCAGGCTGCGGGTGGACTGGGTGGTCCAGGCCCCTCGGTGAGCGGGACCAGCTGGGGAGCAGAGGCCGATAGCCCCAGGATGCAACTGATTCCTCACCCTGTGTCAGAGTTTCTAATGGCAGACATTTTTATTAAACATTTTGTTGAAAATACCTTCAGATATTTTCAATGCGTTTTATGTTGTCATTGTTACATATTCATTATTGTAATCATCTATTTTCACTCTACCCTGTTCTCTAATTTATTCTTTAAAAGATTAAAAGCCATTAGTGGTTACTAAGGGCTTCCCTGGTGGCTCAGATGGTAAAGAATCTACCTGCAGTGCGGGAGACCTGGGGTCCATCCCTGGGTTGGGAGAATCCTCTGGAGGAGGGCATGGCGACCCACTCCAGTATTCTTGCCTGGAGAATCCCCAAGAACAGAGGATCCTGGCAGGCTACAGTCTGTGGGGTCACAAAGAGTCAGACACGACTGAGTGACTAAGCACAGCACAAGGTTGAAAAGCTTTCCTGAATTCTTTCCTCATGGGACAAATTAGCTATTTGGAGTAGATGAGGCTTTGGAGTGGACCTTGCTGGGCAGTAGAGTGGTTAATAACAGGCCTTTGCAATCATACAGCCTAGGTTCATTTAACTCTGCTTTCTACTGGCTGCAGAGCCTCTGGCATGTCAGTTAACATCTTTGGTTTCTGTGTCCTCAGGTGTAATAGGGATGATGCTGAAAGTACCTAGTTCAGTGCAGGGGGGGAGGGAAGGAGGGCTGGGCCCGGGCGGGAGGAGGGGCGGCTCGGTCCCGGCGGGGACGCGCGGGAGCGGGTGGCAGGGGTGCCGCCCCGGGGCCACCCCGGGCAGTCCTAGTCCCCACGCCTGAGCGCGGGCCTGTGTCTGCCTCCGTGCGGTGTCGCAGGCTGGTGTCCATCCACGAGAGCGGCTGGAAGGCCCTGGACGTGACCGAGGCGGTGAACTTCTGGCAGCAGCTGCGCAGCCCCCGGCAGCCGCTGCTCCTGCGGGTGCTGGTGCAGCGGGAGCACCTGGGCCCGCTGGGCTCCAGCGCCCACAGGCTGGTCCGCTTCGCCCCCCAGGGGCCGTCGAGCGGCCGGCAGGGGGAGCCCCAGCTGGAGCTGCACACCCTGGACCTCAGGGACTACGGGTAGGCCCGGGGGCAGGCTGCGGGTGAACCTATTTTGAAACGGGCAACTTTACAGGGTGCTGTGGGAATGAATGAATATATAAAATATCTCCTTCCACTCTTGGGAGTAATGTCAGCTCTAATTATTATTTTGGGGGTTATTTCTAGTTATCCATTCTTATGACAAATATCCAACATTTTGAACATAATGAGAGATAGATCATAAATCTTTCCAGGTGTGCCACTAGGTCTCACCCTGGGCCCCATGACCCCTGCCCTCTCAGCTGACCTCTGACTCTGCTTCTCTTTGCCACGCCCCCCAGAGCTCAAGGAAACTGTGATCCTAAGGCACCAGTGACTGAGGGCACCCGCTGCTGCCGCCAAGAGATGTACATTGACCTGCAGGGGATGAAGTGGGCTGAGAACTGGGTGCTGGAGCCCCCAGGCTTCCTGACCTATGAGTGTGTGGGCACCTGCCAGCAGCCCCCAGAGTCCCTGACCTTCAAGTGGCCTTTTCTGGGGCCTCGACAGTGCATCGCCTCGGAGACGACCTCGCTGCCCATGATTGTCAGCATCCAGGAGGGAGGCCAACTCCAGCCCCAGGTGGTCAGCCTGCCCAACATGAGGGTGCAGACGTGCAGCTGTGCCTGGGACGGGGTGCTTGTGCCAAGGAAGCTGGAGCCGTAGGTGTGGGGTATAGTCATCGAAGGACTTGGCTTGTGTGTGTGTTGAAACTGTTCCGGGCGCCAGAAGAGATGGGGATGACTGAACTGATGATAACACATGCTCTGCGCTTTGTTCGTACTGAGTTCTGACAGTCAGCTCGCCTTCTGATTTTTGTTTCTCAGGAACAAGACTCCCTGGACACTGGGAGCCCCTGCCCAATCTTCTCTCTTCGACATTTTTTCACTGCACTGTATCCTAAGCACTTACCTGTGTAGATTTTGTAACCTAAGAAGAGAAACCCCGATTTGTCATTGTTTCCTTGTCCTCTTATTGGACCTGGGCTGAGCTCCCTGGAATGGCTGGGAGATGCAGTTGCTGCTCTGGGCTTAAAAATCTGTAGTAAATAGAGGTTGTGCATTCCTAACTCAAATAATAAGGGTATTCTGCAAGAAACAAAATACATTTATTCTGTTTTACCCAGAACCCTGCAAATTGTGAGAGAACAGAAAGTTCTATAGGAATTAGGTCAACCAGATTAGAAAACTAAGGAAAAGACTTTAAAAGACTTGTTCAAGGTCTCAGTTAAGTGATACAGGATGCTAGGATTGGAATGCATTGATTCTAATGTGCCTGTCCTCTTAAGATTGAGGCAGAACATTTTTTTGTCATTGCTGTTGATATTTTTACTTCTCTGGGCACAGGGAGTGGGCTTTATTTCAATTCTAATTGATACAAAATTTTTAAAATCTGTGATCAAAATCATCATCTACAAGAATGTGAATCACTCCTTTAGATTTGAGGGCAGATAAAGGGAGCAAATGATAAAATGCTGATGTAAGATTTTAGCATGCCAAGATAACACTGGCTTTAAACTGAGTTTGATATAGGGTTCAGGCCTGGGACATGGTTGTCTTGGATTCCTTGCTTATCTTTACAGCTCAAATTAACTGTAAATTCTACATCCTCTAAATTTCCATTTTCTTCTCTATCAGATAGGAACAACCCTTGACTTCTCTGTACTTCTACTGGAAATTTAAGGAAGTAG
>SJYT01083948.1:6973-21173 GCA_006410635.1 Cephalophus harveyi
ATATATATATATATATATGCAGAGTACATAGTATAGTATACAATATATATATTGTAGATATATATATATATCCTACAATTTAGTGATGAGAAACCCAGAACTCCCATTTCAAATTGCACAGAGGTCTTAAAAAAAAACTTATGAAAAAAGGTATAGAAATTGCCTATAACATTAAAAATTATCAGCTTCAGTAGTTATCAAGAAAGCAAAGTAAAACCTCAATAATTTATCACTATCTACTTCCTAGAATGATCAAAATGATACAGAGATGTCAAATAAATCATTTTGAAATCAGAATTTCCTCTGTTTTATGTAACTATCCACATGTGTAATGTCACTTAGTATTCCATAATGACTATTACAAACATCACAGACATAACTTACTGGAAACTTTTTAGAGTTTCTCTATATTCATAACCTTCTAATAATTGTGAAAAGCAAGTTTTGTATTCAAATACTTTTAAATGGCTGCCATTAGTTTTATGGCCTCACTGCTCCAGCTCTCAAGAAATCAGTACTAGGTTTCCAGGAATTTGATACTGATAATAAAAAAGTTCTCTGTCTGACATGAGTGCACAAATTAACTACATCACAGGTCCCAAGGCTGGAATACTGCTTTCCTTGTAATTCACATGGCGTTTGTCCTTCTTAGAAAACCAGGCTCGTATAAAGGGAATTCACCTATTTTAGCTGCAAGTGCAGGGAATACAACTCTCCACTCAAGAAGGAGTGTTTCTCAAGTATGTCTCTTCAGAATACCTGCTTCTAAGAAAAAGCCTTTCCATCAAAGCAGATAATTAGTTTCTGGGAGAGAAAAGAGCAGCTGTAAGACAAAGTCCTTGAATGTGTATTGGAACCTTGTTAAATATCCACACATGCAATTGAAAAATGTCTTTATCTGTTATTTACATTTCCAGAGAAAGACTTGTCAAGAGTTGAAATATCCATTTGAAGGTGTTTCCACCTTATTTTCTGCCTGATGACTTTTGGAGTAGAACATCCACGGATGATCATTTCTCCATGGTTTTCTATATCAATTTATTCTAAGTTCAGGTTCCAGGTTTTCTTTGAAATTTCGTTGACTCTTTGGGCTAGAAGGAAATATGTATACATATAGAAAGATTTATTGCCTATTTATTTGATATTGAGTTATCTGAATAGCTTCTTTCTGTATGTGCTGCATCTTTCTTATTGAAAGTTCCTTATCCTAAGAGGAGGTCAGTTTGAAGATGCGATTAGTTCTGAATACCCTCAAATATCATTAATATGATCTAAGACCAGAAGGTAAGTTCTTCAATAGTGGTGATGCTTAGGAAAGATTGTTACTTTATGTATATTGTTGTTGTTCATCTTCTCACTTGTGTCCAATTCTTTGTGACCCCATGGACTGCAGCATGCCAGGCTTCCCTGTCCTTCACCATCTCCTGGAGCTTGCTCAGACTCATGTCCATTGATATGACTTTATGTATATAGTAATTATGTTTTAACACTTTTCAAAACCAAAAGCAATTTTAAAGAATTAAATTTCAACATTTATTTTTAATTGTAAAATAAAGAATTCACCTCATTCTTCGGGAAAATGTTGAAAATGATAATCCCAGTAACTAAGCATATTAGTTTGGGAATTAGAAACCCAGATTAGAATTTTACCTTTTCCCACCTGCAGCTTCTTGATCTGGGGTGCATTTCTTGCAACCTTATATTCTTATTTCTTCTAATATCAAGTGAGAAGACTAATCCCCCTAACAGGCTGTTATATGAATATAAACGTATCCAGCACACCCCTGAAGACACACAGAGGAACTTTACCTGTTTTATGACTATTTTTCTCAGAGGATTAGGAATAATTGACTTTTGGGGCAATAATACAGAAAAAAAAAATTAACCCTATATTAAACTGAGGAACAGTCATCTCCAATTTTGAAGACACCAAAGTGATATAAAGAAAGTGAAGTTTCTCAGTCATGTCCAACTCTTTGTGACCCCATGGACAGTAGCCTGCACCAGGCTCCTCTGTCTATGGGATTTTGTAGACAAGAGTACTGGAGTGGGTTGCCATTACCTTCTCCAGGGAACCTTTCCAACCCAGGGATTGAACCCAGGTCTCCTGCATTGTAGACAGACTCTTTACCATCTGAGCCATTAGGGAAGTCAAAGAAGCCAAAGAGACCCATATTATGCATAGCAGTTGCTCCAAAGAAGAGTTCTACATAACCATGTTTGGACTAAACAAGTCATGGTTTGTATCAATTAATAATCATATTGATGTATTTTTGTGTGTGAGGTGTATTTAAATTTTGTTTCCAATGTCATGATTAGTCTTAATTATTAAAAAAAAAAGTATATGATGGCAAAATAAATGTACGTAGAGAATTGGTTCTTACAAATTTCTTCATCTTGATGAGATTCAAATTTTTCATCTGTCAAATTAAGCTAATGACATAATTATCACTATTGTGTGCTATGATTATTTCTGCTATATGAATGGAATGATACCTTTCACATAAATTTATCCAAGACCACTTGTCTACATGGATGACTCCTCGCATATAGCTCTGTCTGTGTTTGAAAGCTTAATGGTTCATTCTTAATGTATATATTTATTTGTGCATCATTTGCAAACACACTTTTTTTAGTAGTTTACTAATATCACACGTTTAGCCTCTGATTATTTGCGACTTCGTATACTAACAGTCCAGAAGTGTATTTGTTGGAAAGGAACCATCCTTTGTTTATCTGACCCCTCCCAACTCCCCCATCATTCTCTCCAGAAATAATGAACTGCTGTTAATGGCTGGATGTGCATTTTTCTAGATGGATTGCATGCATAAGTGTATTTTTTGAAACAGCAGTGGGTCATAAGGTACAGCTGATTTGTTAAGTGTTACTGAATAGTGTGGGCACCTTTGTGTGTGTGTGTGTGTGTGTGTGTGTTTCTGTCTCGTCCTTTTCCTGTTGTCTGGTCTATCTGTCTGTGTTCATCACTTTAATAGCTGCCTCCTATTCTGTGAGTCATTAAATCCAGTCCTCATTATGGGATATTTGCTGATCTTGTAAATAGCTCTATAGCCAACATCTTTGCACACAGCTGTTTGTCCCTTTATTGGCTTCCTCAGGATAAACTCTTGGAAATGGGGTTGTTAGAGCAAAGGTGGGTCATTATGTGCAGGGCCAAGGAAACTTTTCCAGTCTGAAACTCTCACTGGCAATGTTGAGAATGCATTTGTTCCCAGCTGTCCCCAATGGTCACTGCCAAGATGGGCCTGCTCACCAGTATTAACAGCCACACATCTTAGAATGAGGCTCTAAGCTTAAATTTTCATTGATCTCTGTTTACTTGGCATGTCCACTTTTTTTTCCTATCACTGCACAGTATGAAGAAGCACTAGTGGTAAAGAACCCACCTGCCAATGCAGGAGAATTGAGACGTGAGTTTGATCACTGGGTCAGGGCGATCGCCTGGAGAAGGAAATGGCAAGCCACTCCAGCAGTCTTGCCTGGAAAGTCCCATGAAGAGAGGAGCCTGTTGGGTTACAGTCTATGGGGTCACAAAGAGTCAGACATGACTGTGGTGACAGCATGTACACAACCATGACATGTATATAGTAATCTATCATTAAAAGTATATCTATAAATTATTGGATTAGGGAAATTTATAGGAAAGATGTTAATTTTGTTTCAGTCACTGCTGTATCTTTTCATTACTTTCCCACACCAATGATCTGCCACAATTTGTGTCAGCTCACATATAGTCTAATTCTTGCATTCCTTTCTGTCTTTCATCCTCCTATCATACAAACCACACAAATATCTTTACTGGATTTATATGCAGCTTTCCTTGTTTCTCAAATCTGCCTTTATCCTTATACTCACATCCTCAATTACCATACACAGTTTCCCATTTCCTAAGAGTAGCGAGAAAATCCATCACCCATTCATAACTTTTACATCGATTTTCAACCTCTTGGGCTTAGCTACTACTACGTGCTTACTCAGTCATGTCTGATTTTTTATGACCCCATGAACTGTAGACCATCAGGCTTCTCTGTTCATGGAATTTTCCAGGCAAGAAATGGAGAGGTTGTCAATTCACTTTTCCATGGAATCTTCCTAACTCAGGGATCAAAGCTGCCTCTCCTATTTTTCTTGCATTGTCTGGCAAATTCGTTCTCACTGAACCACCTGGGAAGCTTTGCTACTATTATGTGTAAGACCTGTTGATTCACATTAGGCTCTGGGTCATCTCAAATGATTAAATGTGCACAGATGGTCTACTACTGTGTGTCCACAGGGTTCCTCATGTCTCCAACTATAAACATATCTAGGAGAGGATTTGAGTTAACTTCAAGAGATCAGAGATATTTACTTCCTTTGTCAAAAGGAAAATAATACTCTTCAGAATTCAGAACTCAATAGAATTTGGCATTTATTACACGGAAAGGATAATGAATTCAATGAGCTAATATGATTTTTTTTCAGGTTATGTAATTAATCATAATATAATATACATGGAGAAGAAGAATAATGTGACAGAGTTTATTCTACTGGGACTCACACAGAATCCAAAGCTGCATAAAGTCATATTTGCTGTGTTTCTGGTCATCTACATTGTCTCTATGGTAGGAAATATGCTCACTTTGGTCACCATCACCACCAGCTCATTATTGGGGTCCCCAATTTCAGGTCAATAACCTGAAATTTATTGTAGATTCCCTCAATTAAACAAAAACCAGCGCTTTCAATGGATGCATGACTCATATCTTTGGGGAACACTTATTTGGAGGTGCTGATATCATCCTGCTCACTGTGATGGCCTATGACCACTCTGTGGCTATCTGCAAGCCATTGCACTACACGACCATCATGAGCTGGCAGTTGTGTTGGCTGCTAATTGGAGTGGTATGGGTGGGAAGATTTCTTCATGCAACCATACAGATCCTCTTCATCTTCCACTTACCCTTCTGTGGCCCTAATGTCATAGATCATTTTATGTGTGAACTGAACCCTTTGCTTGAACTTTCCTGCAATGATACCCACACTCTAGGGCTCTCCATTGCTGCCAACAGTGGTTTCCTCTGTCTGTTAAACTTCCTCCTCTTGTTGGGCTCCTATGTGGTCATTGCATGCTCCCTAAGGACACACAGTTTGGAGGCGAGGCACAAGGCCCTGTCCACGTGTGTCTCCCACATCACAGCTGTCCTCATATTCCTTGTGCCCTGCATTTTTGTGTACCTGAGACAAGCAACTACTTTTCTGATTGATAAAATCATTACTGTGTTTTATACAATACTAAATCCCACGTTAAATCCCTTAATCTATGCCCAGTACAGAAATGACCAGATGAAAAATGCCATTAGGAATTCGTGCAATAGAAAAGTGATTTCAGGTGATAGATAGATAAAATTTACAGAAAGCCCAGCATTGATTCTACTAATGCAAAAGTCAAAAGGACATTGCTGATGCTTTCAGCAAAAAGTGCCTATGAGATAAAAGGAAAATAAATAGCCAATGTATATCATAGATTCTGCAAGGAGGAGAAGAAATGGGTACAAGAAAAGTCAGGGAAAACTTAGCAGGAGACTACTCTTGCGTGTTTAGAACGTTCGACCAGATTGAGGTTTAGTTTTTATAGTTTCATCAGTGTATGTGGATTAATAAACTCATTCTAATAAAACAAAATAAAATAAATTTAAAAAACACTCATATTTAGCAGTAATCTCTATAACAAGCCAACGAAGTCGACATTGCTACTACCCTCATTTTACAGGTAGGAAAGCAAGCAGAAAGAGGAAAGTTCCAAAACAGAAATATTGAAGATTATTTAGCTTTATTTAGCTGATCTCTCAGACTATGTTCTCAGCTGCTGAGCTATGCTGTCAGGCAATGATAACAGAAAGGACACATAACTACATTATTACTTCCATTTTTTGAGACAGGCACTGTGCTGAAACACACACATATACAAATATATAATTTTATATATGGTATATAACTAGTTTAGGTGCCGGGGTCCATCTCCAGCAGCCAGGAAATCAGCCTGAAGGGGTGAGCGATGTTGGCGGATGATGATGTAGTCTCTGACTCATAGTACAGAACTACATGCTTATTTCAAGCTTCAAGTTCTCTTTTATACTTTGACCAAAGCATTAGGTCAGAGGTTTGACATTTTCAGTTACCCCCACCCAGAATTACTGTCTCCAGAAATCAATGATGTCTTACCAACAGAGTTCCTGCTTCAGTGATTCTCTCAGAATTGGATTTACTATCTATTATCTACTTTCTCTTATGTGTCCTATACTCAACTTGTGATTACATTGTAACTCATGCCACATTCCTCAGTTTATTTCTTATTTTTCTAAATTCTGCTTGCCCCTAGCATCTTAAGATCACTATCTCCTAAAAAAGCTTCTAGCTATTCTTAATTATTCTTAAACCCTAAACTCAGAAAACTACTTTTGCCATAAATATTTCCCTCACAAACAGGTCTCAGAAAGCAATCCTTCCCATGGCCTCAAGCTGCAGCTTACGTGCTCATCCTGGGACATTCTTTGTAAAGATCCTGGAACAAATGTCAATGGTTATTTTATAGATTATCTTTTGGGCACAACTGCAGAAGGCTTTGTGCTTTCTCATGCTTCTTTCAAGCACCTTAACATTCTTTCCAGCCAACTCAACCGAAGAAATGAAGAAACAAGTCAGAATCACAAGAGCTAACTCCATCCTGGGACTGTGCCTGCGGAGTGAGGAGAGGCGGTTTGGGGGCCTCCCTCCGTTTTGTCAGTAATGCCTGACATGGCTCTTGACATTTAGGGGTTCAAACTAATAGGTCATTTAGGGTGTGAGAGTTGGACTGTGAAGAAGGCTGAGCGCCAAAAATTGATGCTTTTGAACTGTGATGTTGGAGAAGACTCTTGAGAGTCCCTTGGACTGCAAGAAGATCCAACCAGTCCATTCTGAAGGAGATCAGCGCTGGGATTTCTTTGGAAGGAATGATGCTAAAGCTGACACTCCAGTACTTTGGCCACCTCATGCGAAGAGTTGACTCATTGGAAAAGACTCTGATGCTGGGAGGGATTGGGGGCAGGAGGAGAAGGGGACGACCAAGGATGAGATGGCTGGATGGCATCACGGACTCAATGGATGTGAGTCTGAGTGAACTCCAAGAGATGGTAATGGACAGGGAGGCCTGGCGTGCTGCGATTCATGGGGTCGCAAAGAGTCGGACACAACTGAGCGACTGAACCGAACTGACTGAACTGAACTGAACCTCTAAGTGTTATGTAAGTTATATTACACCGTATTTCCAAATTTTCTTGTTGCTTGTAGAATCATTTTGCTTTGCTTATGTCATGATCTTTTCCTGATAATCCATCAAAAAGAGTAACATTCAGTTACAAATATAGTTTAATGTCAGACAGAAATCTTCCTTTATTAAATAAATTCAATGTCATATTCTTTATAATAGTTACCTACTTGCTAAGAATAGTTTCTGCAAGTAGCACAACATCTGCTTTACGATAAATACTGAATCAGTTTAGTTCAGGTCAGTCTCTTAGTCATGTCCGACTCTTTGCAACCCTATGGACTGCAGCATGCCAGGCCTCCCTGTCCGTCACCAACTCCTGGAGTTTACTCAAACTCACGTCCATTGAGTTGGTGATGCCATCCAACCATCTCATCCTCTGTCATCCCCTTGTCCTCTCACCTTCAATCTCTCCCAGTAGATACTGAATAAATCAGTATAAATATAAGGAAAGATTAAAAACTCACATAAAATATACAGCAAAATGTAGCATTGTACATTTATATTCATTATTATTTATTCATTTATATTCATTATTATTTATTCATTTATATTCATTATTACAGCTGGAGAGAGTAAGAAAGGCTCTAATAATTTGTATCATAGATCCAGGAAATATATGAGGGAATGGATAAAAGTTGAAAAGTCATTAACTTTGATCAGGCCTGATTTACTGATATGTGCTCACTAAACAGTGGTGGTAGTTTAGTTGATAAGTTGTGTCTGACTTATGAGACCCCACGAACTGTAGACCACTAGGTTCCTCTGTCTATGGGATTTCCCAGGCAAGAATACTGGAGTGGGTTGCCATTTTCTTCTTCAGGGGATCTTCTCCTGTCAGGGATGGAAACCAGGTCTTCTGCACTGCAGTCAATCTCCTAAATTGAAAGAAGATTCTTTGCTGACTTAGTTAGCCACCAGGGAAGCCTCCACTAAGCAGAGATCCTGCATTTAATGTAGTAACTGGAGGAGGAAAGAAAAATTTTAACAGGATTTATTTTTTGGTGTCTAAGATATGAATCAAATGGTAACACATAGTGAGCAGCTTAGAAATGTTCATACTGCTTTGATTTAATATAGAGGAAGAGATTAACATGAATAGGCTGTAACATAAGCAAACTTGTTATGGAAGATCTACTTAACCTCCTTAGGAAGGTAGAGCACAACACTTTCATCACAACCGTTAGAGATAAATTTGAAGGGGGGAGTTTGGCTTTCTTGAGAAACTCTGAGATGGGCTCTTTTCTATATGCCAGCCCTCTGGTTTCTGGTTTGCAAATTCTAATGTGTTAAGAGTGATTTGATCCTGGGGAATAGTTGCCAAGTAGTGGCACTCAACCCCAAAGGCAAGGTGGGCTTAGTTACTGTAATGGGCAGTAGAGTATAGTGCTATTGTTAATAATTTAATGTTACTACCCCATTTGGTTGCTCTTTTGATGAAGCAGATGGTGACCTGCTGTACTGTGTTCATTGCTTGTACCCAAACAACTTGTGTACTTAAGCATTACTTGTACTTAAACAACTTATGTACTTAAAACACACTGAAGAATGGGAACATCATAAAAACACCAACCAAGAAATGGGAAAAACTTGAAGACTAGATAAAGATCAGGAACAGTAAGGGTCAGGGATACCCTGTTTTCCTCCTCTGATCTGGCCAGTCAAGGGCAGACCAGGTTGTTTTCCACTTCTCCCATGCACAAACTCTTCGAACTCCTTTGAGAACAAAGAACTTTGTAAAATATAAAACTATGGGCTCCCAGACTCATGGTGAGGTCCCCTCCATGCATGGATGCATGGATGGTGGTCTCTCAGGGATTCAGGTGTGCTGACCACTGGACTTAACAGCTTCTAAGACCCAGAAGTAGGTGCTTTACACCTGACTGTTGAGATTCATTTACTATGTCCAATTTCAAATTCACTTCTTTCCTTTCACTTTGATCCTTTAATGGTACCAGATTAAATACTTAATAAACTGGTGTTTGCTACCAACCTGTGGATTACATCTTGAATTCTTTAAAAGAACCTCTGAAGCAAACCAAAAGATAGAGTCAAAATGACAATCAGAATAATCAGCAGAAGAGGACTTAGAGTGTTGTCTAGCTGCTCATGGTTTTCCCAGAGTAAAATAGAGAGGATGCTTACTCAATTCTCAGTTGAACTGTGTCAGCAGAAAATTCTAGATTATATAAACAAATATATGGCTCAAATCATTAAACGAGAAATTGATGTCATCAAATTCAATTCCCAGACTTAAGCCAGTTTACAAATTCAGAATGCTATGAAAAAAAATGAGGGATTCAGTATCTTTGAAGAAGGACTTTGGTAACTTGCTAAAATTTTATAATGTATCTTTCCCTCAGATTTGGACCTCCAACCTATTATCAGGTTAACTATGAACTGTGGAAGAGTAAATAATCAGATCTTTCAGAACACTGTCTTTGAGCTGAAACTTATTCCAAGATATCCAAAACAGTACTGTAATTCCTCAATCTGAGTAAGAGTATATGGAGGTCTGGTGATCAATGGAATTTTAGCTCAGGTCTATTTACAGTGGGCCCAGTGATCATGGCACTCATGCCATGGTTATTTCAACTCCAGAATGCATAATTGGAAGAGATATTTTTAGCAACTGACAGAATTGTTTGGCTGACCTGTGAAGTAAGAGACATTATGTCAGGAAAAGCAAAGTGTAAGACACTGCTACTGTCCTACTTAGGAAAACAGTAAATCAAAGCTGAATCACATCTCTGGAGGGATTGAAGAGATTACTGCCAATGTCAAACCTTGAAAGATCCAAGGATGGTGATTCCCACAACATACACTTTCAGCTCTCTCATTTTGCCTGTTGCCTAAGATATATGGATCTTGGAGAGTGAATGGATAATTCTAAGGTCAACTAGCTTCTCTTTCTGATGTAGTTTCATCCCAAGAGTAAATTATCAGAACTGCTGGTACCTAGTAATTAGCTAAACTTCTGATTTTATGTCCATCAATAAGAACTACAAGCAGCATTTAGATTTCAGCTTGAAAGGCCAGCAGTAAACCTCCATGGTCCTACATCAGGAATGTATCAACTCTCACCATAACTGTGTTGTGTTATAGTTTATAAGGATCTTGGGTGTCTTATATTCTACAAGGTATCACACTAATTCATTATATTGATGACATCATGCTGATTGGACCTACTGATCAAGAAGTAGTAACTTGAGGTAATCGGAACACAGGTTGGAGAAGAGTTTCCAGACACAGATCATTTCAGAAGGGAGTGAGTTTATTAAGAGCAGAAAGCAGAGATAAGGAAGGCAATGCAAATTCAGTGGGCCAGTCTCCTGACAGACCAGGGAAAGTTGAGAGTTTTCATGGGTTACTAGCCAATTTTTACAGCCTCCAGGTAGAGCAAATTCCTGCTGAAAAGTAGGGATTAAGTAATTGGTCTGGGTGCTATAGGGTGACTATTGGGGTGGGCATTTTTGCTTAAGTTTAGATCAGGAAGCCTGCTGGTGATGATCAGGGGGGCTTTCTGCAACAGTTATAAAGGGACCCAGCTGGCTTCAGAGGTGACCTCAGTTCTGGGCTCCACTTCTATGGTCTTGGTGCAAGGCCATGCACCTGTGGCCTTGGGGCAGAACTTAATAGAGACTGCTTTAGATGTTTGGTAAAATATTTCCTGTGTTACAGGGAAATACACATTCAACTAAAATTTGGAGGCTCAAACTCAATGAAATTTCTAGGGGCCCAGTAGCATGGGGCATATCAAGCTATCCCTTTTAAGGTAAAGGATCATTTATTCTATCTGGCTTCTCCTATAACCAAAGATGATGCATAATGTCCCTAGGGCCTTATTGGATTTGGGAGTCAACATATCTTTCATTTCGGAGTATTAATCTGGCTGATTTATTAATTATTAAAAAAGCTGATAGGTTGAAGTGGGCACCGGGAATGGAAAAGATTCTGCAAAAGTTTGGGCCATCGCATAAGCTTCTCTTCCACTTACGACAAACGATCCAGTAGATCTATGGTGCTTGATGTGTCATTGGCAGATAAGAATGTTGGAAATGTCTGCCCTCCATATGTGAGTTTCAGTGAGACACTTAGGATTTTGGGGAAAAATTCTTGCCATCCTCGAAAGATAATTACTCCCCTTTTTATGAAAAAGCTCATACCCTGCTGCTAAGTCACTTCAGTCATGTCTGACTCTGTGTGACCCCATAGACAACAGCCCACCGGGATCCCCCATCCCTGGGACTCTCAAGGCAAGAACACTGGAGTGGGTTGCCATTGCCTTCTCCAATGCATGAGAGTGAAAAGTGAAAGTGAAGTCGCTCAGTCATGTCCAACTCAGCAACTCCATGAACTATAGCCCACCAGGCTCCTCCATTCATGGGATTCCCCAGGCAAGAGTACTGGAGTGGGGTACCATTGCCTTGCTAGTAGTTCTTAAGGGAAACTGAATGCTTCATATGGGCCACCAAGTTTCTGTCATTCATTTGGTATTATTTAACCAATCAGAGTCATAAAGGGGTGATGAAGTGATATATACTTGATCTGGCCTAAGCAGGACTTGAAGGCAAAGTTTCAGAGAGAAGTGGCAAGAATGCTCATGGTCCCCACTCCCACTACATTTCCTTCTCTCTCCCTGACTGCACTATGGATTCATGGGATCAACTGACTGAGGAATGTAAGATTTCAGACTTGTAAAGGGATAGTTCTGCAATGATCTCCAAAATTGGAAGCTGCAGAAATGCAACCTCATCCTGAAAATGCCTGAAGCTCAGTAGTGAAAGGAAACCCTCACAATGGATGCATTTCAAGGGGGTGCATCTAGTTGATTACTTTACTTGGAAGGAGAAATATCCAAATGTACAACATACACTGTTTCATAGTTTTGGTCAATGATTTGTCTGAATGGTCAGAGGCTTGTGGGGGCGGGGGTATAGTTGCAAGATTGGTGACAAGAAAAATTGAGGAAGAGGTATATATACACACATGTTTGAATGGGCAAAAAAACATGAAACTCCTTGCTTCCCAAATCACAAAGGTTGAAAATGGAAGTAACAATCTATACTACTCACTGCAGTTAACTATTAGCAAAATTTGTGCTTCCTGTTCCTATTAAGTCATAAAGGGGTGATGAAGTGATATATACTTGATCTGGCCTAAGCAGGACTTGAAGGCAAAGTTTCAGAGAGAAGTGGCAAGAATGCTCATGGTCCCCACTCCCACTACATTTCCTTCTCTCTCCCTGACTGCACTATGGATTCATGGGATCAACTGACTGAGGAATGTAAGATTTCAGACTTGTAAAGGGATAGTTCTGCAATGATCTCCAAAATTGGAAGCTGCAGAAATGCAACCTCATCCTGAAAATGCCTGAAGCTCAGTAGTGAAAGGAAACCCTCACAATGGATGCATTTCAAGGGGGTGCATCTAGTTGATTACTTTACTTGGAAGGAGAAATATCCAAATGTACAACATACACTGTTTCATAGTTTTGGTCAATGATTTGTCTGAATGGTCAGAGGCTTGTGGGGGCGGGAGTATAGTTGCAAGATTGGTGACAAGAAAAATTGAGGAAGAGGTATATATACACACATGTTTGAATGGGCAAAAAAACATGAAACTCCTTGCTTCCCAAATCACAAAGGTTGAAAATGGAAGTAACAATCTATACTACTCACTGCAGTTAACTATTAGCAAAATTTGTGCTTCCTGTTCCTATTAACTTATGTTCTGTTTGCTTAGAGGCTTTAGTTACAAAGAGAGAAATGCTTCCACCATGAGTTACACAATATTCTGTTGAACTGAGCATGAAGACTTCTGCCTGACAACTTTGGGCTGCTCATGCTTCTGAATCAACAGGCAAGTTAGTAAGTTAGGGTGATGACTGGGCCGGGGGCGGGGGGGATCCTGGTTACTAAGAAGAAAGTGACTACTACTTCTCTAAAGAGATAGGGAAAAATGTGTCTGAAATACAGTAGCTCCCAAAACTTCCCTCCAAGTATGATCATGTCTGATGATTAAGATAAATTATAACAATCCAATCCAATCACAATTACTAATGATCCAGAGTTTTCTTCAGTGAAGATCTGTGCCACTCACCAGATAAGGATCCATGGCCAATGTAGGCTTTTTCTGAAGGCACAAAAAGCATCAAATGAGGAACAGAAGAAACTAGTTATAAAAATCAGTCACAACCATGGAATTAGCTATAGAAATGAGAATTGCAATTGTCATATGTCCAATTTATTTTATGACTATGTNGACCCAGAGTTTTCTTCAGTGAAGATCTGTGCCACTCACCAGATAAGGATCCATGGCCAATGTAGGCTTTTTCTGAAGGCACAAAAAGCATCAAATGAGGAACAGAAGAAACTAGTTATAAAAATCAGTCACAACCATGGAATTAGCTATAGAAATGAGAATTGCAATTGTCATATGTCCAATTTATTTTATGACTATGTTGCCATATGTGTGTATTATATATATGTGTGTATATATATATATATATATCAGTTCAGTTCAGTTCAGTCGCTCAGTCGTGTCTGACTCTTTGCGACCCCATGAATCGCAGCACGCCAGGCCTCCCTGTTCATCACCATCTCCCGGAGTTCACTCAGACTCATGTCCATCGAGTCTGTGATGCCATCCAGCCATCTCATCCTCAGTCGTCCCCTTCTCCTCCTGCCCCCAATCCCTCCCAGCATCAGAGTCTTTTCCAATGAGTCAACTCGTCACATGAGGTGGCCAAAGTACTGGAGTGTCAGCTTTAGCATCATTCCTTCCAAAGAAATCCCAGGGTTGATCTCCTTCAGAATGGACTGGTTGGATCTCCTTGCAGTCCAAGGGGCTGTCAAGAGTCTTCTCCAACACCACAGTTCAAAAGCATCAATTCTT
>SJYT01083950.1:0-128975 GCA_006410635.1 Cephalophus harveyi
CTAAAAGACTCTGATGCTGGGAGGGATTGGGGGCAGGAGGAGAAGGGGACGACAGAGGATGAGATGGCTGGATGGCATCACTGACTCGATGGATGTGAGTCTGGGTGAACTCCGGGAGTTGGTGATGGACAGGGAGGCCTGGCGTGCTGCGATTCATGGGGTGGCAAAGAGTAGGACACGACTGAGTGACTGAACTGAACTGTACTGAACCCCATGGAAGTGCAGGGTCTTCTGGTCAGATTTACCAGCTCTAAAGAAACTTCAGTGGTTAAAGAAAGAAAGTTTAAGAAAATAAAGTTTAACATTCTGAATTAAGGCCTGGGTTATAATCTATACTCAATTGATAGTCTGCTAATAGAGATACTTGGTCTATTCTCAAGTTTGAGTCTGCATGGACCAGCACCAGAGCATCTTGTCAGTCAGCCAAGTCTTTGCCACTCAGAGAATGGTCCCCAGATCAGTAGCATCAGCATCGCCAAGGAGTCTGTTAGAAATGTAGGCTCTCAGGCCCCATCCACACCTACTGTATCAGAATCTGTATTTCACAACATTCCCTGGTGATTCATAAGCATATTAAAATTTGAAAAGTATTGATAAGTAACTTGGTCATTAACAGTTGGGAGAAATGTCAAAGCTAGTTTCCCCAGACCAGATGGGGATACAATTTATAACCCATTTTCAAGTATCAATGATTTACTCTGGAGTTGTTAACGTGTCCAACTCTGTGCGACCCCATAGACGGTAGCCCACCAGAGTGATTCATAAGCATATTAAAATTTGAAAAGTATTGATAAGTAACTTGGTCATTAACAGTTGGGAGAAATGTCAAAGCTAGTTTCCCCAGACCAGATGGGGATACAATTTATAACCCATTTTCAAGTATCAATGATTTACTCTGGAGTTGTTATCGTGTCCGACTCTGTGCGACCCCATAGACGGTAGCCCACCAGGCTCCCCCGTCCCTGGGATTCTCCAGGCAAGAACACTGGAGTGGGTTGCCATTTCCTTCTTCAGTGCATGAAAGTGAGAAGTGAAAGTGAAGTCGCTCAGCCGTGTCCGACTCAGCGACCCCATGGACTGCAACCCACCAGGCTCCTCCGTCCATGGGATTTTCCAGGCAAGAGTACTGGAGTGGGGTGCCATTGCCTTCTCCGTGTTAACGTAAATGAGTACTATATTCTTTAAGGAGGCAACTCAAGGAAATTTCTGTCTTGCCTCCTATAAAATGAGCATATTTTTGTATTATTTTCCTTTCAGATTGAGGGGGTGAGGGGAGTAGAAGCCTCTTTTCTGTTTTATCTGCCTCTGGCTTGAAGTGAGTATGTAAAGGGCAACGGAGAAAGTCATCTTAAATTATCAACATCTCTGAAAAGTAGTGATTTCATCTTCTGTGGTAGGACTGGGTCAGCTCTCATCTTGCTCAAGCCATTTGTTCAGGACCAGAGGTTCCTGAACTAGAAATAGATAAGTATAATCGGCAGAATGGATTAGATCCTGAGGAAGCCATTATCATGGAGTGTCAGTGAGTAAAATTAACATGTATTTTTAATAAGTCTGTAATTACTTATTCTACAATAGACCATATGGTCTGTTCACTTTCATGAACTCAAACACTTAAGCCTTCAAATGCCGTTTAGTTTTACACACACACACACGCACATACACACACACACACACACACACACCTCTTCCCTGCAAAGAAAACAAAAGAATCACTTTTCAAGCTACACAACTTTCCTTAAGGAGTAAAAATTCAAATTGCTGTCAAAGCCAGGACTTTTACACCTGTGTCTAGAAGGAGTAGTGAGGCATCTTATCTTGTACCTTGTGCCTCAGGCCGTCTTTTAATTTGTTGACTCAATAGTCTGAGCTGAGGGCAACCAGGTTGTGCTAAGTTTTCAGCTGTTGGTATTGATTTCCTTGTTTTTGTGAATTTTTGTGTCAGACCTGGCATTGTTATTTAAATGATCATTGAGTGTTTTTCAATTAGAATTCCATTAAATTGAGAAACAAAGAACCCTCTGCTATGCTCAGGAAGAAAATGCCTTCATTTCCCCCTCTTCTAGATTGCAAGTATTTTTTTAGTCAGGTCTTTTTATGATAGTCTCATGAACATACTTTCAGAGACGCGTGCATTTTATGACTTCACTTGGGTCTTTTTAAAACTGCCGATTAAGCAATACCCCTAAAATTTTTTTTTCTTCTCTAAAAGGCTGCAGGAAGTCTCATCTTGCTATCATTGCCTTACAAGGGGTCCACAAGAAATTGCTATCTTGCAACACATTCTGAGGAATGGGGTAATAAATGCCGGCCTTTAGGGGGACTGATCAGACAGTTTAAGATGCTAGTGTATTTTGAAAATTCACTAACTGAATTTTTAAAAGTCAAGCTGATCACCAAGGACAATTTCACCTTTTAAATAAATAAGAGATGTAGATTTGGTTGAAGAATGGGATGTGCATTACCCAGGCCCACAGCCTGTTTATGGCAGTCCTTGAGCTGGAATTTAGATCTTCAGTCCTTGAGTTGGAAATATCTGCAATGTGCAAAGACACATTTCAGGGAAGACTTGGGAGTCGAGGCTCCATTAGCCTTTCTAAAATTTTTAACTCAGTGTTTTCAACAATCAATAAAAGGGGTCCAGGGCTTCCCTGGTGGTCCACAGTGGTAAAGAATCTCCCTGCCAATACGGGAGACACAGGTTCGATCCTGGATCTAGGAAGACCCTACATGCCACACAGCCCCTAAGCCTGTGCGCCACAGCTATTGAGCCTGTGTGCTGTAGAGCCCGGGGGTCCAAACTACTGAGCCCATGGCCACGGCTGCTGAAGCCCAGGCGCCTTCAGCCCCTGCTCCACAACGGGAGAAGTCACTGCAAGGAGAAGCCCAAGCTCCGCAAATACAGAGTAGCTCGCGCTGGTCACAGCTAGAGAACAGCCTGCGCAGCAATGACGACCCAGCAAGGCCAAAAATAAATAAATAAATAAAAATTATTATTTTTAAAAAGGGGCGTTCAGACTTAGGACTCAGGCCGTCCTGTTGTAATCTTTTCGTTCTCATGGAACTGCATACAGTCACTGGGTAGAAAGAGGGGCTAAAGATCCCTGTGCCATGCCCTGTATGGGAAGCCCTGGTACCCTGCTTCTTGGATTTCGTCTCTCTGTCCCAGCACACGGGCAAGTCCAGGACTCAGTGCGTCTGTTATCTGCGGAGCAGCTTGAGAGTCAAAGCTGCAACCTTAGATGAGTGCCTCCGTCTGGGGACCACCGGACTCTAACCGGAGCTTTAACTAGACACCCGGTTCTTCCTTCACGTTTGAGAGAGGGGCTTCAACCAACCACCAGAGAGCTAGATGCGTATCCTCTGCAGCTGGGAGCTCACAGAGGATTTATGCCAGATTCATCCCTGGGGAGAGCGTCGGTGAGCCACAGTCACCAGGAGGAGAGCTGTGTCGTGACATTCCCCGCAATGGCAGGGTGAAGTTGCCTGGATCCTAGGGACCCGAGATGCAGCCCAGTTTGGCACTGTTGGCCAGGGCTGTTGTAGACAGTGTACTTAAGAGTCAAGGGGAGAGAATGCATGAGAGTGGCCTTAAGAAAGTCAACTCAAAACATCTATGGTCCAGAGGTCACGATGCCATCGGACGGCAGTGTCATTCAACTAAGAACTTTATTATCTCTGTTTCCTTTCTTTTCTGCCCCAAAGGGTAGAAACTGAAGCCAGTGAGTGGGGAGGAGGTGGACCAGAAAAGGGGAAAATTCAACCATATCCTCTCCTGAAAGAGAGCCAGTGCAGTTGCTGGAGAAGCAGGTGCAGAATCTCCATGGGGTTCACACCACGCCACCCCCCAATGTGGGCCTTGGCAGAGTGACTATTTTAAGCTGAAGGGGGTTGAGAGGACCGGCAGTAGCAGGAAGGTCACTCTGACTTTCCCCCACCCTTCTCCCATGAAACAGGTCATAAAGCTCTCAGATGAGAAGTGACCTCCCACACCGGGAGGAGAGGAGCATCCTTATCTCTGAAGACAAAGGGTTTCCTGGCCAAGTCTCCCCCAGTTCACTCCCCTGACCATTTTTTTTTTTCAACTCTTTAACCTGTCTTATTTCTCCACAACTATCTACTGTTCATCAACACTAAGAGAGAGGGCTTCCCTGGTAGCTCAGTGGTAAAGAATCCGGCTGCCAACGCAGGGGACACAGGTTCGATCCCCGATCTGGGAAGATTCCACACACTTATGCTGTGGAGCAACTAAGCTTGTGAGCCAAAAAAAGCAAAACTGAAACATGACTCGGGACTGTTTCTTCAGGTCCTCATTTCCTCATGCAGGCTCTGGGTCACGTGAAACGTAACAGTGAATAAATGTGTATGCCTTTCTCTTGTCGCTCTGTCTTCGTTAGTTTCATGTTCAGACTCAGACAGGGATCCTAAGAGGGCTGAGGAAAACTTTCTCCTCTCCTGCAATCTTCCTGTGAATACTGAAACTGGTATAGCAGGCTGTACACAATCTGTTACTGAATTAGCTGAGACATGGCTGAGATGTGAAAGGACAGTGTGGTTTTTCTGTTGCCTGAGAGTAAATAGAAAAGCTGTGGGGTATGGAGTGGCCGCACTTTTATCCTCAGACAAGGCAAAGTTTCCCCACTGGGTGGTTTAAAAGAGCAAGGCTGTCGAAAGTATTACACCCCTTGAGGACTGTGGGATTGAAAAACTGGATGCAGGCTTGTGTGTGTGTGCGCTCGGATGCGAAGTCATGTCCGACTCTGCGACCCCATGGACTCTAGCCCACCAGGCTCCTCTGTGCATGGGATTCTCCAGGCAAGAATACCAGAGCGTGTTTCCATGCCCTTCTCCAGGGGATCTTTCCAACCTAAAGATCGAACCCATGTCTCCTGTATTGGCAGGTGGGTTCTTTACCACTGAGTCACCTGGGAAGCTCCTCAGAAGCCATATTCAGTTGTGATTTCATCTTGGGTCCATGTCAATTTTAGCAAGGGAAGGATCAGACTTGCACTTTTGAGTGATTTCTCAAAGAGGAATAATAAGAAACTTTTAGATTCTTTAATCATATTGTTTAAGATGCACACTTGGAATTTGTCTCTTCCTCTATGCGGTTTACACACTCACTTTAATGTGGTAGCCAGAGTACGTGCCTGTCCTTTGGAAATAAATGCATATTTGAGAATTCGGGGGCAGTCGCTTTAGAAAGGTCGCCCGACTGCAGCAGATGACAGCGTGGAACGTGGACTGGAGGCAGCAAGGGTGGAGGCTCGGAAACTAGTTGGGAAGCTGTCGTGCCGACTGAAGTAGGAATGGCAAATGACGCCGAGGATGGAAGGAAGTGGCTAGGCATGAAGCCGGCGATTATGTCACTGCAGGCTTGCGTGGGTGACTGTTCCATCAGAAACCTCAGCACCTACAAGCGAGCTGACAGATCAGGAGTATAAAGAGCAGCGATGTCAGAAGATCCAGCCGTCAAGTCCTGGTTTCCTCACTTAATATGTGATTTGGGCCAGTCATTACTTTCTGAGCCATAAAAATGGGGCTATTGAAACACGAACTTGCTACCGCCTGGAGCAATTGTGCTGACCCACTGAGATAATGAATAAGAGGTGGTTCTGAAAATAGTGAAGCACTAGACACGATAGATGCTATTTCATGTCTATCATTATTCCATGATAGAAAGATTCCATGGGCATTATATTTCTGAGTGTGAATTGTCAGGCTCCACCTCTAATTCTAATCAAGGAAGCAGACTGCCCTGGTTCTTAGCAAAAGCCAGCACCATGTGTCAAAAATAGTAATAAATGGCTCAGGAGACCTGGATCTGCCCTTTCCTCCCTGCAAAGGGCCGAGACTCAGCTTCCTTATATGTGCGTGGTGCAGAACGGCCCTGTCTTGCCTCTCTCTCCACTGACCCCACAGGGAGTCAATGAGCACACCCTGAGCTGAGGAACTTGCCTTGGCTCTGCCCTTCCCACGCCTTCCCTGGCTCACCTCTAACAAGTCACCTTCTCCCTCTGCGGAGTGGGCAGACATTTGTATGGCCTTTCAGTTATGACATATCGTCATTGTATTAAAGATGGATCCTGAAATGAGATGAAATACAGAGCGAATTAGTGACGACTGAGAGTTAATTTTTCTCTGTTCTGCCTGGTTTGGTGGGGAGGAGGGGATAAATAGGTTGAAAGGGGGAATAAAAAGTTTACCACTAACATTATCCACACATTAACCAAGCCATGGAAAATGGAAGAAGCTGTGAAGATGTTCTCAATATGCAGAGCCACCAGGCAATCAGTGACAATAAAATTGTGAATTCAGCACTTCCATGCTGGGCTTTAATTTTCTGGCACTGGCGTGCCCATTATTTAAGCATGCATTTGGGTTGGTGCCACCCTGCCCGTCTTCCCCACAGCAAGGGAGGGGTCCTGAGAAGCCTCCCACCTCATACATCGGTGGGTTCAGGGCTCCTGTAAACCCGCTGCTCTTGAAGGTTCAGGAAAGGGAGGTGGCACAACAGATCTTGTAAATGACAAAGGAAAGCTGGGGAAGAACTGATGAAAAATAAAGTGCATGGAAAAGGAGGGAGGAACTGGAAGAAACACGGGAATAGAATTAAGGGAAGGAGGTGAGAAGGCCATGATTGTCAATGCTGTGGATGGCATGAAAGGGGGAAATTGGGTGTCAGAATAAGGTACGGGAAGAGAATGGAAGATGGAGATGGTGATGTACAAGGACTGTGTGGTCCAGATCCTTTTTGCTTCCCTGGTCAAGGATGCAGTCAGGAGACACCTCCAGCTGCAGAAATGTTGCACCTGCCACAGTGTTGGTCCTGAGCCTCTTTCTGGCAGCTCCCAACCAGGGCTGAGGGTCTGAGGTTTTTGCACGATGTGAACCCTGCCCCAGAGCGCCCCGCTGGGCAGGGTCTAAGGCTGTCTCAGAGCTGCCTTTACATGGAGGCTCTTCCTACCCAATCTCCCTTCCTTCCCCTTCATGCTGGTTTGTTTTATATGTCAGCTTGGCCGAACTATAGACCCCAGTTATGTGGGCACACTAATCTCAGTGGTGCTGTGAAGGTACTTGGTACATGTGGCTAACAATCTCTAATGAGCTGATTTTAAGTGAAAGAGATGGCTTTCTGCAACATGGTTCGGGCCTCATCCAATTGGTTGAGCACCTTCAGAAAAAGTAAATTAATAAAACTGAGGTTTCCTGGAAAAGAAGGAATTCTGCCTCAAGGCTGCAGAATCAACTCCTCCTAGAGTTTCCCGCTTGCCAGCCTGTCCTTCAGATCTACAGATTTCAGACTTGTCAGCTCCCCGCACTCCAAATCACATGAGTCAATGCCTTAAAAATAAATCTCTCTCTCTCTCTCTCTCTATATATATATATATATATAGGAAATATATTATTGTTTTTATTGTTTAGTAGCTAAGTCATGTCTAATTCTTTTGCAACCCCAGGGACTGCAGTCTGCCAGGTTCCTCTGTCCCTGGGATTTTCCCAGGCAAGAATACTGGAGCGAGTTGTCATTTCCATCTTCGGGGGATCTTACCAACCCAAGGATGGACCCCCACATCTATCTCCTGCATTGGCAGGCAGATTCTTTACCACTGAGCCACCTGGGAAGCCCAAGGAGATAGACATGTAAGCTCTTCTCTTGGTTCCGTTCCTCTGGAGAGTCCTGACTCTTCCTTCACAAGCATCAGACCTGTAATCTATCTGAAGGCTCTCGCTACTTGCTCTTGTCCCCCCTCTTCCCCTTTATCCTTCGAGCTGTGACCCAGATAAATCTCTTGCACTCTAACTCCACCAGGTCCTTTACCTCCTGAAGAAGCCACCACTCAAGTTCTGTGGCTTCATTTACACTTTCCAGACTGTGTCCTCATTTTTATTTTAGAAAAGCTGGGCATGATTAGACACAGGATCTTATAACACTTGAGTGGGAGGGAAAGAAATTGAAGAAACACAGTGAAAGGGAGAAATGAAAGGAAGGTCAAAGGCCAAGAGAATCCTGGGGTCACAGCTAGGAGAAGCATAAAGGAAACTGCCTTTCCCCCCAAAATGTGTCAATGTCAGATTCGGATGTTTTGTTAAATAAAGTATCTCCCAAGGGCTTTTTGCAAACAGTGGATTGGGAAGACACCAGGCAGGAAAGCAGAGGAACAAACACACACTGGTGTTGATCTCCCGTTTGCTTTTGCTTATTGGAGAATCCATTGAAAATGTATATTTTTCCTTTGCCGATTGCCATCTCTTAAATTACCTTACTTGAGAACACACACAAAAACAGTATTCATCGCATCTGCTTCAATTTTCTCCCCAACTTTTATGGATTCCTCTGCCTGGCTTCTTAACAAAAATTGAGTCTGAATTGTAGAAACGTCTGTTATTTCACAGTTGATTTTTTTGCCCCTCGACTGCTTTACTTGTGGTTTATAGAGAGAGTAACCTGGATGGGTTGATTCCGGGGCCATCCCAGGTGATACAGTGATGCAGTGATGAGGTGAAGACAATGTGACCGGATCAGCCTGCTACACGAAGGCAGAAAGGAAACCGCAAGTCCTGATTAAAGCCGCTGGACCTCTATCCTGGCACGATGCTACCTGTGAGCCTCTGGTGCTGGGTTTCTACTTCTGTGTTTGCACTGTCTCTCCTAAATCTGAAGAGCTCCTATGCACTCTTTCTATTTCTATGGTGTCAGTTGTAATGTTTCCTCTTTGATTTATAATTTTGTTTGAGTCCTCTCTCTTTTTTCATGATAATCTACCTAATTCTGTCTATATGGTTTATCTTTTCAAAAAATAAATTATTAGTCTCATTGATCTTTTCTATTGTTTTCTTTCCTGATTTCATTTATTTCTGCTATGATCTTTATTATCCCCTTCTGATAACTTAGGGTTTAGCTTGTTCTTCTTTCTCTAGTCCCTTGAGGTGTCAAGTTAGGTTGTTTATTTGAAATATCTCATTTTTCTTAATATAAGTGCTAATCACTGTAAACTTCCTTCTTAGAACTGCTTTTGCTATATTCTACACATTCTGGCATGTTATATTTTCACTTTCATTTGTTTCAAGATTTTTTTATTTCTACTTTGACTCACTGGTTATACAGGAGTATTAAGTTTCTGATGTTTTTCTTAGAACAGTAGAAGCATACTGCAGATAATATTTTGTTAACTTGCTATTTGCACTCGATCACATACTGTGTGAATTATTCCAACATAATATATACATATTTCTCCATAACAGCATTCTTAATTAGTATAACATATTCTGTTGCATGAATATACCATTGTTTATCCAACCAATCCTCTATTGATGGACATTAAAAGAGTTTCCTAAGGCGCCCCAATTATAAACAAGTCTACACTGATTGTCTTCAGACATACATCTCTGTCCCTTTGTCTAAACATTTCCCTGATAAATTCCTAGGAAGGAAATTACTAGGTCAATAGGTGTGTGCTGTTTAAAGGGCCATTGGTGCCTATTGATAAACTGCATTTCAGAAAAATACACCAGTTGATACCAGGGCTATTATTTTAATAGCATATGTTTATCAGCTTATATTAGTTCCAGATGTTACTAAAGACCTCTAAATCCTCTATTTCCAAAATTAAATTTGGAAGAAAAATGTTGTTAATCCTGAGATAATAAGAGTAATTAAGAGACAGCTTAATCCTAACCCCTTTGACTTTAAAGAAAATTCTCTTTATGGACTTAAAAAAAATTAAGTATATTTCTCTTTGCTGATGAACCAGTCTACAATAAAATGGATATAGCATTACCTAAGAGTAAAGAGATTTAAGAAGCAGATGATTTTTAAAAGAATATATGTATGTTGTTGGGGTTCAGAACACACTACCCCAAAATGTTGCAACTTGGCATATTGATTATTTTAAGCTGAAGGTCATAGAAACTGCAAACCCGAGGATTTTCTAATCTCCCCCTTATTCTCTGATGCAGGTCTTAGACCCTCCTGTGGCAGGTGGCCTCTCTATATACCTGGAGGAAAAGGACATCCTTATCTCCAAAGATGGAGGGGCCCCAGAGGAACCCACATGAAAAGCCTTTGCTGCGTTTCCCTCAGTTTACTCCTCATATCTCATACTCCTTCCTCCTATTATGTCTTCCTCCAACTATCTGCTCTTCATCAAACCTAGTACAAAACACTCTGGTCTAACCATTTCTTCAGGTCTCCCTCTCCCTCTGAAGGCGCCTGAGTCATGTAAAAGTTATATCTGTAATTTTTTTTCTCATTAATCTTTCTTTTGTTAATCTAATTTAGAAGTCCCCAGCTGGAGAATCTAGGAGGGAAAGAGAAAACTATTTTTTTCCCTCCATTATATGTATATAAGGACTTTCCTGGTAGCTCAGCTGGTAAAGAATCCCAGTTCAATTCCTGGGTCTGGAAGATCTGCTGGAGAAGGGATAGGTTACCCACTCCAGTATTCTCGATCTTCCCTGGTGGTTCAGACGGTAAAGAACCTGCCTGCAATGCAGGAGACATGGGTTTGATCTCTGGTTTCGGAAGATTCCCTGGAGAAGGGAATGGCTACCTACTCCAGTATTCTGGCCTGGAAAATCCCATGGACTGTAGTCCATGGGATCACACAGAGTCAGATACGACTGAGTGACTTTCGCTTTATGTATATAAACAGAGTTGATGATGTGGCTTAATGTTTGAGCACAGGCAGGCTGGATGAAGAAATACAGAGATAGAATAACTAGGTATCCAGTTTTTGGAATCCAGACATTCAATGCTTTTTTAGTAGAGACAGATTTTCCACAGTCATCAGTATTATAGCATTCCGTCATTTCAGATCCTTACTCTGCAGCCAGGCTTGANAATGCTTTTCCACTTCCAATTGGCATTCTGGCCATGTTGCACATATATATATATATATTTTAAAAGCCATCTTACAGGTCAATAATGTTAAACTCTTACCCATGACAATAATTTCCTCTTGTCCACTGTGTACACACAGAGAGGTACACACACAGAGCGTGCGTGTGTGTGAACACGGGCACTGAGCCCTTTGGTCTCTCTCTGCATCAGGGGGCCTCCCTTCCTATTGTGTCTCAGCCTTTTACTGGCAGTCGCTTTCTCCTGCAAAGAGAGATTACAAATACAATCCTGGAATTGCAAATAGAATGGTGGCTGCCTTTTGTTCAGCTTCCTGTCCAAGTTGTTCCAACCTTTGTCATGGTAATGAGCCATCAGAATTTCATAGCCTGCATATTCTCTCCACTCCTCATCCCCGTGTATGGAGGGCCTATCTGTGGGTGAGTTTATGGTCTCCTTGCTGGATAAAGACGACTGTGAAAGTTGACCGGCTTTAAGAGGACTGAGGGTTCTAAGTGGAAGGGAATGGTCGTCAACTGCAAATTGCCGCTTGCCATGGGCACTTGCCATCCACCTCTACAAGGATTAAATCATGTGTTGCTGCAGCTGCTGACCCTCGCCACCCCCTGAAAGGAGTTCAGGGTGGAGAGCAGAAATCAGGCACTCTGGGCTGGGCTTGGGGTGGGGGGACGGGGACTGTCAGGGCAGGTCTTCAGATAGTTAGATATTTTCAGGAGCTGATTTTGTGAGCGCAATTCATGTATCTCCTCATATCTAGCAAAGCACTAAAATCCTTCATGGTGTTGACTGTTTGTCATGACTAGCAAAAGTTCACAAGACTAGTAGAAGACTTACGGAAAAATAAGTGCTTGACTGCATGTGTGCCCCTTGCACCAAAATCACACATTTACTGATCTATAGCCCTGCTTCTTCGAGCTGTTTCTCAGACCTATCTGAGGTGCTCTCTCCCAGGATACAGTCCTCACTTTGCCCCAGATAAAACTTAACTTGCAACTGTTACCTTGTGCAATTTTTTTAATGTCAGCATGGGTTACTGATGTTTTTGAAAAGGTCACACTGCCACACATATCAAATCAGGGAAGCCCTATGTGGAGATCCAAAGATTAAGATATGCACTTGCCAAGTTTTCCATTGGGTCTTGAATGAGGTGGAGGGGTCTTGCATGCTTAAATGAATTTCCCTTAACTGTAACAGAACAGTTTTCATCATCGATTCAAGGGATGTGTGTGGAGTGCCTGCTCTGTGCCAGGCATAGACGTACTAGGGGAGAACAGACATGGCAGGCCGAGAGAACAAAGGCATGCATGAACTTGTATTTACACCCAGTGCACAGTGCAAAGAAACAACAAGTTGAATTCATCTCTACGTATTACTGTACGTGACTCTCAGATCAAGCTTCACCAATGAGAGCCCATTTATAACCGCCAGTATGCTAATTAGTAAGTCACAAATTCACCAATGAAGACTCATTTCTGACCCTGACCATGCTTTTTCAAAAACCGTCCGATATTGTTCAAGATAACAGAAGTGCCTTTGTAGTAACTGGACTTCCCAATGAAAACTCTGACTGCTCGCCCCTAAGAGGTAAGTTCCTTTTAGCGTAACTCCTACACTTTTTAAGCAAACACATACATGATATTCCATTATCTATGCTAAAGCACTTTAAAGCAAATTACAGACCTCGGAACAGTTTACAAGATGATCTGATCTATATTTGATTTCTGACATGTATGAATAATTTATTTCACCAGTGTTTCATCAAAATTGTGCCCTGTTAATTAGATGGAGGGTTTTTGTGACAAAGCACAAACTGTTGGGGTGGGTGGTCCTGTGAGGTTGTAGAACATAAAAGGGCTTTTTATCCCCCCAGCAGATGGGGTCCCCCAAGGATAAAAGAGACTCAAGAGCCACTTAAATGGGCCTCGGGCTGTTTGTGATTGAAGCTAAGTGCTAGCTGTGATTAAATTTATGTAAAGTATCCAGCACAGTGCCTGGCACTAGCCGCTCCTTGATAGCTGTGAGATGTTTTTCCTCTGGAGTTGGGCACACATAGTTAGAAAATCACTGCGCTGAGATACCTGAAACCATCTCCAAGTAGCTGTGACTCTTAGTTCAGTGACTCATCCTGAGTTTGTATGGAGAAATCATGGATGGAGCTAAAAATAGAACTCGGAATCTGTGTTCAATTCTCAGTCAATACTTCCTCTCTCTGGGATGCCTGCCCTCCACCAGCACCTTTGCCAAGAGAGAACAGAGTCTCAAGAAACCCAAGTCCTCTGGTAGTTTTCAAACAACCAGTTCTTGCCTCCTCTCCAAATATATTTTACTCTTATGTTTGCAATTTCAAAGCAGCTAAACACAGAGGCTTTTCTCCCTCCCTCCCCTCCTTCCTGCCTCTAGTCCAGTCACCTCCAGTAGCGGGTTGGGGATTGGGCACAGTGGGAAGGAAAGACAAAATAATTTTCCCTCTGCCTTTCCGAGCTCTTAGCTGAGACTTCTGTAATAAAAGATTAACGAGAGAAAAACAAACAGAAGTTTATCAACATGGGTGATACCAGGGGGAAATGAGTAACTCAAAGAGGTGGCTTAGAATTCAGGCTTAAATATCATCTTAATAGGCAAATGGCAGAGGAGATGCAGGTCTCTCAGAGGAAAGTCAGTGGCATTTAGGAGAGACAAATGGGCCCACAGAAGAATAGACAGGGGGAATGACTGTTTGTGACCAAATCTGTCTGGATGTGGTGCCCGGTGGCACTAGTGGTGAAGGACCCGCCTGCCAAGCAGGAGATGTGAGAGACGCGGGTTCGATCCCTGGGTGGGGAAGATCCCCGAGAGGCGGGCCTGGCAACCCCCTCCAGTATTCTTGCTTGGAGAATCCCATGGACAGAGGAGCCTGGTGGGCTACGGTCCATAGGGTCGCAAAGTGCTGGACATGACTGAAGCGACTTAGCATGCAATGGTATCAACTTCTAGTCTTGCCTCCTGCAATAAAGGTCAGTCTCTCCTGGCTGATCAAACTCCCGGGGAAGGTGGGCAGGGGACTTAAAAGATAGAGTTCCTTTCGGAGGGTTTGTCTTACGCAGATAAGGGGAGTTGAGAGAAAGCCTCTACCTACATTTGCTGTTTCTCAAAATAGTCAATGTGCTAACGTGGCATATTTGGGGGTGTCTTGTCCTAAACCCCTGCAATCATGTCTTGGAGTGGCATATTCTTCTACCCTTCAAAAGAAAAGAAAAAAAAGTGCCAACTGCTTTATCTCCTGTGTGTTGGGGGCACAAAGGTGGCAGGAGGTGGGGGGTATAGAAGGAGGAGCGCAGACTCATCTGATGCGAAAATAATCGGTTCTAATTTGAGAAAAGTCTGAGATCCAGCTGGCGTAGGACTGTTCTGTTTCTTCAGCTCTGCTGCGCTCAGTCATATTTGACTCTTGTGACCCCGTGGACTGTAGCCCACCAGGCTCCCCTGTCCATGAGATTTTCCAGGCAAGCATACTGGAGTGGGGTGCCATTTCCTCTTCCAGGGGATCTTGCTTCCTTAACTGCAGAGGAGGAAAAAGTTTTCCTTGAGCCTCTTAGGGTGCCTGATTGGGTCTGAACCTTAAATCAACAAAGATGAACAGGAGATACACATACAAGTGCATTTAATGTGAGCTCTAAACGTTGCAGGAGTTTCGGACCGAAATGGAGACACCTGAAGACAGTGAGATGTGGGTGTGTCTGTCCCAGATTTGATGAAGAGGGCAGTCACGGAGGAACACCTCGGGCCAAGGGTGTGAGGTCAGGGGCGTGAACCCGGGGCACGTCGCCAGGCCTGTGCGCTCCGATTCTTCTCGGCATTCCTTTGTCTCTGGAGGCAGGCATGCTCGTCCCCTCCTGGTCCAGGGAGGACACCTCTCACAGGAGGGTATTTGACTTGTTTCAGGGAGGGCCATCAGAGGAAAGGGCAGCGTGACCTTCCTGCATCTTCCGTTTTCTCAAACTCCTTTAGCTTAACACATTCAATGCGCCCGGTGTTGCATTCTGAGATAGCAGGTCCTACACTCCATCCTTACCCTTACTCAATCAGATGATTAAGAGATCTCCAGACTCTGCTTTCTGTAACCACAGTCTCCTGAATTATCAAGACAAGAACCATGGCGGGGAATGGACCTTGCATCTGCAAATATTGTTATTCCACAAGGTCAAGGCCAACACTGCTTTCCAACAGCTGCGACGCCCACAGCTGACATTTCCTCACGCTTTGCCTTGGCCTGAGGCCCAAAAATGTTAGGAGTAGCCTTGCCCTTTCTCCCCATCCCAACTCCTCCTTCCCTTCCCAGCTCCCCTCCCTGCCAAAGGGAAACTCCTCTGTTTTGCTCAGAAGTTTCTCAAAAGCTACAGTGCAAATCACCCTAATTGTTTGCTAGATGAACAATGATCACTCTAACCTCCTAATTAACATTGTTAAAATCTGCTAACAAAGGACATTGAACAATATCTTAATTAGGAAGGATTTCCAATTTGTGATATGGAGCATGTTAGACAAACAGGGCACAAGCCTCCCTTTGTTCCTGGGCTCGGCAGCCAGGGAAATTACTTGATACGACACAACACGGTCGGCGTCTGCCGTTTGTCATTCTATATCCTTTACACATTTGCGCTGCATAATTAGTGTCGCGCCTAATTTTACCTGTGTTATTGTTTGCACTGTAATTTGGAGAGAATAGAGTGGATGATGCGGGTGATGGAGACCGGGGCAGGCATCTGGTTTAAACTGCAGCTTTAACTGCAGTTTAAACAGCTTTAAACACCTCTGGAAGAAGACTCTGGTTAACAAACACACCAAACTTTTGGGGGCTTCCAGTCGTGGATAGTGGGGTACAAGGTGAAGAGCCTTTTGGAGTCATTCCCAATAAATATGTGGGTGACAAATTATCTTGGTTTCCCTTCCTTT
Organism: Cephalophus harveyi; assembly: GCA_006410635.1. NCBI lineage: Eukaryota > Metazoa > Chordata > Mammalia > Artiodactyla > Bovidae > Cephalophus > Cephalophus harveyi. Next base: position 15,794 of record SJYT01083950.1, read on the forward strand.
TCCAAGCTCTTACAGCTTATTTTAAAAGCTCCTATTAGCTATCACTTAATTATTAAAAAGTGTCTACTCTGTTTTCATAAATTATCTATGTGTTAGAGATATTGGCATGTGAGAGAGAGTCATGGGGATGAGGGAAGATTCTAAAGCCAATTATCCCAACTGGGAAGGTTTTAGAATCTAATGGGACCCTTGAATTATTCTGTACTAGACATTAAAGGGTGTATGTGTGTGTGTGTGTGTTTGGTTAGTTTCGTTGGGTGCTGGTGGTGGGAAGAGGAAGGGTTAGGAACTCTAATGATTCCTATTTTTTATGCTCATCTGTTTGCAAGAACATCCTTACTGTTGAATCCTTTCCCAGGTATCTTAACTTCTTTATTCTGGAGATCTGGAGACAGGAAAAATGCTTGGGAGAAATTACTAACACCAAGTGTCATTTGAAATTACCATTTATATAAACTACATCATCTAAAGTAAATGAGAAAACATAAGAAAAAGGCTTAATAGCATGTCTGGCACATAGTTAATATTCAATAAATTGTAGCTGCAATAAACTATGCCACATTATAGAGCTGTATATTCTATATGATGGCATCTTGGGTGTCCTGCACAGTCGATGGTGCAATATATAATAGATAATAAATTGCATCTAATATGTAATCTAATCAAATGTTCAGAGGCTGTTTCTAGACTCTGGTCTAAGTCCTTGAACGGTCTCTTCTATGGAGACATCAGGGAAGAGATCAGGGGTGCAACTTCCTCCTCCCAACTTGTCAGGAAAAACCTCCAAGGATTGTCCAGTAAGAAAGGCACCAAAATATAATAGAGCAAAAACACAAAACTTTACAATTAAAGAACTGTGGTTTGAGGCCATTTGAAAAGTTGCTGACCTTGAATTGGCATCTGCCACTTCTCTCTTTTCCTCACTCTCCCCACACCCAACAAAAACCACCCAAAATCAAAACTAAACACCCAGTGCAGGCCATGCTTATACCCGTAACTAGGGGAGAGAGAACTGTACTGACAAGGTACTGTAGAGAGGTTCCTGGTAGAGATAAGAAGCTTGGTGAGTGGTACTTTCACCACAAAATTTCCTAGCTTCCCTGGTGGTTCAGATGGTGAAGAATCACGCCTGCAATGAAGGGGTTCAAGGAAATGGCAACCCATTCCTGTATTCTTACCTGGGGAATTCCATATTATGACACTTTCCTCATAAAATTTTGGTTTGAAGAAAAATACTGCTCCGAGCCTCATCCTTTCCATCCACATTTCTATAACTTCTACACACACACACACACACACACACACACACAAATGTCAGGGGAAAAAATCCTTTCTACTACTCTGTATGTTCTGTTCATAGGAGCCTGCAAATTAAATTTACAAAAGGCAGATTAGCAAGAGAAAGATAGATTTTGATTTATATAGATACATGAGAGTTCACAGGAAAAAAATGTGATTCAAAGGAGGTTGTTGGAATTTGGGGCTTACATGTCACTGTCCCTTGTGGCTCAGCTGGTAAGGAATCTGCCTGCAATATGGGAGATCTAGGTTCAATCCCTGGGTCAGGAGAATCCCCTGGAGAAGGGAAAGGGTACCCGCTTCAGTATTCTGGCCTAGACTATACAGTCCATGGGGTCACAAAGAGTCGGACACGACTGAGCGACTTTCACTTTCACTGTCATTTTTTTATAAGGGAAGGAGAGGAGCACTTATGAGAAGACAAATGACTTTCAGGAGAAATAAATGGGCCTCAGGAGAATAGATGAGAGGTAAGATGGTTTTGTGACAATGCCCGGCTGGGTGTGGTGCTGACCAGGGGTCTCTGAGAAGAAGAGGTAACGGTGGCTCCCAGGGAGGGGATATAGAAGCTCATTTATTTGGAGGAGACTCTGTTTTTTGGCAGGTAAGGGATTCGGGACCTCAGCTGACTTTAACTCAAAATAATTCTTACGCCAAAGCAGCATATTTGGGGTTGCCATGTCTCCTTCAACAGCACACACCAAATTATTGTTGGACCACATATAGGTAACATCCCTAGTGACTCAGCTGGTAAAAAACAAGCTGCCTGCAATGAGGGAGATCGGGGTTCGATTCCTGAGCTGGGAAGATCCTCTGGAGAAGGGAAAGTCTACCCACTCCAGTATTTTGGCCTGGAGAATTCCTTGGACCATATAGTCCATGGGGTCGGGGTCGCAAAGAGTAGAACACGACTGAGCGACTTTCACTTTCAAGAGTTGGAAGAGATCTTAGAAATCATCACTGCCTTACTTTATAAATTAAGAGAAGGGAGGCTCCCAGTGGAAAAGAAACTGCCTGATTTCCTCATGTTCGAGGCGAGAAAAGGATGAAACCCTTGGAGCCTGATCCCTAGGGTCTTTTGTCCCTGAAGGCAACAGCTAAACACAGTTCTCATTTCAAAGAGAGAGCAGGAAAAAAAAAAGATGTAGGAAGAAGAAGAAAGACCTCTTGTTCATCAAGCTTTGTCAGTTTCTGCTCATTTGTGGAAGGGTGGAAAAACCAAGATGATAGCAGTTCTCCTGTAGAGGGTGAGGGAGCAAAGGGGTGAGAGGGGAAAAAAAGAGATTATTTAAATTGACATGCTCTCTCGTGATTGCTTGCAAAAACAATCACTTTTTGATGATACAGCAGCCTTAACAGGAGAAGTAATTTATAGACACCATTTCAAAGCTAGGGTGGGGGTGGAAATTCTACAAAATCTAACAGCATAGAAATGCAGAAGGAAATATTGCTTAGGAGAAAAAAATAAAACAATAAACTTCTCCTGCGCTTTCTATGTTGAAAAGGTTTGACTGTAAATCCTGATTTTGACATTCATCCCAGATCCATTTTAGAGGCAGCCCACAGACTCAACAGGGCGAGAGAAACCACTAAATCATAATTAGCTCATAAAAGCCAAGCCTGTTTCTCTGAATGCCTGAGAACTGGTGTCGCTTCTCAAAATATCATAAATCTATTGTGTTCCCTCCTGTTTTACTTAACAGCCAATTAATGTTACTGTTTAAAAGAATTAAAGCCATGGCTTGGATGAGGGTGTGTGTTGGGGGGAATCAGAGGTCTTTAAACTTTGACTAGCACCCAGATGCTGTTTGCAGATCGGCCCTCATTACGAAACAGCTCATTAAAAGCCTCGGCCACGGAACAGTCCTGCCGCGATACACGTCGGCTGTATATGATCTTGTTCTTATTAGCATACCGGAAAGGAAAACATTTTTCAACACTATCTCGAGTCAGTTTTAATATCCTACAGGGTGACAGCGGGCATGATGGCAGCAGGCCTTGCTCCTCTCTGGGAAGTCCTCCTGCGAGAGAAGCTTTGGCCACCCACGCGGCCAGCACAATAAGTGGGAGCTGTAGGGTGAGTCAGAGCCAGGCAGACAGGAAGCCCCAAAGGGTCCTGATGCCATCGGTGACTCTGGAGCCCAGTACAGCTTGTGACTACACCCCATGTTTTCACACAAAGACAGTAGAGTCCTCGTTTGTTCTCTGAGGTCTCACGAGGTCATTCCATCAGTTGTCACCCTAAATTCACAGCAAAGACGGAGGCAGCTGGTTGGGGGCATTCCTGGGCACTGGAGGAGAACCAGCATTAAGAGAAGCTGAGTTGGGAGCATTCAGATCCCAGCCTCAGTTCCTCGATCTGGAAAATGCAGATACCAGTAACTACCCATGTGCAAAAATATTCTAAAATGACTCAGACTCTCACTCTTGTCATATACGGATCCCTCTATACTGTTGTGAGATATGGCCTGTGTGATATTAAAAAAAAAACATGTAACAGCCAATAACACATGGGTACTGGGATGGATGTCCAGCCCATTGGAATGTGGTGTGGTCCTTAGAATAGACGACAACTGGATATAATCAGTGTGGCAGGACCCCTGCGGACGGGAAAAAATCCATCAATCTCTTTATCCTTGAATAATCTTGAAGGTGACTGCTATACACTGAACATTTGTGTGTCCCCCTCAAATTCATATGTTGAAGTCCTAATCCCCAGCATGTTGGTATTAGGAGGTGGGAGCTTCCCTGGTGGCTCAGACGGTGAAGAACCTGCCTGCAATGCAGGAGACCTGGCTTTGATTCCTGGGTCAGGAAGATCCCCTGGGGAAGGAAATGGCTACCCATTCCATTACTCTTGCCTGGAGAATTCCATGGACAGAGGAGGCTGGTGGGTTATGGTCCATAGAGTCATAAAGAGTTGGACATGATTGAGCCACTAATGCACACACACACACCTTTGCGAAGTGATTCGGTTATGAGTGTGGAACTCCAAGGAATGGGATTAGTGCCCTTATAAAAGAAGCCCCAGGGAGCAACCTCACCTCTTCTGTCATGCGAGGACACAATGAAGAGACAGCTGTCTACGAACTGGGAGTCAAAGTTGCTCAGTCGTGTCCGACTCTGCAATCCCATTAGCGCACCAGACTCCTCTGTCCATGGGATTCTCCAGGCAAGAGTACTGGAGTGGGCAGCCATTCCCTTCCCCAGGGGATCTTTCCGACCCAGGGATTGAACCCAACCCAGGGATCAGACCCAGCTCCCTTGCAATACCAGCAGATTCTTTACCATCAGAGCCCATGAACTGGGAAGTGGGCTTTTATCAGACACCAAACCTGCTGGTGCCATGATCTTGGGCTTTCCAGGCCCCAGAACAGTGAGAAATAACTGTCTGTCATTTATAAGTCACTCCGTCTACGGTAGTTTGTGATAGCAGCCTGAGTGGGTCAAGACAATGAGAAGAAGATAGAAAGGAGGAAGGAAAGGAAGAATAAAGACAATGAAGAGTATTTATGTCCATGGAGAGAGTTTCAATAATGATGATCTTGAAGGCTGGGGTAGCTTGGGAGATGTTACAACTTGATTCTATGTGTATTATCAGTTCTTTTTTTTTTTTTTCAAAATTACATTTCTTACATGTCTACCTCCCCCAGCAGCCACCGTTATCATTTTATTAATAATATATACTTCTTCCCATGATGTATTCTGGGCATAGTTTTGTCACAGTGTCTCACCTTTATTTACAGTTTTTATTACGAATAAGGCCACGTCTAGATTGCCATGATCAGAGTTAGAACTTTTGAGACTTCAAGCAAAATTTTGCTAGGAACTGCTGTCTTCTCTTTTTTCTTTCTTTCTCTCTCTTGCTTTTCTAACCTCACTCTATTTCCTCCAGCTAATTATCAGTTAATATGAGTGAATTACTTGTTGATTGTTTCCCTCGCTATGGCCAGGTCTTAGGCCTTTTCCTGTGTAATTAATAGAGAAAAAGCAGGAATTATTCAGAGCCTCTTGCTCTTCGCACCTGTACAAGACAGCTGCTGTGCTGCTCTTCAGGTCCTTCATTTCCAGAATCGGGGGGTAGGGCAGGACTGAGAGTAGCCAAGATCAGCTGGAGTGAAGCCCGTTGGAGATGCCAGCGTTTCTGGTGGAATGGAATTCAGCAAGAGGTGAGAAAAGGAGTACGGTGGAGCAGGGCGCTGGGACTGTGCAGTAATGTGGACCTAAGTTGTTTGAGGAGTTTGGAAAAAGAGAGAAGAGATGTGGACTGCGGGTGGGGCACAGTCAGTGGGAGAGAAAGTTTCAAAGGATGTTTGCATAGTACTAGAGATGAAATGCCATTTGGAGGGAGAAAACTTTCAAATAGCCTTCAAGTAAGGTTCAATAATTGTGGTACACGGGCTTAATTGCTCCAAGGCACATGGGATCTTCTTGGATCAAATAGCCTTTAAATAAATTTTAGTTGCCATTGTTCTTCCTTATTTTAGTAGCTTACTTAGAATTTTTGTAACTATGATTGTCTCATTCAATAGTCATGATATACACGCCATCTTGTTGCTGTTTTCATCTCTTCCATTTCATACTGATGACCAGTGAAATAATTGCTCAGATCAGTCCTTGAAATACCAGTCTTTAAAAATCCATAGGAAATTGCTGTAATTAACCAGACCCTCCAAATTGAGCAGTATACATGTCTCTTATGCCCTGTCCATAGGTCAAAATGAAGGAATGTGCTAAATTGCTCCAATTGTGTCTGACTCTTTGCAACCCCATGGATTGTAGCCTAGCAGGCTGCTCTGTCCATGGGATTCTCCAGGCGAGAATACTGGAGTGGGTTGCATTCCTACTCCAGGGGATCTTCCAGACCCAGGAACTGAACCTCCGTCTCCTATGTCTCCTGCATTGGCAGGCGGGTTCTTTACCACTAGCGCCACCTGGGAAGACTCATGACTTCCTCAAGTCACTTGGTAAAAGCTGACATTTTCTCAGCTTGAGTAATAACTGGGACACAGCTGCTCTCAACAGCAGACTCGTGACAGAAAATCAGTCAAAGCAGGCTGATTCAACAACTTACGCTCAAAGGGCCCTGCACTGCCTCCTGGGTGTCTCATACTTCTAGAAGCGTGAAGACAGAGGCATGTCTATATCCTCAAAGACTCCTGTGAAATGAGGAGTGCTGGAAGAGATGTGTGGGGACCAGGGCCGCAGTCAGAGAAACGGAGCTTGGCTGCAAATTAAACAGCCAGTCTGCTGAGACCTGAGTCACCACCAGACGCTGCAAATTATTAATACCCACTCCTGCTAAATCCTTGGAATTTGCAAGACAGTGTCTCACTGGCTGAAGCTGAGTTTTCCAGCTGGTGACTTTACCCAGACCGAGAAAGGTAGGAACAACGAGAGAATTAGTCAAGGTCTGCCCTGGGGAGACAGTCTCAGCAGCTCATTTCCTTCTTCCTGAAAGTGAACTGGTCACTGGACCACAAGTCATCCAAGGATCTCAAGGCACTGGGCAGGCTAGTGAGTCAGAGTTTTATCGTGGAGTTGACTCTTTTGCTTGCTTTCATAATTAACAACTTGCAAATATGCCTTTCTGAAATCTTGGATTTCACTTTCTAATTAAGCCGATGACTTGGAGTTAATTGAAGAAAAATCTTCCACTCAGTCACAAATAATGCTTTCATTCCATAGGATTCCAATACATCTTCTGGGTCCCTTAAAACTGAAGTGAATAATCACTGTATTTCTGAATCTTTTTTTTTTTCCCATTACAGATATCCACACCACTGGGCCTGGGGGCTGTAAAGTTAGCTACAGATAGAATATAGCAACATTACACCTGGGGTCCAAAAAAAGGGAACTTGAGGGATGGACAAGTGGACAGTCATGTTCTCCTGATGTGGGTGCTCTCGTGGTATTAAGAGTTAAGCTAGTGGTTCCTATGAGCAGATCTCTGTCATTTTTCATGTGAGTATATATCTTATCACAACCCCCTCCAGGGAGACGTGCCTGCATCCATTTCCCAACTGTATATATCCCGCTTCCCTGGTGGCTCAGAGGTTAAAGCGTCTGCCTCCAATGCGGGAGACCCAGGTTCGATCCCTGGGTCGGGAAGATCCCCTGGAGAAGGAAATGGCAATCCACTCCAGTATTCTTGCCTGGAGAATCCCATGGACGGAAGAGCCTAGTAGGTTACAGTTCACGGGGTCGCAAAGAGTCGGACACGACTGAGCAACTGACACGACCACCAGCTTCAAATGCCTTCTCTGATAAGAAAGGGGGGAAAAGGTGACATGGGGGAGGGATGTGTGATAACCATTTGTGTTATCTACCTAACTTGTGTTATCAAACTCTGTCGTGTTTCAGACCTTTATGACAGCATATTAAGAGATAAGAACATTAGATGCAACCTAAGTTTCCACAGAAAGGGTTTTGCCTTATTCCCAGTGCTCATCCATAGACTTCAACCACTGGACCATCAGGCATCTGGGACTCTGATTGACAGTAGGAAGGCAGGGCGGGGTACAGAGAGCACTCACAGCTGGGACAGCGTGCAGAGCAGGAGGGTATTCTCAGTGGCCGTCTTAGCGCACAGGTGGAAAGTGGTGCCCCAGCCTTCTCCTTCCCACCTCTATGCCTTGTTGGTGAATTACCTTTAGCTTCTGCCATATGGTGATGCTTGATATTTTCTGAAATAATAACAGAGACCCTGAGTCATCAGCTACCATTTCCTCCCTGGACAGGTCACTTCGCGGGCACGGCCTCTGGTCCTTATAGCTCAGCGCAGCCCAGGGAACCTCAACGTTGTTCTACAGACTCCACCACCTAGACTCTCCCATGGCCTCTCAAAAGGTCCACTCTTATTCCGTCCTCCTTGTGAATGAGAAAGGGACTGCATCTCAGTTGAGAGATCCTTTATGCTCCAGGAAAACAGTTGGCTTCTTTTGTTCTTTCTTCTCCAGAGTGAATAATTCTATTAACATTTACTCATGAACTTCTTCACAAACTTTCCTGTCATCTTTTTTTGCCTCCTTCTGTGTTTACAAAATTGGGCTAATGGTTCTCGAAGCCCTGTCTAAAACACAATGATCTCATTTTTGCTATATATTTCTGATTAGTATAGCATGTCTAAGTAGATTCTAATTCAACTTCAGAGTTGAATTGAAAATTGTATTAACGTGGTCATTTGATACATAACTGTGTCAATTTAATCTACATTTCTGCCCCCATAGCTAATGTTTTTCTAGCTATAAAATCATAGTTAGAAAAATTAAAAGATCTAATAAGCCAGTTCTCAAACCTTTAACCTCTAAAATTGAGAAATACACCAAGTTCTGAAAAGCATCCAGGCTTCATCGTCTTTGTGTATATTCTTTCTTTCTCTGCAGGGTGTTATAGAAAAACAAAACAAAAATATTGGATTGGAGCCCTTAAACCAATGCTTTTGTCTTTATGAACTCAGCTGAGTCATTTAAACCTTCTGTGTCCCCATTTCCTCATTTATAAAATAATAGGAATATAAATAATTTGATTATATCAAGTGGGATTTCCAAAGTTCTTTTTCTTTTTCTGCCATGGAACCCTTTCTTAAAAGAAATCTTTAAGTAGAAGCACAACGCGTATGGACAGAGGAGCCTGGTGGGCTACGGTCCATGGGGTCACAAAAGTCAGACATAACCAAATGCCTAAATGATCATCACCACCACAATGCATATAACAGATAAAAGCAGAGCTCTCTGGTTGAAGCAGGGATGACGGGACCCTCAAGACTCACCCAATTAACCCCCACCCCTACCCAACTCTCACCTGTTTCCACTTCATTTTAACAGCATATGGTTTCATACACAAGCTTGGGTATGTGTGAGCATTTACATTCATAGTACATGTCCCGATAGGAATGCATGTAAGTGTGTGAGTTTATGTGTGCTTCCATGAGTAGACTGAGGAACTGCAAATTTCCCCCACCCACCTTCTGACTGAGACTAGGAGTGGGATCTCAGGTTGCAAACTCACTGGTCACCAGCATGACACAGAATGGCAGCCTCATGCCCATTACCCCCAGGGATTCCTGGCACCTGCTCTCCTGGGAGGGTCAACAGACGGTCTCCTTTGCTCTAGGAGCTTCCCTGATAGCTCAGTTGGTAAAGAATCCACCTGCAATGCAGGAGACCCCGGTTGGATCCCTGGGTAGGGAAAATACCCTGGAGAAGGGCTAGACTACCCACTCTAGTATTCTTGGGCTTTCCTGCTGGCTCAGCTGGTAAAGGATCTGCCTGCAATGTGGGAGACCTGGGTTTGACCCCTGGGTTGGAAAGATCCCCTGGAGAAGGGAAAGGCTACCCACTCCAGTATTCTGGCCTGGAGAATTCCCTCGACTGCTTTGACCATGGGGTCGCAGAGTCCGACACATCTGAACGACTTTCACTTTGCACTCTAGGAGAGGCAGCCGCCCCTCCCCTGCTGCTCGAGGAGAGGACCAGAGGCCTCCTCTCCCACTGGACGCCAGAACTTCCGCTGGTGACCATCAAAGCCGCTGCTCCGCCAGACGCGATGATCTCTTTGTGGCTGTTGATTCCACACCACCCATGGCTGCTCCGAAGCGCAGGTGGAGCGCAGGGATGCGCCTTTGCCAACAGCGCCCCGAGGAGGCCGTGCTACTGCGTCGCCCTCCCTCGGGGGCAGCTGCAACCTCAAGGTGGAGAGTTCTTACCCAACAGACACCTTGCAGCGTGGCGGGAAGAACGCCCCCTTCAGTTTAGAAACAGAGCCACTCAGGCCTTGAGGTTTTAAAATATTTCAAGAAAAACCTCTTTCAGTTTTTATTTACCCTCTTTCCCGTTTGCCACCCCTTTACAGGACTCAAGCAGGTGGGTGTTGAAGCCAGGGACCCATCTACATGATAGAGATTGCACGGTCCTCAGAACTGCTCCTCCCCAGAATGATGAAAACTTAAAAAAAAAAAAAAAAAAACTGAGTTAAATTCATGTGCCTGGCTTATTTCTCCCTTAGTGCTCTCCCAGGAGGCCTCCCAGATAACCCTGCAGATAATCTTCAGTTCTCCAGATGTGTCCCAGGGTGCTGGAGCTCCAGCTGAGCCATCCTGGGCTCTTCCTGAGACCATTTATACACACGTGTGGATGAATCAGTGTGTGGTTACAGAATAAATCAAGAGCAGCTCATCGTCAAGATAACCCCACAGCTAGGGGATTGGAATCTTCCCCTCAAAGTTTTTATTTCCGGATGCATATGGACACTCTAAGTGTGATAGGGAGGTATTAACTGCTCGATGAGGCAACAGGATCCTTCAGGAAGTACCATGAGGTGCTGTGCGTGGCACCCAGAGAGGGTGGGAGGAAAGAAATTGCAAAGGTATTAATAGGGTAGGTATTGTTTAGCTGGGTATTAATAGGGTAGGTATTGTTTAGCTGGGATCAAACTGGGAAGCTTCAGAACAATCATGCTATGCTTAAGAGGAAGGGGCTTCAGATCTGGGCAGGAGTCTTACTTCACTAGCCGTGATACTGCTTTGGTTTTTTGGCAGCTGGTTTCAGAAATAACACAAAGCCTATGAGTAAGAACTCTGTTTAGTATTTCCCAAAGAGTGCTGTGCACAACCGCCTGGATTATGAGATTTGCTGGAAACAGACACATGTACGACCCTGATGCTCGGAAAGGCTGAAGACAGAAGGAGACGGGGGCAGCAGAGGACGAGATAGATAGCATCATCCACTCAATGGACATGAATTTGAGCAAACTCCTGGAGAGAGAGGAGGACAGAGGGGCCAGGCGTGCTACAGTCCATGAGCTCACAACGAGTTGGGACGATTTATCAACTGAACAACAGGGAACAGGTTTGGAGACCTCCACATCCTCTGTCTTAGAGGATCATGATGTATTCTGGCCACACTCCACAGGAGAGAAAATATTGAGCAGAGAAACATAACTTTTTACAATTCATTGTGTTTAAATACATTGACAATAGAACTCAAAAACTCTAACACAATATCTTCAGAAATAATGTTTTATGGAGTGCATTGTGAGAAAGTTAGCTTAGAACAGGGGTCAGGAAACTTTTCCTATAAAAAATTAAATAGGAAGACCTTTCCGGTTAATGGCCATGCAATCCGTGGCAATGACTGAGCTGTAACATGAAGACAGCTGTAGACAACACATAAACCAGCCTGCGTGGCTGTGCTCCAAGTAAACTTTGGTTGCGGACACTGATATTTAAATTTCATGTCATTTTCATGTGTCACAAAATATTATCTTTTGGCTTTTCCGAGCCTCTTTAAAAAATGAAAACAAAAACAAAAACCAACTTAACTCAAGGCTGTACAAAAACACGTGGTGGGCTGCATTTGACCTCCAGGTTGTAATTTCCTGACCCCGGGGCTTGGAAGCAGCATCCGCCAATAAAGGAAGTGAGCATTTGTGCAGATACCAGAATGAGGGTCCACGGAGCAGACACCCTGTCTATTCACCACCCATTCAACCTCCAGTGCTCTGTTTGCCACTCAGGACTGTGCTGAACTATATGGTGCATGCTCGTGAATATTCACTGAATGAAGGGTTAGCCGTCAATTCAGTTAACCTGTCATTTTCGGAGAAGGCAATGGCACCCCACTCCAGTACTCTTGCCTGGAAAATCCCATGGACGGAGGAGCCTGGTGGGCTGCAGTCCATGGGCTCGCTAAGAGTTGGACACGACTGAGCGACTTCACTTTGACTTCACTTTCATGCATTGGAGAAGGAAATGGCAACCCACTCCAGAATTCTTGCCTGGAGAATCCCAGGGACGGTGGAGCCCGGTGGGCTGCCATCTGTGGGGTCACACAGAGTCGGACACGACTGAAGTGACTTAGCAGTAGCAGCAGCACGGGCAGAAGTTAGTTTGAACTGGTCCTGATCGCTGGATATGTCAGCGTAGGAGGCAAGGAACCCATGACTCTGATGTGTTCAGTGCCAACAAGAATTCCACGCTTTTCTGAATAGCCTTGGTTGTAGGTAAAGTCTGTTGCAGCAGCCTGGGGTACAAATAATGAGCAGACTGACTGGCTGGAGTAACAATAAATGCATTAGAAAACTCACCTTGTCTTTGCAAGATAGGGATTTATAGTCAATGGCAACCATCTGGATCAGAACATATATCGGTTTCTAGATACTTCTTTTACCCACAGTTGACTTTTTACTTGTTTCCTAGAAAGGCTCTAGGAAGAGCGTTTTGGTGTCCCCGTGGCATGTGTTTGTCTCCATCAGTCTCACCAAAGTTCATTGTCATCAGCCTGCTTTCTGGGTTTACTCTCAAGTTAGTGTCTTTCTGGGACCGTCTTGTCCTTCGGAAGTTTCTGCTGGTAACATGGAATCAATCCCTGGATGACAAACCTTCGGCCTGGCTGCAGACTCACCTCCTCATTGACATCTTTCCTGACAAGTCCAGTCCTTCTTCCTCTGAACATACGGATTCATTCATCCATCCATCCATCCATCCACTCATTCATTCAAAAGATGCTTACTGAGAAGATGCTTACCCTCACACCGCTATGGCCTGGAGGGGGAAAATCACCTCCTTTCAAAGAGTTCACAATTTAATAGAAGAGCAAGAGCTGCAGACAATGAGGGCAACTTGGTTAACACTGGAAGCTTCCCCCAGCCCCTGACCACACACTCTGGCACCTTCAGTTCCCTTTTCTGGGGCTGATGAGAGCCTCCGACTGGTGGGATTTGGTGGTGCGGCTTCAGAATTAAGACTACGTTGGTTTGGTATCTTTCTCTCTGTTGTCTGGGACAAATGATTTTACCCTCCTGAGCCTCAGTTTTTGCATCTGTAAAATGGGAAAATGAATACCTTTTGCGCTCATGAGGATTGCAAGAGAGAATGCGAAGAGCCAGGCACCAACAAGCGCACCACGATGGGAACTAGTATTATTACGTTTCTGCTGCAGGGACAGCCTTCAGGGCCGTGCTCACTCCCAGCCACTGCCTTCGTGGGCCGCATGCCCAGGACACCCCTGTGTTCTGCAGAGAGAACGGGCTTGATTAGCAATGGTAACCCCCACCGGGCTTTCAGGTTTGACTTTCCATAGATCTACTAAACACCTTACCATTCTTCCATCTGTTTCTCATCTCCATATATTGTGGTTCCAGATTACAGATGTCTCCTGCCCTTGAAGAATACAGGGCCTGTGTTTTTGTTTCTTGTTCTCTTTGCTGTTTTGGAGCAATTCTGAAAAGAGGGAGGCCAGGGACATCATGGCTTTGTCATTGAAGAACCTGGTTATCTTTTCAGATACATCGAAAAGCACAACCCAGAACAGGGTATCTTAGGAATCAAAAGTAAAACCCGAGCTCTCCCCCTTCCTCCCTGCTTCTCCCCAATGTAATAAAGACACAATAGCTCGCTTATTCTGTTTCCCCACCATCAGCACATTCCTCCTGTGGGTCCCTCAGGCCCTGCTCACGGATGAAGCAGTCAAGGCTAGAGCTTGACTGACTGGAAGGAAGGGGGGATGGAATCAAGGGAGGAGAGCTTTACCACAAACCAGCTGCTCTTCCGAGGTTGATTTCCATTTTGGAAAATAGCAGAAGCAATTACCGTGGCTCATTAGAAGGCCTAACACACTGGCTGCAAAACTATATTTGGAAAACCGTATTCACTTAGCTCCCAAGTGGTGAGAGGGTGTGAGCGGGTGGCAGGGAGAGAAAATGACAGACACGGGCCGGCCATGTGGTGACTCAAATCTGCGAACAGGTGATCTGATTGGATTGTGTAAGGAAGGAGAGATGGATAGAGCTAGGACACCAGTCTACGTGGACCTGTGTCTTGATGCTCTGACGCTTGGAAAACTCCAGCCTGTTAGAAACCTGAAAACTGAGGTTGCTCACGGAGAAGCCCTTCTTCCCAAGTAAGGGGGTCGAGCTGGAGCCTCTTTCATGAGTCCTTCTGAGAAAGCCCAGCTGCCACCTCGAGTGCTCGGGCGCAGGGGTGGGCTTCCATTGTTGCCCTTGAATTTACCATCCAATTACATCAGGGCGTGCACCTTTGGAATAACCTTCCATTCTTATCTCCCTGCTGCTTTCTGACCAGCAAGTGTCCACAACACAGGCTGCTAACTCCTGTCTTGTATTTGCTTATAACTAAAGGAAGGGTTCTGGGACAGGAAGGACATATTTTGGGCAAGAAAGGGCATGGTTCAGGAAGCTTGTCGGGTGGAACTACTCCAGAGAGAACTTGAAAAAAAAAAAAATCACCTCTGCTCTCTATGGCTGGATGAGGGTACCTGGAGCCCTTCATCCCAGGAATATATCTTATATAAGTTGTGTGATGGAACTATCTCATTTGTACTTAATCCTAAGCGTTTTGATGGTTCTTTATAATTTACAAAGTACTTGATATTTTGCCAGAGCTGTCAAGAGCTGCTTCCTGCTTAAAAAAAATAGAGAGAGGAGTTCCCCTTCAGCAAAGCAGAGGTGGGGAGAATGGTCTTTGTCCAGCATTTGTATTGATAGGCAACGGACAGGAGCCAGCCACCTTGGGATTCCACAGCCTTGCTAATTTGTGTTAACTTCCCCTGCCCTGTTGATGATCCCTGGATTTATCATAAAATATATCATTTAAAATTCAGGTACGTATTATTGTTTCTATTTTACAGAGGAATAAAATGAAGTTCAAGAAATGTTTATGACTTGCCCAGGGCCACCCATCTACATGGGGCTTCCCTGGGGGCTCAGTGGTTAAAAATCCACCTGCCAAAGCAGGAGACGCAGGTTGAAAAAGCTGTACAATTGCTTCTGATGTATTCCCCTGGTAAGGAAGCGCTGAGCGCTAGTTTTAAGGCAGTTTTTCCCCAAAGGGGCTCCTCATACTGGATAGTGATTATACAAATCAATCAAACCCTTTCTGGAGGAAGTCTGACTTCAGAACTCACAGAGACTGGGTGATGCTGAAGAGCCCAGAACAGGGGCCCTGGAGCAGAGCACGAGGGCTAGTTGATCTGAGCAGAGGTGAGCAGACAGACGCCGTGCTGTCAGGGCTACTGGCAGGCCGTAGAGCGCTGTTTCTCCAGTCGCCTAGTCCTGTCTGACTCTTTGCGACCCGATGGACTGCAGCCCGCCAGGCTCCTCTATCCATGGCATTCTCCAGGCAAGAATATGGAGTGGGTTGCCATGTCCTTCTTCAGCATAAAGCTCTAACTGGACCCCGAATAGTGAGAGCCATGCTCCATATTCCAGGGGAACCTCTAGAAGAGTTGCCTGAGCCCTTGCTTGCTTGTGTATTGCTTATAAATGCCCCCCACTGTGCAACCCCACTGTGAGGGGGTGCAACCCCACTGTGTCTCTACTGCTTGCAAACTGAAAGGACTCAGTGTAGAAAAATAGCTCAATAGATTCATTGAACACTCCTGAAGCATTTATTTTACAATGAGAATATAAATAAGATCAAGAACGAACATACTTTTCAAAAGTGGTGAATTAGACAGACTGTGCTTCTCTTTGCATGGAGCTGGGGTTCTAGCCAGTTAATCGAACAGCTATGAAGAAATCATAAGATGGTCTCAGATGAGAGTGAGTGCTGCATTCGAGGATGAAGGGAAAGGGTAGCACTTGGGTTACTTGGCCGGGTCAGATGTCAATAATGATGGGCATTTTTCTAGATCGCACATATGTGCATTAATATATTTGTTTTTCTCTTTCTTACTTCACTCTGTATGACAGACACTAGGTTCATCCACATCTCTATAAATGACCTAATTTCGTTCCTTTTAATGGTTGAATAATATTCCATTGTATATGCGGACACAGGTGAGGGATTAGGGGAGGGTGGGCTGAACTGGGAGATTAGGATTGACATATATATATTGCCACGTGTAAAATAGCTAGCTAGTGGAGACCAGCTGCAAAGCACAGGAGCGTCAGCTCAGTGCTCTGTGATGACCCAGAGAGGTGGGATGGAGGTGCAAGGTAGGAGGCTCAAGGAGGGGGCGATATATGTAAACATACAGCTGGTTCACTTCATTGTAAGCAGAAACTAACACAACGTTGCAAAGCATTTATACTCCAAGTAAAAATAAATATATATGTGGGCAGCCCTTTGTTCTTTTCATCACTTGGGGCCAGTTTCCTTCCTACCTGGAGAGGTTGGAGGACCATAGCAAAGGGTGGAGGGAAAGGCATGTTTTGCAAATTATGAGGGACTCCTGGAGGCAGAAGCATTCCATTGCCACTGTCTGACATCTGTCTGAATGTCTATCTTCCCCAGAGACTGGAGGGGAGAGGAGTGAGAGAAGACAGAGGGAGGAAGGAAAGGTGATCCTCCCCAAATCCATTAGCAATGGATGTAAGGCTTGCTCCCAAATTTAAAGAACCGTCCCCTAAGGGCAGGTTTCCTTAGAGTCGTGTTTAGACGCTCACGATCTTCAGCTGCTTAGAGTTCCTTTCCCCTTCTCCCCCTCCCTGTGCCCGGGTCTCTCTCCTCCCTCAACCTCGCTGCCTGCCCCAGTCCCTCCTCCTTTCCTGCCTCTCTCCCTCACACCATGTTCCCATTATTGTCAGTAGAATGAGCTGCATGCATGCCAAATCAGGTCATTCACAAATATAGAACAAAACGTCTGTCACTGCAGACTTACCACGATGACTAAGGCTTGGCCCTTCTGTCTGTGAAACATGTGCCCATTAGTTACGTGGGATCACAGCCCACGAAGCCTCTTAACCCTATACCTTAGCTTCCTGGAGGTGAGCATTCCTCCAGTACACATCCGTTGGAGTGTCTTGGAGTGATTTATTGTGGTGGCTTGTCTAAAGCCAAGACAAAGTCAGCCTTTCCATTTAATCCCTACCCCTCCTCCAGCATATACACAAAGCCATTTTCTGGAGTTGAGGGTTTAACTGTAAATATTTGTTCTGGCTGAAACCTGCTAGAGGATATTTAGCTAAAATGAGACAACTAACAACACTCCATTAAGGAAAATAAGCATGAACGGAGGCGACTTTTCAAGAAGAATTGCTAACCAAACATTAAACTCTATTTACGACTTTCAGAATTCTCTTTTGGATGTTTTAAATTCATCATGCACTTTTACCTTGTAAAAAGCAGGTCAATTTTCCATCCAATCTGATATTAAAATATAACTGGTGACAACTGAGAGAAAAAAAAAAACTGAGAAAGAAATAATAGTAGTTTTTAACAAAAGGGTAAAGGATTCCCAGGTGGCTCAGTGGTAAAGAATCCACCTGCCAGTGCAGAAAACATGGGTTCAATCCCTGGATTGGAAATTTCCCTTGGAAAAGGAAATGGCAACCCACTCCACTATTCTTGCTTGGAAAATCCTCTGGACAGAAGAGCCTGGTGGCCTGCACTCCACGGGGTCACAAAGAATCGGACATGACTGAACAACTAACACACAGGCAAAAAGGATAAAATGAATTTTTGAAATATCTATTTATCTTTAAAATGGTCTTGTTTTCAAATGATTTAGTCTATGTTAAAGCATAGGTCCGACCTGAGATTTACAGATAACTAAAGCAAAGTCAAAAGCTATGTATGTATGAATGAGAAAATTGGTAACGAAGAATATAATTTAATACTGAATACAAATTCCAAAAAGCTAGAGTCTTTATTTTAATTTCTGCAGAACAGTACAGAGTAATTTTAAAAAACTTCTGAAACCTAAGGAGAAAAACGTAAATAAAAGCACAACTACTTAACCATACAACTTGTTTCTATTTTGATCATCAGGCTAGGTCTATTTTCATTGAGAATTTTTGTTTTTGAAAAAATTAAGGCAGGTGAGACCACAAATGTTAAAATGAGAAAATCAGACCTGTATTAACTGCCTCCAAATAACTATAATACCCAATTGACCCCTCATTGTAAATGCCAGTTAATTATTAAAACATCAGTATTGTTATCACCTTTGTTAGTATTTTGTTCATTTCTTTGATCATTAGTTTTCTGGTTCAACCATCTTACATGGTTGTAACACAAATTCATTACCATGTGATGGCTGTGGGGCTGCCTATGGGAAATGACTTGATAGTCTCGCAAACACTGAATCATGCAGAAAATTAACACTCATTTTCATGCACGTTTCCTTGCATGTTGATGACCTAGAAACACATGCTTACACTCCATATTTTTCCTTGTTGCTCTTGATTTGTCTCTTCTCTGGTAGGAATAGAACAATATGGGCTTCCTCCAGGGAACAAAACAACACCTAACTCTGTGACATGGAGGGGCGAGAGGAGCAGATGGATGTAAAGTGTACCGACAGGAGACCGGCAGAATGCACACAGAGGGGAAGTGCAGCTACCTGGCATTGCACCTGGGCACTGCCAACCGCCTTGGCAGTGGGCTGCCTGAGAAATGGGAAGGAGGAGTGGGCCAGAAGGAGAGTGGGAGCCAACCATGGCTTGCAGAGCACTCCCTCGAGAGAGGAAGTTCTAGGGAGCTCACTCCTGAGGCCATGGAGTTCAGCAGCTCAGTCTCTACCCCACTCTCATCACATGGGAGAGGGGAATGACTTATATGGATGCCATTTCTTTGCTGCATCAAATACCTCCTGGCTTATCACAGTCTTTCCTCCTTCAGTGGACAAGAAGGCCAACTAAACTAGTCCTTTATTCACTGGACATCATCTCTCTTAGTCTCTAGAGTGAGGCCAGGGGCAACCACTTTGTGCTATGAGTGGACTTCCCCAGCAGTGCTGTACCGAAGAACTTTCTGCAGTGATGGAAGGGTTCCACATCTCCACTGCCCTAAGTAGCCACGAGGTAACATGTGGCTATTGAACACTTGAAACGGGCTATCTGAACTGAGGAGCTAAGTTTTTAATTTTGTATGATTTTAATTCATTTAAAATTAAGTGTAAGTTCAATTCAACTTGCACTTTCCATAATAACAATTGTGATTGTTCCAAGACTAAAACTTTGGTCTTTATCTCCCCCTTTCCTTCTATTATAACTTTACAATCTTCTCATTGAAAACCGACTAATTGTGAAGCTTGGCTCTAGGTACCATGTGAGACTAAGCCAGTAAGATCCATGCCCTTTGCTCCCATGTTATCTTCTCTGTGAAAATTTTCTCAGAACTTTCTCACATGACCATCTCTTCCTTTGCTTTCCCATCGCTCTTTATTTGCTTCACTCATCTGGCTTTTATTTCATACTATCTTGGTTGGGAATTCCCTGAAACAATATCCCACATCTTGATTGAAAACAGGATCTGGACTGGGCAAAACAGTCTCCACCTCCAAGTTTGATTTTGTCACCCATCTGTATTTAATCTTTCATTCAAAAGTAAGGTTTTCAACAATTATATCAGCCTTGTAATTGATCAGAAAATTGTGACAATCTTTTCAATTACAACACCACCTTATACTAATATAAATATATTTTGGAGTTATGCAAAATGTCAGTTAATATTTGGAAATGTTGCAAGATGACAGGGAAAATGAAATAAAAATCCACTTCTAAGCATGTTGCTGCTGCTGCTGCTGCTAAGTCGCTTCAATCGTGTCCGACTCTGTGCGACCCCATAGACGGCAGCCCACGAGGCTCCCCCGTCCCTGGGATTCTCCAGGCAAGAACACTGGAGTGGGTTGCCATTGCCTTCTCCAATGCATGAAAGTGAAAAGTGAAAATAAAGTCGCTCAGTCGTGTCTGACTCAGCGACCCCATGGACTGCAGCCTACCAGGCTCCTCCATCCATGGGAGTTTCCAGGCAAGAGTACTGGAGTGGGGTGCCATTGCCTTCTCCGTCTAAGCATGTTAGCACAAGACAAATATTTTAGGCATTTACTTTTATCTAATTCATTTCAATGAACATGTATTGACAGATCCCAATATGCAAAACACAGTTCTATTATACCTGCCAATGCAGGAGACATAAGAGATGCAGGTTTGATCCCTGAGTTGGGAAGATCCCCTGGAGGAAGGCATGGCAACCCACTCTAGTATTCTTGCCTGGAGAATCCCACGGACAGAGGAGCCTGGTGGGCTACAGTTCATGGGGTCACACAGAGTCGGACACGACTGAAGCAACTCAGCATGTGCGCACATGCATTTTTTTCCCCTCTAGCCTATACCATGCCACTTCAAATTGGGTGGGAGGTGGGATATAAATTGGCCTTGCTGGGAGTTCCCTGGCAAGCCAGGGGTTAAGACACTGCACCTTCACTGCAGAAGGCACAGGCTCAATTCCTGTTAGGGGAACTAAGATCCCACATGCCTCACTATTTGGCAAAAAAAAATGGGGGGGGGGAGTAAAAAACCAAAATTGGCCTTACTGCCTCCCTTCTGCATGTAGCAGCAATCAGTCAAAATAGTGTTCATCTCTGTGGAGTCTGTGTTTTAAATGGATATAAGTGGGAACTGGGGAGAATATTTTCACATAAAATCTGAGTAAATGCCAGTGGAAACCTCTCTGAGCTCTCTGTGTCCTGTCCTCCAGACTCTTTCTCTGTGATACAAAGTGCTCACAGAAGACGTCGGAGTTGTAACAGAAATCCAAGCCTGACCTGATGTACTAGGTCCTCAAATGTTGACCTCTCCTGGGCAAATAAGTAGTGTGGGACGGTGTTTGGGTAAGAAAAATACAGAGGAGCCGTGAGTAAACCAGGAGATCTTTGGAATCAAACAACTTAACATAGAATGAATATCAGGCATTTCCTGGGGAAGGACAGAAATGTCATTCTGCCTACTGGCTCATCTTAGGACCATATCAAATTTAGAATAGCCTCATACCTTTCTGTGGTAAAGAATCTGCCTGCAGTGCAGAAGACCTGGCTTCAATCCCTGGGTCAGGAAGATCCCCTGGAGAAGGGAATGGCAACTCACTCCAGTGTTATTCCCTAGAGAATTCCACGGACAGAGGAGCCTGGTGGGCTACAGTCCATGGGGTCGCAAAGAGTCAGATACAACTGGGCAATTAACGCTTTTCACTTTCACCCCTTTCTGCATCATAGTGGAGACATATCGCACTCACATTCCACTTATACGCACTCAACCACAGTTTTTGAAAAGCCAACAGTCACAGCAACCACAGCTCTTACTTAACATGGCCCCTAAGCCAACTACTTCATCTGATGCTCAAGAAACAGAGATGCCTTTCAATAACAAAACAAAACTGGCTCTATTGGCTCCATTGAAAGATGGTGTGACATATGCAAAGCTTACACACTGTTCTCCATGGGCGATTTTTCGGTGGAAAAAGAGCTGATGTCTCAGTGCCCCTACGGCTTCTATAGGCAGCTGGGGAATCAGACTAGTGGCTCTCAGAGGCTGCTCTTCCAGACCATCAGAGGATGAGGGCACCAGGAAGGCTAGGTCTCTATGGAAACCACCTTCCCCTTCCTTTCTATCCTGCATACTCCTCCTTCTTCCCTCTTTTCCATTTCTCTTATCAGAGAGCTTTCCTCACTTCACAAGATGGGGCAGTAGGGGTGATGCAGTGAAGGTTTCATTGATGGGGAAAGTTGGTACTGTTCACTTTGGGTGGGATCTCTCAACCCAGATAAACCATGTGGATCCCTCAGGGCTCCTAAGTCCCAGTGCAATACAGTAGCTGCATCCGGCTAGACGCCATCACAGCTTGATGGTTTCCTAAGCATGAGAGACCTCGGGTCATCCTCACTATAAATTCAAGTTTGGATTATTTCTAGGCAGGTCACCATGGAGACTATTTTTATCTATGCCAAACAGTAGCCCTTCTTCCAGCTGAATGGTTACCAGGTTTTTAAGAGGATAGAAGTTATATTTATTTTTACTGTTGTGCAGAATTAGGGAAGAAATATGTAATTAGAAAAAAAAAAAAAAATCCAAATCTCCTAAAAGAAAATGGGAGGCAAGTGGGAACTCCGGTATGATGGCAAGTTGCTAATCCATCAGGGGAGCGTTGTGATTGCTCCAGAAAATCGAGGTCACCAGGAAAACCTTTGCTTAGAAACTAAATTAAGAATAAGGTCCCCATTGTTTGTCTTACGGTGGCCAGAGTTCATGAGTGTCTTGCTTTGTCCCCAGGGGCTCTGTTGCTCCACTCTAGGCCAGCTCTGATGAAGAGAAAGCGATATATCTTCTAAGAATATTTCTGTCTTGTGCTTAACTCAGTAACAATCACAGAGGGAAATGAGGTTATGTGAACTTCCCATGGATATCTGGATGGGAGTGACTCAGTTGATACAAAGGATTCCCTGTGAAACATATCCAAGTAAATGGAGTTGAGTTGATTCTTGTGATTCCCCTAGGTTTCACCAGCTCAGCTATCCTCAGAGATGGTGACTCCATAACTATGTGCAGATGGCCAAACCACATGGTAGGAGATGCCCCCACATAAAGACATGCAAAAAACTTCCACTGCAAATGGGTTAGATGTGAAATATTTTAATGATGGAGTCATTTCTGATGCAAATAGCTTCCTCATTGTTCCATTTTCCAAATAAAAGATTATTCTTGTTGCTAGTTAGTGTGTTAGTTTCAAAACCTCTTATCTTTGAAACCTTCCAGAGCAGAAAATTGATAGCAATGAGGAAAATCAACTCTGAGGCAAACTAGTTTATGGATTCATTCAGAATTTAGCAAATGTGGAAATTAGTACATTTAAAAAAGATATCTAGCCATTTAATCCTAGAAACAAATTTCTTACACTGAACCCATACGCACACAAACACACGTACACACATATACACATGCTCTTAGATTTCTACTTTTCAAGAAGTGTTAATTATAGCCCCATTGTAACCATAGGAAATATTTAACCTTAACGTGGGGAAAGGCAGGTGATTTAGCTAAGCAAGGGATTAGGCTAGCATGCACATCCCCAGTTTTGGACCTCGCAAAGAATCAGTTTTGATCTTCTCTCTGAAATATGAGTGAAACTGGAGTGTCTAAGTGGCAAAGTAGAACCACAGTGGGGATAGATTGGAGGGAGAACTAATGTCTTTGCCATCGATCAGTAGGTTCTATCCGCCTTTGGAATTGCCTGAGACACAGAATGCTTGCCTCCCCTTCTTCAATTCTTATCCACCTTCTTCCAGCTGAATGGTTACCAGGTTTTTAAGAGGATAGAAGTTATATTTATTTTTACTGTTGTGCAGAATTAGGGAAGAAATATGTAATTAGAAAAAAAAAAAAAAATCCAAATCTCCTAAAAGAAAATGGGAGGCAAGTGGGAACTCCGGTATGATGGCAAGTTGCTAATCCATCAGGGGAGCGTTGTGATTGCTCCAGAAAATCGAGGTCACCAGGAAAACCTTTGCTTAGAAACTAAATTAAGAATAAGGTCCCCATTGTTTGTCTTACGGTGGCCAGAGTTCATGAGTGTCTTGCTTTGTCCCCAGGGGCTCTGTTGCTCCACTCTAGGCCAGCTCTGATGAAGAGAAAGCGATATATCTTCTAAGAATATTTCTGTCTTGTGCTTAACTCAGTAACAATCACAGAGGGAAATGAGGTTATGTGAACTTCCCATGGATATCTGGATGGGAGTGACTCAGTTGATACAAAGGATTCCCTGTGAAACATATCCAAGTAAATGGAGTTGAGTTGATTCTTGTGATTCCCCTAGGTTTCACCAGCTCAGCTATCCTCAGAGATGGTGACTCCATAACTATGTGCAGATGGCCAAACCACATGGTAGGAGATGCCCCCACATAAAGACATGCAAAAAACTTCCACTGCAAATGGGTTAGATGTGAAATATTTTAATGATGGAGTCATTTCTGATGCAAATAGCTTCCTCATTGTTCCATTTTCCAAATAAAAGATTATTCTTGTTGCTAGTTAGTGTGTTAGTTTCAAAACCTCTTATCTTTGAAACCTTCCAGAGCAGAAAATTGATAGCAATGAGGAAAATCAACTCTGAGGCAAACTAGTTTATGGATTCATTCAGAATTTAGCAAATGTGGAAATTAGTACATTTAAAAAAGATATCTAGCCATTTAATCCTAGAAACAAATTTCTTACACTGAACCCATACGCACACAAACACACGTACACACATATACACATGCTCTTAGATTTCTACTTTTCAAGAAGTGTTAATTATAGCCCCATTGTAACCATAGGAAATATTTAACCTTAACGTGGGGAAAGGCAGGTGATTTCGCTAAGCAAGGGATTAGGCTAGCATGCACATCCCCAGTTTTGGACCTCGCAAAGAATCAGTTTTGATCTTCTCTCTGAAATATGAGTGAAACTGGAGTGTCTAAGTGGCAAAGTAGAACCACAGTGGGGATAGATTGGAGGGAGAACTAATGTCTTTGCCATCGATCAGTAGGTTCTATCCGCCTTTGGAATTGCCTGAGACACAGAATGCTTGCCTCCCCTTCTTCAATTCTTATCCCATCAGTTACCATAGTTTCTGTTAATAAACAAAATAAATAAATAATAAATATATAAATAATAATATTAATAATTAATATTATCTCTTCCCTCTATTTTTTTCTTCATCCCTCAGAGTGCTAAGCCAGTATCCTTTAAAATAGTAGTTATTCAATAAATATTTCACAGACAAATGGATTTTTCTCATTCGCTTCGAGGCTTCAAATATTTGTTCAGCTCTATCTCTTTACAGATATTAGGGTGCAGGAAGTTTAGAAATACCACTATGGTAATTACTACAGGAATTATTTCTTCTATTTCCTTAACAGCCTTGGCATTATATGCTAGAGTGGGTTACTGAGACCTGAAATTCCTTATCACTAAACAATGTGAAGTGGGATCAAATACAAATGGGAAGAAGACTTTAATACCTAGATCCACTTTGACATCACAGTAACCCTTAAGCATCTTCTTCCTCTTTCACTCTTGCTTTCAGGAAGAGTAGCCAGTAAGTGTGATGATAACTCAGATGTAAAAGGAAAGGAAAAGGCCACTGGAAGCTTAAGACAGAGAAATGCTTCTCTGACTCTGACACAACTCTCTTAAGAGCCTCTGCCCCCTCCTTTAAGAAAGCCACCAGTTTTTGTTTTCATCAATAACTTCTATCACCAGGTCCTGTGTTACGAACATAAATTATGGATAAAGAATCGGTAACAGAGGTTCCATAGCTTCTCTGGATCAGGTAAAATGAAAGGAAACTGTATTCCTTGACAGAAATGTTCCCCCCTAACAAAAGTAAAGGTAGAAGGGAAAAAAAGTTGCCTTGATGCCTGTCCCCCTTGTACTTCTTACTTCCTCACCTTGAAAGCAAACTATTGAAAATGTTCACGGGAAGAAGGTTCTGCTCAGCCTTTAGGAGAGTGCGGCACCGGATTTGTATTCCGCAATGCTCTGAGTTGACAGTACCAGTAAATATATTGCACTCAAACAAAACCGTTCCGGGAGAGAAGAGTAGTCCCAGCCATCGGGAAACGAGGCTAGGGCAGCACCCAGCACTCATCTGAGTCACCCTACTTGAGTAGGTGGAGGGTGGAGGGCGTGCCAGGCTTGGAAGCAACTAGACTCATTTGACCTGCATGTGGTTTTCCGCTTGACCATAATGAGACAGTAGCAAATGTCCAATTACACATCGAACAGACTTCAGAGCATTTCAGTGAAACTCAAGTATAGAGACATTGAGGCACCATTATATCAGCTTTGCAAAGTCAGATCCTTTGGAAAAGCCAGATCTTGTGTAATATTCACATAATACACAAGTGTCCAAAATCAGCCCTGGAGACTTGCTCACAATCTTCTCAGATGTTCCCAGTTCTCTGTTTTGTCTCCTAGAACCACTTCATCCCTTTCAACATATGACAACCCACCAAAGAAGAATCTCATGGCCTTCTTACATCTTTCCCTTTTTTTCTGATCAAAGATTCATTGTCGTTACTGAGTTTTCTTTTCTCTCACACAAGATGGTGCCCAGTATTTCACTGTTCTGGACAAAGCATTTTGTAAAGCGCTTCCACAGTGTATTCAGATGATGGGTAATATGGGGTTCTTGAACCACTGATGGGAGACTTGGGTCTGGTAATCCAGAGACTGTGAGGGCTGTGCCTTTGGTCTTTGCTGTGTGAAGCAGCTATGCAGTCAGAATGCAGAATGAATCGTTTGGAGCCACTGGACCCAGATATGATCATGAAACATAACTAAGAAGATCCTCATAAGGTACAGAAGTAGAAGAAAAAGGTTTGAATGATTCAGGAAGGATCTTAACCCTCAGTGTTGATGGCAAGGAGAGTGGCTTTAACAGGAAGTGGATGCCTTCCATCGCATTCTCAGTCTTTTGGGTCAAGCTGGTATAGATCAGGGGTCAACAAGCCTGGGGCCCCTGGAGCCAAATGGCCGCTTGTCCGTTTTTCTATGCCTATGAGTCGAGAATGATTTTTACATTTTTAAATTGCTGGGGGAAAAATCAAAAGAAGAATAATATTTTGTGACATGAAAATGATATCAAATTTACATTTTAGTGTCCATAAGTAGTTGCATTGGAACAAAATCACACTGTATTGACAAAGGATGATTTTGTACTACACAATCAGAGCTGAGTAGCTGCAATAGAGACCATATGCCCAGCAAAGGAGAAAAAAAAAAAAAATTACAAAAAGTTTTCTGACCCCTGACAAAGCTCATTCTTAAGTTCAACCTTGTTCCTTAAATAGATATCTGATGTCTTGACTAACTCACTTGACCAACATTGACTATTAGGCAAACACAAAACCACAAGATACTCTTTCACACCTACCGCTTTGTGAAGGTACCACCAGGCTTCCCAGGTGGTGCTAGTGGTAAAGAACCTGCCTGCCAATGCGGGAGACACACGAGAGATGGGGCTTCGATCCTTTGGTCAGGAAGATGCCCTGGAGGAGGGCATGGCAACCCACTCCAATATTCATGCCTGGAGAATCCCCATGGACAGAGCAGACTGGTGGGCTACAGTTCACAATATCACAAAGAGCTGGACACGACTGAAGCGACTTAGCACACACGCACACACTTTGTAAAGAAATCTTAAGTCTGGTAACACACTGTATTCTGAAGGGGCAGAGTACTGTATCCACAACGAGGGTTCCAGCAGCTCGACGGCAGCCCCCTGACAGAGAATCAGATATTGGCTCTTGTAAGTCAGGCTAGTGAGCATAAGAAAGGCAAGGGGGCATATGAGTGGAGCCCCATCAGGCTCTACTTAGCAGCCCTGTCCAGACATTACAAAAAGAACAGCCAGTGAACCCAAAGAGAAGGCAATAATTAAAACAAATTCAAATGTATGAATAGATAAAGCCACAAATTTAGAGATTGGCTCATTAAAATACTAGTAACATTTTAAAATTACTGTTAAAACATCAAAAATAAGCAATATGAGGGATTTGAAATAGAACATTGTTATAGATCCCACAGACATGAGATCATTAAGAGGAGAAATAAAGATTAAATAGACAGCAAGTAGCAATTCCGCTTCCCAGGTGGCTCAGTGGTAAAGAATCTGCCTGCAATGCAGGATCCTCAGGTTCAATCTTTGGGTCAGGAAGACCCCCTGGAGAAAGAAATGGCAACCCACTCCAGTATTCTCGCTTGGGAAATCTCACGGACAGAAGAGGCTGGCGGCTATAATCCATGGTTCACAAAGCGTTCAGACATGACTTTAGTGACTAAACAACAAGCAGCAGTTCCATTCCTAGGTGTACAGTCATCAGAACTGAAAACAAGTTCTTGAACATAATCCATGTATACGCATGTGTGTAGCGGCAATATTCACAAAAGCCAAAAGGGGGAAGCAACCCAAATTTCCATCAGTGGTTCAAAGAACAAGTTGTGGTAGTCCATACAACAGAATATTCTTCAACCAGAAGAAGGAGTAAAGTACTAATCCACACTACAACATAGATGAACCTTGAAAGCATTATGCTCAGGGAAAGAAGTCAGCCAAAAAAAAAAAAAAAAAAAAATATACTGCATGATTTCATTTATATGAAATATTCAGAAATTGGTAAATCTATGGAGACAGAAAGTAAGTTGTTGCTTGTGAGGGCTCAGGAGGAGCGAGAAGGATGGGGAGCTACTGTTTAAGGGGTTCAGGGTTTTCTTTGGAGGAGGAGATAAAAATGTTTTGGAACTTGATAGAAATGTGATTGTACAGCCTGTGAAATTATGAGATGACACTGAAGTGTTCATTTTGAAATGGTTAATTTTACTTCAATTAAAAAAAAAAGAGGATGAAACAGGAGTAGAACCACCTGGCGGTATGTAAGTATGGAGCACAGACCATGTGCCAGATTGACAGTCGCCTGACTGTCAATTGTCAAAACCCTGACGATTTTTAATATTTCGATGATCTCAGCAAATGTTCCAGCTGTTCCCATAAGGCTGTTGCTGATGTTCAGTCGCTAAGCAGTGTTTGAATCTTTGCAACCCCATGGGCTGCGGCATGCCAGGCTTCCCTGTCCTTTACTATCTCCCAGAATTTGCTCAAACTCATGTCAGTTGAGTCAGTGATGCCATTCAACCATCTCATCCTCTGTCATCACTAATAATATTCCTTTTTTACAGAGGAGAAAGGAGTTCATGGGAAAGAATCTGGTCATTTCCCTGTCTTTGTGTCACTTTGTATTTTGCAGAGTTGGTCCAGAATATCTCTTTTGAGAAACAGAACCCAGAAATGTAGATAAGCTTACTTTAAGACTTGGAGATGTCTCAGCTAAAGGAAGTGGGCCAGGGTGGAGTGAGGTGCTCTGACATTCCAAATATAGCCCGTGCTTGGCCACTTAGGAAGATGGATTCGTTGCTAGCAACAAGTACTTAGCACGTGTGTGATTTGGCATGTCTTGAGCTGTGAAGTAGATGCAATTCAGGCAAAAAATTGATGATGTTACAGGGAGGGGCTGTGCAGGGTGCTAATTGCCATCTGCAATGCCTGGAGGAGGTGGGGGAGAGGAGTGAAGAATCTCTTTCTTTTTAATAGATTTTCAAGATGGGAAAATCATATTTCAACCCCCAAGCATTTGGGAACAATGGTACGTAAGATGGAAAGTATACTTAACATGAAGCTGGGAAAACTGGAACTTGGCAGATTCTTGGGAGTCAGAAGAAAAAGATCAGAGCATTTCAATTGCCTATGGCCCCCTTATTCCTTCCAGCCACTTATATGGAGCCCGAGAAAGACAGCAAAAAGAAGAACAGCAAGTACTGATGGCTGTGGGATTTCTACTAATCACCTAGGGTGACTTCTATGATCCCTGGAAAAGTATGCAAAAGATGCTTGGTGAGATGGGAGCAGAGAAGTGAAGGAAGTCTAAATCTCAACCCTATAGGCATGTCACGAAGCTAATTCTTTGGCCTGGTTTAGAATTTACATTACAAGGTACATTAGCAAAATCTCTGAGACTCATGTATGTTATTCCCTATAATTATACCTGTAGAAGTAGGTTAATATTTAATCTTTATTTTAATTTTACCAAGGAGAAAATTACATTACAAATGTTAAAGTGCAAATTAACATAGAATCATAGGTCCAAAAGTTGAAGACTTTTGACTAAGTCCTGCCTGGAAGAAATCAGACTATTGAAAGGAGAGGGAGAAGAGGAAGAAGGATTAAAATAAAACTAAAAGTAGAGAAACTTAGGCTCACGCTTCCTTTCTTAAACCCTAAAACCCTGAGTTTTTATTATCATCCATTCATCAAATTGATCAGCACTTGATCTGATGATTTAAACTCTGCATTCAAGTCCTTTCTGCCACTTTCCTGCCTTCATTAAGCCTGGGCTATTTCCTTTCTTTTTTCTTTCTTGTAAGTATGTTTTTTATTGTGGTAAAATATACATAACGTGAAATTTACCATTTTAACTATCTCCAAGCATACAGTCAGTGGCATTAAGTGTGTTAAGTGTCTGCTGTATACAACCATCACCACAACTGTAAGGATGAGTTTTCTGAATTGGTTCTGGGAACTGACTCTCTAGTCTGATTATATTTGGAATAATTCACTCATCTGAAACCCTAATTCTGTGTACAGTTTTATGAATGTACAACATACTTCATTACAATTTTTAATTAAAAAAATAAATGCTACTGATTTCTATTTTCAGTACTCAAGGCAGGAGTAAGTTACATGAAGAAATGGTCAAAATGCCAGTCCTCTCCCCCTCTGCTACGCTGCCTCCTCTCTCCTACAGGAAGTGATTCGAGTCTAGTTTGCTGAGGGTTCTGCGTGGTATGCAGGCACCAGCCCAAAGTGGACAGCTGCAGCGCCACAGCCCTTTCTGGAACATCCCTGAAGGACAGTGGTGAAGGGGAATCCTCTCAGTGGGCAGAAGTGTGAGCGGTGCCCCTGGGTTGTTTTCTTTGCTTACAAGGAGAAATGACCAGATGTGTGATTGTATGACTATATCCTGATTCATGGGCGGTGGCCAATAGTTTGGCTGGATGGGCATGGACTTGGAAGGAATATGATGGGAAAATTGGTGATAAGGAGATTTGGGGAAGAGGTACGTGGATGGGTGTCTTTGATAGGGCAAAAAATGTGTGTCAGGGTCCAAGAATTCTAAAGATATCTTTCACAGACAGAAAAAGTATTGCACATGTTGATCTACTTTAAAAGGAGAACTTAAAACAATCCAATCCTGGAGGCAGAGGAGAAAAGGCAGGTGACAGCTCAGAGGCAAACGGCCCAGGGCTGGCTCAGATGGTATTCAATCGACTGCCGAGTCGCTCAGTCATGTCCGAGTCTTTGTGATCCCATGGACTGTAGCCCACTAGGCTCCTCTGTTTATGGGACTCTCCAGGCAAGAATACTGGAGTGGGTTGCTGCTTCCTCCTCTAGGAGATTTTTCCAACCCAACTATCAAACCCTGCCAATCTCAAGCATTGGCAGGAGGGTGCTTTACCACTAGCGCCACCTGGGAAGTCCGTTTCCCTAGGTAGGAAACGTTGAATGAGATTGCTTCCAGTCTGTTTTTGTTGTTATTCTCACAACTGTTCTTTTCCATTTTTTATCTGAAAGAATTACCCCCAGTACAGGGAAGATGTGGGATAGAAACCTATATTGACATTGTAGATCTTGAAAAAGTGCTCCAGAGTCCTAAGCGGGTGGACTGGACTCAGTTTGGGGCCAAATCATTGCGGAAGGGAACATCCTGCATCTTTCCTTCTCAAATTAGAGTCCAATGCTACTATCTGGGCCAACAAATCTATTTTTAGGAAAGAGGCTCCCTTCTCTCCTTAACAACCAATTTCCTCTAAAATGTATGCTGTGTCCCAGTGCTGGGCACCGTCTCAGATCACCAGGCCACGCAGACCTCCCCACTAACTCCGCCCACCCCAGCCGCTCCTCCACACAGGGGCCCCTGGAGGTTACAAGAGTTCATTTTTAAATGAAAGGGCCACTGGAAAAAGCTTTTATTCTCATATGGGAAAAACCTCATAAAGCATTGACTTCTCTTGATTAGCGTTCACAACCCAGGATGCTTCCTCTGGCCAATTTGCTGTTGATCTTATAAAACAGATCTCTCTTCTTGATCTGATTTTCCCCCGCCCTGTGCATTTGTTCAACTTAAACCTTTCAGCACATTTGTTAACTTGAGTGACACCGAGAAAACCCGCCACCCCATTAACGTGGAGTCATGCAGTCCACGGGATGTGCCTCATTCATTTCATCGGGGCTGCTTGGGTCCTTCCCAGATGTCCCTTTCAGCAGATAACCATTGTTTTTTAAAACTTGGGATAATTATAGCTCTGTAAACCTAGAGGACAAGATTGGTTGGCTCCAGCCAGCTCCTCACTCCTTATGTAATAGCTTCATTGTTTAGTAATTGCCTTATTCACGGAGCAAAGGGATCCACGTCAGCCAAGACATCTATTCAGAACACTTCCCCGTGGATAAACAGGAGCTGGAGCAGCCCTACCCAGAGAACCAAAACCTCTGTGAGAGACTTGCTGCAAGTTTGACCTGGGCTGCTTTTCTCTGCTCAAAAGCAACCCTCCTTTAGAAATGGCTTCACCTTTTCTTTAGTAACAAATCAGCCCGCAGGTGGGTCTTTCCCTCTGCTGGTAAATCCTGAATGAGTGGGGTGGCCCACGTGGATCATGAGGAAATGCTGGACCACTGAGCAATGAGATGAAGCGTGTGAGATGAGACACAGCATGGGGCAGTGGTCTACACCTGCTGTCCCTGTTGGGGAGGAAGAAAGTTTCCTCTGTCCTTCTAGGTTATCCTTCTGGTCTAAGAATTAAATTGACATGAGACAGACAAACAGGAGAAAAATCAAACAAAAATTTAATAACACTTATCCATGGGTGAAGGACATGTACACTGGAAGAACTGATGCTGAAGCTGAAGCTCCAATACTTTGGCCACCTGATGTGAAGAACTGACTCATTGGCAAAGACCCTGATGCTGGGAAAGATTGAAGGCAGGAGGAGAAGGGGATGACAGAGGATGTGATGGTTGGATGGCATCACCAACTCAATGGACTTGAGTTCGAGCAAGCTCCGGAAGTTGGTGATGGACAGGGAAGCCTGGCATACTCCAGTCCATGGGGTCACAAAGAGTTGGACACGACTGAGTGACTGAACTGAACTGAAACATGGGTGAGGGGCTTCCCAGGAGGTGTTAATGGTAAAGAACCTACTTCCCAATGCAAGAGACATAAGAGATGTGGGTTTGATCCCACATCTTCCTCNTCCAGTCCATGGGGTCACAAAGAGTTGGACACGACTGAGTGACTGAACTGAACTGAAACATGGGTGAGGGGCTTCCCAGGAGGTGTTAATGGTAAAGAACCTACTTCCCAATGCAAGAGACATAAGAGATGTGGGTTTGATCCCACATCTTCCTCTGGGTTGGGAAGATCTTCTGGAGGAGGGCATGACAACCCACTCCAGTAGTCTTGCCTGGAGAATCTCATGGACAGGTGACTGGCGGGCTACAGTCCATATAGGGTAGCAAAGAGTTGGACATGACCGAAGCAACTTAGCACTCATGCATACATGGGTGAAACCCAGGTATGTCATTTGCCAAAATAGACAAAACCCTCAACCACCATCTTCAGCTAAAATAAAAAAGGAATGTTGAGGGTAGTGGTTTGGGACTTCAAAGGGAAGGCAGTCTAATTGACATGGAGGTGGATGAGTAAATGGTGGGTAAATAAGTACCAGACTAGGCAGAGACGATGGGACATGGAGGGAACTCTGACCTTTATATCTTTATATTTAGCCTCTGCCTAGATATCCCTCACCAGACCCAGCTTGTATTCTCTGATGACATCTTTGGTGATAGCTCTATTCCAGGTATGTGCCCTCTATCTGAATTCTTTTAGGTGATAAGGGGCAAGGTCAAAGTTTCTTCCTGAGACTTTTAGGCCTTGATTGTTTTCAGCTTGAAGTAATCCACATGCCAAAGAGACATTTTGGGGTGATGAGTTTTGCTGCCCTACGTTCTGAAGGATAAATGAAAGGAGAGATAAAAGCGCTAAGTTATTTTCTGGAAGAATCCAGAATGATTTCTGGGAGCTCTCCTGGGGACTCTGGGGTGGGGGAGCTGCACAATGCAGGAAGAGGTAGAGAGCTTTCAGACTTTGCGGAGAGTCTTCCCCGGGAAGTCTAGACCTCCACTTCCCGGCCTAGAGCATCCCAGTGAACGTCGGAGCCCGGTTTCTACTGGCTGTTGCTCATGTGGGCTGCCGTAGAGCACGTGGCCCAGGGAAAGCGGCCCCCGCCCCTCTGGTGTTTCAGAGATTCCCTGGGAAATCTAAGAGGGTAAAGACCTTGAGCCACAGAGAACCAGAGTCCTCTAACATTCCTGGTGGGCCCAAGAGCTCGGGGCAGAACCGTCAGGAAATGGCAAAGCACCCCAGTACACAAGCCACACTTCCACCTCCCCAGCCCTCTGCCTGTCCTGATCCTACAGTCCCAGGAGAGCAAACGGCAGAGAATAGGAGTAAAAAACAGAGGGAGCTTTAAAACGTAACAATAAAGAGTGATACAGAACAGCCACTGAAGCTGGCTTAATATGGACTCAGAAGGTACAGAAATGCTACGATCCATCCTTAAGAATCAATGTGCTCATGATTGATTATTAGAAACATGTCTGTTTCTTCTCCTATCTTTCTTTCTACATATATATAGACACATATTCTTTTCATCATACGTGTATATATTTTGTAGGAATCTATCTATATATATATGCACATACACATATATATGTATGTATATGTATGGGCCTCCTTGGTGGCTCAGGTGATAAAGAATCTTAAGTACATTTTATATATATATATATATACACATATACATATATATATGTATATAGCAACATGATTTGGGCATAAAAATTAATTTAGAGTGAAAATATTTGAAATCTTATCTGAACTTCCCTTATCTGACCAAAGCAGAGCCTTCCGAAAAACACAGCTGCCACCAACCCACCTCCAAGGGGTTCCCTGCAAATTCTAGGAAGGAGACAGGCAGACCATTCCCAGCAGCGTCAAGGAAAACCCAACAGAACTGGGTGTAGTGAAGCCCGGTTTTCCCAGTGAAGCCCCCCACCCTTTTAAGCTGACATATACGCCTTTACCTCTGAGTACTGAGCAAGTGCCTCATTCCCGAGAGCTCCCCAGGCACACGCAAATAAACCTTGTCTTTTCTCCTGTTCAGCTGTCTATCATCAGTTAATTTGCAGGTCCTGACCATTCAACCTAAGTGGGTGGAAGAAGAGTTTTTTCCCAAGAGCTTTAGTGTGCAAACACGCACACACACGCACACACGCACACACACACACATTCTGTTGACAGTGACTGCAGGCGCTTTCGGATCTTAGAACATTCTGACTTCCTGCTTCTCAATGCCGCACTGTCAGCCCCACCCTGACACACTCGTTGCACACCTGCCACTAGGAGCGGCTCTCCTCCCATCAGGCTCTGCTTCCGTCGGGCGGCATCAGCTGTGCTCCTTCTGGTCCGCTGGGCACTGATACCTCCAACCACAGCTGAGGCCCCCGGCCTTCAGGACACGAGTCGTCCGCGAGCCTCCTGTTGTTGACAGGAACTGGGGGCGGGGGGCGGGGGGGCAGGAAGTCCTCTATTCCTTGTGTGATTTTCTGTGAGACACCTTATTTTTAAGCACACAGTTTTAATTGCTTTGCTTTGTTTTCTTCCCTTTCAAATCCTGCCTTCTCCCCATGGGGGTTATGCCTGTATCTGACGTGACCCAGAGAGTCCCCGTTCCCCATTAGGGACCCCCAGCTCCTGGCACCTGGGCTGCAGTCCTCGGGGCAGCGAACACCGCCTGGCGCCAGGCCCAAGTCCACAGTCATGGATCCATAAATCTAAGATCCAGAAGTCCCCCAAAACAGAGAGCTTGTTTATGACCACCTTGGTGGCCAAATGTGAAGCGATACAAGGGTGCATTCATCCCCCTAGCGTGGCTATTCATGTACTATTTTGCTGATACAGGACTGTGGAAATATTGACGTGTTTGATCCCGGGGGTTGCCTCTGACCTCTTCAGGATGTTATCAGACATTTGGTTTACGCACCACATTTATGCCTTGCTAAAATCGGAAATGTTCTGAATTCTGAAACCTGTCTGTCTTCCGGGGCTTCAGATACGTGACTGTGGCCTTCGAATGTTGCCGTACGTGTGCTGATTGAAGTCTGACTCGCTCCCCACTCCTCACACCTGGGTTTCCTTGCAGGTCAAGTTCTCCATCTCTTAACAATAGCAACTGTCCCCAGGCTTCACACAGACTCAGTGGGACCAGTGAGGATGACCCACACAAGGTCCAAAGCTGGGCCCTCACTGCACATGGGAGTTTATGACACAAAACTCATCCTTAGCATCAAGTTAAGAAAAAATAATAGACAAAATGTTTTCCGATCTCAGCAGGCACTTGGGTCCAGCTTAGTTAATGGGAAAAAACTTAACAATATTGAAAAAAAAATTTTTTTTTATCTTCCTAGAAGTCAGTTGGGGTTTCCTGGTTGCTCAATTGTAAAAAAAATTTTGCCTGCCAATAAAGGAGATGTGGGTTTGATCTCTGAGTTGGGGATATCCCCTAGAGAAAGAAATGGCAACTCACTCTAGTATTCTTACCTGGGAAATCCCAAGCCTGGAGGGCTATAGTCCATGAGGTTGCAAAAGAGTCAGACATGACTGAGTGACTAAACAACAGTAGTCCATTACAAACAGCTGAATGGATGAAAACTGATGCTCCAGCCATGCTGGGTCAGTCTGACGGGTGTTTTAAAATCATTTTTGTTATTTTACTCCTCCTCCGTTTCCCCTTCCCTTTTTGCACTGCCCAAAGTCTGGACTCTGCCCTCCTGGTGTTCCAAATGGACATGCTTGGATTCATCAAACTTCATTCAAGGAACAAGTTAAGAAAAAATAATAGACAAAATGTTTTCCGATCTCAGCAGGCACTTGGGTCCAGCTTAGTTAATGGGAAAAAAAACTTAACAATATTGAAAAAAAAATTTTTTTTTGATCTTCCTAGTAGTCAGTTGGGGTTTTCTGGTTGCTCAGTTGTAAAAAAAATTTTGCCTGCCAATACAGGAGATGTGGGTTTGATCTCTGAGTTGGGGATATCCCCTAGAGAAAGAAATGGCAACTCACTCCAGTATTCTTACCTGGGAAATCCCAAGCCTGGAGGGCTATAGTCCATGAGGTTGCAGAAGAGTCAGACATGACTGAGTGACTAAACAACAAGTAGTCCATTACAAACAGCTGAATGAATGAAAACTGATGCTCCAGCCATGCTGGGTCAGTCTGACGGGTGTTTTAAAATCATTTTTGCTATTTTACTCCTCCTCCGTTTCCCCTTCCCTTTCTGCACTGCCCAAAGTCTGGACTCTGCCCTCCTGGTGTTCCAAATGGACATGCTTGGATTCATCAAACTTCATTCAAGGACCTGTGTCTACCTTTATGTCTGTATTCAGGATTTCTACTCCTTCAGAAGGCGCCTCCCCCCAGATTGATAAGGTTCAGACTCCACAANTGCACTGCCCAAAGTCTGGACTCTGCCCTCCTGGTGTTCCAAATGGACATGCTTGGATTCATCAAACTTCATTCAAGGACCTGTGTCTACCTTTATGTCTGTATTCAGGATTTCTACTCCTTCAGAAGGCGCCTCCCCCCAGATTGATAAGGTTCAGACTCCACAAAATAAGGATGCTCTCTGGGGAGCTGACAGGCATTCCTGGCCCCAACCTGGGGACCAGTGGGGGGTCCCTGCCATCTCGAGTTTTTCACCTTCTTCCTGTGGATCATATACATGGCAGACCTTCCTCATGCTGGTAACGATGGCTTCTCACTACATGATTTCAATATTTTATGTTAAAATGCTTCCTCCCTCTCAGAAGTCAGAGGCCAGAGAAAATAAGTGACTTAAAGGAAAGTCTGTCTCTCAGTTAGGCATTTCTGCTTTCATTTATAAATGAGAAAGATGATGTTCAAAGAGCTGGATGAGTCATTTATCTAAGATCACAGAGCTGGTTAGAAACCTGGTCAGAATTTGAACCCAGGTCCTCAGCTTCTCAACTGATTTTTACATGAATGGGTGTTTCAGTAGGAATGGGATTCCTACATTTCAGATGTTAATGTGCCTACCCCATTTAATAATGCTTTGGCTTAATTTTTATAGAGTACTGAAGATGTTTGGTAGGGTTGGTGTAATATAATAAAGCACTGCAAACAGGTGACTTAAACAACAGAAACTTGCTGAATTCATGGTTCTAGAAGTTAGAATTCTGACATGGAGGTGTTGCTGGGAGCTTCAAGCTCCCTCTGAAGGCCCCAGGAAAAAAGCTGTCCCTGACTCTCTGTTAGCTTCTAGTAGTTTCTTGGATTGTGACAGCATAGTTCCAATCCTTTATTATTTTTTTTTTTTTCTTTTAATTCATACTTCTTTTCAACTTCCTCAGTTTTCCCCTACAGTTCTTTATTTTCTCCAGTGTCCCATCCAGGATACATCATACTCATTTGTCATGACTCAGTAGGTGCCTCTTGGCTGTGACAGTTTCTTAGACTTTCCGTGTAGTTTTTGCTGTGTTTTTTTTTTTTTTTTTTCCATTTTTTGGCCACACCATGCAGAATGTGGGATTTGAGTTCCCTGACCAGGGGTCGAACCCAGGCCCCTGTATTGGAAGTGTGGAGTCTTAGCCAGTAGACCAGCAGGGAAGTCCCCAATCTTCACATGATGTTCTCTAGGGTGCATGTGAGTTTATGTCCAAATCACCCCTTTTTACAAGGACACAAGTCATATTGGATTAGGGGAACCCTCTACTGCAGCATGACTTCATCTTTTCTAACTGTGTCTGCAATGATCCTATTTCCATATACGGTCATGTTCTGAGAGTAGGGCTTTGACACGTGAATTCTGGGGGGCACATTTTAAACCATAATGACCTATCCTCTGGCCCCCTAAAATTTTTGTCTTTCTCACGTGCAAATCACGTTCATCTTATCCTAACAGCCCTGAGAGTCTTCAATTATTCCAACATCAACTCTAAGTCCTAAATCTCATCTAAATAAGGTATGGGTGAGAGAGTAAGATTTACCCAGGGCAAAATTCCTTTCCACCTGGGAACCTGTGAAACCAGACCACAAGTTACCTGCTTCCAAAACACAGCGATGGGACAGTCAAAACACAGACCTTTCTATTCCAAAAGGGAGAAATCAGAAGGAAAAAGGGGAATGGATCCTGACAAAGTTTGAAACCTAGCAGAGTAAATTCCATTAGATTTTCAGGCTTGAGAATCATCCTCTTCTGCTCAGTGCTTTGTCCTTTGAGCCCACCCACATTAGGAAGGGTAATCTACTTCACTCAAAATCTACTAATGCAAACATTAATCACAACTTAAAAAAAAATGCTTTCCCAGCAACATCTAGACTGGAGTTTTACCAAACAAGTGGGCATCATAACCCAGACAAGTTGACACATAAAATTAGCCATCACAGATACTTTTTTTAAAAAACTTCACTCAAAATCTACTAATGCAAACATTAATCACAACTTAAAAAAAAATGCTTTCCCAGCAACATCTAGACTGGAGTTTTACCAAACAAGTGGGCATCATAACCCAGACAAGTTGACACATAAAATTAGCCATCACAGATACTTTTTTTAAAAAGTACTATAACGTGTCCAGGATGGGGGAAATTCAGGAAGAGATACTTAGAAAAGTGGAGGAGACTTTCAGGCTGTTAGACCTGGGGGGCATACCAGTGGGGCAGGACCCAGTGGGATTGAAACGCGAGTGTATGTTCCTTGGTTCTTCGTCTTGGCACAACAAAGATTTGGAGCAATGGACATTTAAAGCCCTTGGCGCATCACAGCTCTTGGGTCTTGGACAAACCGTGTTATAGCTCTTAGGCAAATCAGTGTTACAGCTCTATTTTATTTAGAAGATAGCAGGAGAATCCATCCTCGAAGTGTGAGGGCATGCCGACCCAAAGACTTGACGGGAAGAGAGTGGAGGAGCGCATGGGGGAGGGGGAGAGAGAGGGAGAGAGAAAGAGCGCACGCATGTGGGAGAGAAAGAGAGCGAGAAAGTGCATTGGCTCCTCCTTTTATCCGTTTTTGCCTCCACCTGGGCCTGCCCTATGCAAACTGGGCTTAGCCAGGAGTGCTGTTTGTTCTACCTGAAGTCTTCACTCTGGTCCTCGGACCTTCCTTTGACCTTCCTTGTTTTTTTAGTCACCGCCATTTTGGACTCCTTTTCCCTATTCTACCTACCTAACAGGATCAACTGAGTGTGTGAAGAGTAGTTTTCATCTGTCCCAGTAGCTTGGATCAGAGAAATGGACAGAAATGATAGTGTGGAGGGGGGAAGTCGGGGTTGTGGCACAGGAGAAGATCTAAGGGAGAACAGCTGGTCTGCAGCTGGGTATGCTGGCAGAGACGGATGGGCTGAATGTCTATGTCATCAGCCTCCCATCCCCATATTCATATGCTGGAGCCCTAACCCCCGTGTGATGGTATTTGGAGGTGGATCTTTGGGAGGTGAGGTCATGAGGGTGGAGCCTCCATGATGGGATTAGTGCCCTTTACAAAAAGAGTAAGAGACACCAGAGCTTCCTTTCTCTGCCACATGAGCAGGAAGAGCTAAGAGTGAGATGTCTCTGAGAACTGAATCTGCCCCACCCCCACTTTCTCTTGGACGTGCTCTAGAACTCTGAGAAATCAATGTCTGTTGTTTAAACCACGCAGGGTTTGATTGTTTTTCTTAATAATTTGTATTTATTTATTTTTGGCAGGGCTGGGTCTTCACTGCTGTGCGGACTTTTCTCTAGTTGCGGAGAGGAGGGGCTACTCCAGTTGCCGGGCGCAGGCTTCTCGTTATGATGGATTTTTACATGAATGGGTGTTTCAGTAGGAATGGGATTCCTACATTTCAGATGTTAATGTGCCTACCCCATTTAATAATGTTTTGGCTTAATTTTTATAGAGTACTGAAGATGTTTGGTAGAGTTGGTGTAATATAATAAAGCACTGCAAACAGGTGACTTAAACAACAGAAACTTGCTGAATTCATGGTTCTGGAAGTTAGAATTTTGACGTGGAGGTGTTGCTGGGGCCAAGCTCCCTCTGAAGGCCCCAGGAAAAAAACTGTCCCTGCCTCCCTGTTAGCTTCCAGTAGTTTCTTGGATTGTGACAGCATAGTTCCAATCCTTTATTTTTTTTTCTTTTAATTCATACTTCTTTCCAACTTCCTCAGTTTTCCCCTACAGTCCTTTATTTTCTCCAGTGTCCCATCCAGGATACATCATACTCAGTTGTCATGACTCTCTAGGTGCCTCTTGGCTGTGACAGTTTCTTAGACTTTCCGAGTAGTTTTTGCTGTTTTTTTTTTGTTTTTTTTTTTTTTTTTCATTTTTTGGCCACACCATGCAGAATGTGTGATTTGAGTTCCCTGACCAGGGGTCAAACCCAGGCCCCTGTATTGGAAGTGTGGAGTCTTAACCAGTAGACCAGCAGGGAAGTCCCCAATCTTCACATGATGTTCTCTAGGGTTCATGTGTGTTTATGTCCAAATCACCCCTTTTTACAAGGACACAAGTCATATTGGATTAGGGGAACCCTCTACTGCAGGATGACTTCATCTTTTCTCACTGTGTCTGCAATGATCCTATTTCCATATACGGCCATGTTCTGAGAGTAGGGCTTTGACACGTGAATTCTGGGGGACACATTTTAAACCATAACGACCTATCCTCTGGCCCCCTAAAATTTTTGTCTTTCTCACGTGCAAATCACATTCATCTTATCCTCACAGCCCTGAGAGTCTTCAATTATTCCAACATCAACTCTAAGTCCTAAATCTCATCTAAATAAGGTATGGGTGAGAGAGTAAGATTTACCCAGGGCAAAATTCCTTTCCACCTGGGAACCTGTGAAACCAGACCACAAGTTACCTGCTTCCAAAACACAATGATGGGACAGTCAAAACACAGACCTTTCTATTCCAAAAGGGAGAAATCAGAAGGAAAAAGGGGCATGGATCCTGACAAAGTTTGAAACCTAGCAGAGTAAATTCCATTAGATTTTCAGGCTTGAGAATCATCCTCTTCTGCTCAGTGCTTTGTCCTTTGAGCCCACCCACATTAGGAAGGGTAATCTGCTTCACTCAAAATCTACTAATGCAAACATTAATCACAACTTTAAAAAAAATGCTTTCCCAGCAACATCTAGATTGGAGTTTCACCAAACAAGTGGGCATCATAACCCAGACAAGTTGACACATAAAATTAGCCATCACAGATATTTTTTTAAAAAAGTACTATAATGTGTCCAGGATGGGGGAAATTCAGGAAGAGATACTTAGAAAAGTGGAGGAGACTTTCAGGCTGTTAGACCTGGGGAGCATACCAGTGGGGCAGGACCCAGTGGGATTGAAACGTGAGTGTATGTTCCTTGGTTCTTTGTCTTGGCACAACAAAGATTTGGAGTGATGGACATTAAAGCCCTTGGCGCGTCACAGCTCTCGGGTCTTGGACAAACCGTGTTATAGCTCTTAGGCAAAT
This sequence comes from Cephalophus harveyi, assembly GCA_006410635.1. Taxonomy (NCBI): domain Eukaryota; kingdom Metazoa; phylum Chordata; class Mammalia; order Artiodactyla; family Bovidae; genus Cephalophus; species Cephalophus harveyi. Next base: position 58,009 of record SJYT01083950.1, read on the forward strand.
CAGTGTTACAGCTCTATTTTATTTAGAAGATAGCAGGAGAATCCATCCTTGAAGTGTGAGGGCATGCCGACCCAAAGACTTGACGGGAAGAGAGTGGAGGAGCGCGTCGGGGAGGGAGAGAGAGAGAGAGAGAAAGAGCGCACGCGTGTGGGAGAGAAAGAGAGCGAGAAAGTGCATTGGCTCCTCCTTTTATCCGTTTTTGCCTCCACCTGGGCCTGCCCTATGCAAACTGGGCTTAGCCAGGAGTGCTGTTTGTTCTACCTGAAGTCTTCACTCTGGTCCTCGGACCTTCCTTTTACCTTCCTTGTTTTTTTAGTCACCGCCATTTTGGACTCCTTTTCCCTATTCTACCTACCTAACAGGATCAACTGAGTGTGTGAAGAGTAGTTTTCATCTGTCCCAGTAGCTTGGATCAGAGAAATGGACAGAAATGATAGTGTGGAGGGGGGAAGTCGGGGTTGTGGCACAGGAGAAGATCTAAGGGAGAACAGCTGGTCTGCAGCTGGGTATGCTGGCAGAGACGGATGGGCTGAATGTCTATGTCATCAGCCTCCCATCCCCATATTCATATGCTGGAGCCCTAACCCCCGTGTGATGGTATTTGGAGGTGGATCTTTGGGAGGTGAGGTCATGAGGGTGGAGCCTCCATGATGGGATTAGTGCCCTTTACAAAAAGAGTAAGAGACACCAGAGCTTCCTTTCTCTGCCACATGAGCAGGAAGAGCTAAGAGTGAGATGTCTCTGAGAACTGAATCTGCCCCACCCCCACTTTCTCTTGGACGTGCTCTAGAACTCTGAGAAATCAATGTCTGTTGTTTAAACCACGCAGGGTTTGATTGTTTTTCTTAATAATTTGTATTTATTTATTTTTGGCAGGGCTGGGTCTTCACTGCTGTGCGGACTTTTCTCTAGTTGCGGAGAGGAGGGGCTACTCCAGTTGCCGGGCGCAGGCTTCTCGTTATGATGGTCTTTTTTGTTGCAGAGCACAGGCTCTAGGGCGTGTGGGCTTCAGTAGTTGGGGCACATGGGTTCAGTAGTTGAGGATCGCGGGCTCTAGAGCGCGGGCTCAGGCGTTGTGGTGCACAGCCCTAGTTGCTCTGTGGCATGGGGGATCTTCCCGGATCAGGGATCAAACTCATGCCTCCTGCATTGGCAGGCGGATTCTTTACCGCTGAGCCCCTGGGGAAGCCCAGTCTTTGATGTTTTATCCCAGCAGCAGGAGCTAAGGCACAGGGAAGCCACTCATGGCCTCTCGAGTGCCTCCCCAGGGCAGTATTTTATCATATTGTTGTCTCCCTGTCTCCCCACAAGACCTCAGCTTCCATAGGTTGGTCTTCTGAGAGGCTGTCTCTTCAGCAACCAGCACAGGACCTGGTGTCCTGTAGGTGCTTAAGGAAGAGTTGTTGAATGAAGATGTCAGTGGACTCTACCCAACTTTTTAAAATGCAGCGGTGGCAATGACATTTTGTAAGAGTGGAAGGAGATGCATGCAATTTAGTTGGTGGGGTGCAGGAAACCTATCTTGAAGCTGTATTTGCCAGGCAGGCACACTGCTTTTCCCTCAAAGGTGTGGTTGTTTAAATTGGCTTGGGGAAGGCTGATGGCTGAAAAGAGAAAGGTGTTAAAACCCTCCCAGCCACCCCTTGGCGCCTACAAAAGCCTGGTGGTTGTGTGAGCCTGCGTTAAGATAAAGCGACTTTTTCAGGAGACCAGCCTGCAAATGCTTTTCTGTTCCTAGTCTGTAACCAGAGATCTTAATCTCCACACAGAGCAGAGGTTCATGTCTAGACACTCTTCAGTCTAAAGAGCGTGGAGAGAGAAGGAAGGAAGGGACACTTTTTGAAGGGGTCAGACATTCTCTTGTGGTCCCAAGGAGAAATGCCTGTCCCCTGGGTGGGGCAGCACTCACCCACTTAAATCCTTCTTGGAGCTCTCAAACTGTTCACCTGTCATGGGCCTGTCTACTTTCTGCAAAGGAGGGCGGCGTGGAAGTGGGCAGCTGGATTTATGATGATATTTCCACGTCAGGCTGCTCGGCACCCACACATTACACATCACACGTGACCTTTGATTCCCCTGTGTTGCTCATGTCATTCGGGGCCTCCTTCCTTTGAAGAAGACTTGGGAGAGGACCAAAGGGCAATCAGTGCCTCTAGCTTCCCACTGACAGCGAGGCAGCTCCAAACTGGGACCCCTGATTTCCATTTCAAAACTGCGTTCAATTTAGTTGATTTAAAGGACTTGACTTTGCTCTGTGAAATGACTGTGGCCGGCGAGCTCCGCCCGTGGCTCTTTGAAAGACATAAACATGCTCCCTGCGGGGACTGATGGAGCTCCGCCACCCATTGTTTATCTAAAAACAGCGTTTTATTATTGTCGCTCAATTAGTCCAGACAGCGGACACAAATGACTCTCCACGGCTCCATGCCTGCCCTGCGCATCACATATAAATGCCAAAGACGGCTCTAATAGCTAGCTAATAAAATCAAAATGTGCCTGTATTGACTCCGTGATTACTCAGATCGTCACCCTTTCTTCTGAAATCTCTTCTTAATCTAATTATGTACAATATTTTCACTTTAGTAAAAGAACATTAAACTGAGTAATCAACAGTTCTGTTCTCAATTTATTTATGAGCAGCCAACCAAGGTTCTTCTGAATGTAAACTTTGGAGGGGAATTTATTTTCTAAAAACAAATGAGCATATTTTCCCCCCTCAAGGTCAAAATATTATTGCCTGTGTAGGGTTTTTTCCTATAAACTTTTTTTTTTTCTAAAAATTGCACAATCTGTCATTTCAGAGACACCCACGAAAAGTCACTCCTAATCACTTACAGAAGATAAGTTTGTCCCTGTTTATACTCACTGCTGTGAAAATGCTATTATACGCAAATGTTTCATGTGTTTGGCAAACATATTCTCTCATACACGTACTCACCACAGAGGTAGTGTCTAAAGTAGGAAAGGTCTTTTGAAAAAGAGAGAAAAAGGAATGCATTCAGCCTCTTAACATTTTCCATTTTTCAAATCCGTCTTAGAAGCACAGGAGACCGATGCTTAAAAATCACATGTGCCATTGATTGCGTCCGAATACCACTCTGTGAATGGAAAGATGCCTGCTGTCTGCCTCAGGCCTCTAGTTGATGACCGAGCAGGCTGAGGGTCAGAGAAGGAACGAGATTTAAAGAAAGTGAGCAACCACATTAGTGACAAGCGGACGGCTGGGACCGAAGTGTGCCATTCACGTCCCTGGACCGGTGTGTGACTGAAGCACAAAATCCGAGAGCTGGGGTAGTGAGGCTTCGTCCTCCTAGCGGGGGTCATCAGGAGATGCTGCAGGTAAGGACACGTGTCGAGTTCAGCTGTTTTGCACTGGCCTCCCCTCCCCTCCTTCTACCCGCATCCTTCCCCCCCGCAAACGTACACGCGTGCACACTTCGGTAATAGAACATTTGTAAAGCTTTCATTTGAGTTTCAGGTTGGAACACCTCCAGGCCAAACATAAAGAAAATCTCCAGGCTGGCGCTCTGCTCCCTCGGGGCCCCTGCCAGGCTCCCTCTGGTTCCTGCCGTGGATGGGGAAGCGGATTACCTCACGTCTCGGAACTCCGTCTCTGGGCAGGCTCGCTCTTGCCCCTCTGTGCTCCCTCCTCGGGGTGAGAAGAAGGCGGAGGCAGGGGGCACGGGGTGGAGGGGGTGATGTTGGCACAGCAGAGGGATTCCTCTTTCCACCCTGAGAAGTTACTGTCAGAGGCAGAAGGCCACAGTGAAGGAGGCTCCCAAACCATTCCAATGGCAGAGGCTGGAGGCGGTGAACGGACCTGGGGTTGGGAGTTCGGGCTCTGCCCTCCTGAGCGGGCTTCGTGCTTGTTCCGTTGGACGAGCCTCCATCGTTTCATGTGAAGAACAGGAAGCCTGAGGCCATCACCAGAACAATGCCTAACTGTCAAACACGCTTACCTTTGGTGCCCAGCAAATGCCCCTGCCGCTTACCCATCACTGAGCTTGGGCACACGTCCTGGCTCCTTCTATCTCGGCTTCTTTATCTACAGATATTTCCAACGATTCCTAGCCTTGCCTTCTGGCCATGTGGGACACGCTGAAAAGCACAGTGTCCCCTCAGTGAAGTTCCTCATGGGAATGATGGTAAGGGCCAAGGAGAAGGAAGGGGTGTCTGGCGTCCGATTAGGGAGTGAGAGAATGAGTGCCTTGGCAGGAACACAGTGTTATTCCATCAGGTGTAAGCTCTGACTTAGGGCTCATTTGCCCTGTGCACGCCTTTAAGAGAGAATACAGTTTTTATGAAGCCACAGTCTTTCACGTCGGTGTCAGCTGGCCGCTTTCCCTTCGCTCTCCGTCTGCCCTCACGGGGTGAACCGCCGCTCCATCTGGAAGCAGTTGCCAGTGAGCTGCTCGGTGGAGGGATGGGCTTCCTGTGTTTCCACAGCCCATTTCAACGGTATCAAACTGGGGCTTGAAAAGCTTTTCCTCAGGAAGCCACACGAATGACCCGCCAGACAAGTCTATCGTCCTGGAGCGATTCACCCTGAATTTTTAAGCTCTCACCCTGCTTTTAGGTCTGTCTCCTTTTGCCTTCTGAAACCGCAAAGCAGTTAGAGATTCTAATCTCTTCACCCAAGTCACTTTGTCATCACAGTCAGATGTCACCTGGGGTCACCGTCGCCCGCCTGTGGTGGAAAGTTCCAAGGGGCTGCAGTTGCTTTTGTGATCTGCCGGTTGACGTGGAGAGCACGCCCTGAAACCCAACAGGAAGGTGGTTTCTGAGGCGGGTTAAAAATATATTTACGTTTGTTTATATCCGAGAGATTATTTTTAGTCTGAGGCAGAGGCCTGACAAGGATCTGGAGGCCTGTGACGGTGCGGCTTAACCAGCAGGATTTGCACCTGCACAAAGCCAGGAGTTGGGCTGTTTCTGCTTCTGGGTGGTTGTCTCAAATCCCTGACTCCCTACCAGTCTCCCAAAAGCTTCAGGATCAGGTAAAATGGATCCCAGAGCTGCCTCTGCAGCTAATTTCTGTTTCTTTGCAGGCTGGCAGGCCACCTCGAGGCAGGCCACACTTGAGAGGCCCAGGGCTGCTTTTTCAGGCTCCTCCTTGGGGTTCAGGGGCAAGGGATGTGCCTTCAGAAGTCTCTGTGCAAAGCTGGGCTCTGTTGCTAATGACGGCGACATATGTGGCTTTCCAGCTCATGCACCACCATCCACAATGACCCCCGCCTCCATGCAGTCAAGCAGGGGCATGGGGACCAGAACAAGCTGACATGAATGGCACACCCCCAGGGACCACAGGCTGACAATAACTCTGGGATCGGTGGCAGGGTTGGGGGCAGTCACGAATCACCAGTGACCACGTGGGTCCTCCTGTCCCTGAGCCCCCACGGATTGCTCCTGCCGCGTTCTCTTGGACCTGCTCTGTGATGACCTGCCAGCCCAGGGCTCTCGGGTCCAGACACGATACAGCCGATGCAGGCGGTGCTCGGCCCACACCCCCAGGTGTGGGTGCTCGGCCCACACGCCCTTCTCATTTTCCTGCTCCAGCTCGAGGTGTGCCGAGCAGCACCTGTGTATCTTTGGCAGCAGGTTACCCTCCGGGATCTGGAACTACTTTGCCTGCTTGAGGAAAGTAACAGTGAGAATTTGCATCCTTCCAGGGATGACAGGGAAGCCTGGTGTGCTGCAGTCCATGGGGTCGCAGACAGTTGGACATGACTGAGCGACTGAACAACAACAAAGGGAGGACAGCCCTTAACCAGCAGATGACAGGCGGAAGTAGGATCAGATGCTCCGGCTTCTCTGGGTCCTAATCAGGACCATGGCAGGGGCCATGGGGAGGCGCTGGAGAGTGTCAGCCCTCATCGCTCCCCTCTCTGGGGCTTTGCACCACGCTACACCCTTACTCAGTATCTTCTTCTCTGGGCCTGACTTCCCAAACCTTCTACCGGATTCTCCTGGGGACGTTCCTTCAATGAGTCACTCAGTGCCTGCTTGCGGTGAATCTAACCTAAGTAAGAACAACACAAGGCGTGGAGGCAATGTTTGCTCCGTGACCCAGGCTGACTTAAAAAAACAATTCTGCACAAAGTGAGAGCTGCAAGTTGAGTTTTATTTGGGGCAAAATGGGGATTGCAGCCCGGGAGACAGCATCTCAGATAGGTCTGAGAAACTGCTCCAAAGAGGCAGGTGGCAAGGTTAAAATGCATGCGATTTGGATGAACGGGGAATACAGGTAATCAAGCATGTATTTTTCCAGAAGGTTTCTACTAGTTTCCAGGAGTCTTTGCTAGTCCCAAGGAACAGCCATCGCCCTGAAGAATTTGGGCGCTTTCCTAGATATGAAGAGATATAGGAATTGGGCTCGTGAGATTGGCTCCTGAAAATATCTAACTATCTGAGGACCTGTCCTACCAGGTTTCTGCGGCCTCAGCATGGAGCGCCTCATTGCTGATCTCCACCCTGAACTCCTTTCACTGAAGGCCAGCAGTTGCAGCAGAAGCTCGTGACTTAATCCCTGGAGAGGCAGATGGCAAGTGCCCATGGCAAGTGCCAATTTGTAGCTGACACCCAGAACCAACCCAGTTTGCCCTCAGCTCACATCGTTTGTCATCTCCTTAAAGTTCAGGCTTCTCAGATCAGCCCATAAAGATTGAGTGAAAGAATCTCTCACGCTGCCGTTGCACAAGCATAAAGGGCCACTGTTTTCCTGTTCCACAGAGTCTCCTGTAAGATCTAGACTCAAAGTCAGCACCAGGGCCCCCGGGGGACATTCTACTTCCTAAGTCTTAACTCTGAGTAGCATAGGCCTCGGCCAAAGCTTCCAACCACACAGTCACCTTGTGTCTCTCCCTTCCTTGACCCGGCAAAAATGAAAGGCAATGGGGGCCTTATGTGGCCTTCACCGACTTTGGAAAACTTTTCAAAAATAGTTTTAGTTCCTTTCTTATCATCTCCCCAGAGTCTGATAATTCCTGGAAGGAGGACTATAGCTTCATTGATTCTTGGGCACTCCAGCAGAAAATCAGTCCTGTAGTTCAAGAAAGCTGGACAGAAGCCCCACGTGCTCCCCTGTTGGGAGCCGTCAGCCGCCCTTTGAGCCTTGGCATTAACTCCTGCTTCTCCGTGTAGCAGGCAGCCACGAACACTACACAACCAGAGAAGAAAATGGTGCAAACTGGGAGAATGCCAGTTCCTCCAGCTTCTCCTTCCTCCTCTTTATATAAACTCCAAGAGCATCAAGTTTTAGGACAAACACCAATGTTGGTTTCAACATGACATGTACCACTGGGCTTACTGTGATCACTGTTGGTCTTGACTTCGGAAGCATCGCGAAAATACCAGCTTGGGCCAGAAGAACTACAGGCAAACACTCCAAAATCCTGTGAGTGATTCTGTCTTGGTGCTCACCACTCGTATCAGGGCTTGGGTGTGGGGATGGGGAGCGGGGAGGGAGAATCAGGAAGAGGAGAGTCAGGCACACCCTCCCCATCCCCCCAGATCCTGGGCTGAGGTTCACCTGTCAAGGCCTGAAGGCCAGGTCATGGTAGGCTGGGACCTGGGTATTCATTCAAGTTCTAATCCTGGAGAGGATGATTCCTAGGTGTGTCAAGGGAAGGAGAAGCCCCCTGGGAAGGAGAGAGGTGGCCTGAGGGAGAAGACAGAAGCGGGCGGGGTGGAGGGCAGCAAGAAAATGTGCCTTGTGTAGGCACTCAGTTATTCAAGTTGGGCCAAGAATGTCCTTCAGGGCCTGGCTTTTCCCCGCAACCCGCAGACCCGAGGGAGGCCCGGGAGGCACGGCCACCCTCAGCAGGACTGTTTGGGTTGGAGGAGCGATTGTCTTGAATGCCAACTTCAGCAAAACTCTTGAGGACTCTGCCAACCCAGGTGTGGCAAACAATGAAATGTTTTTTTTTCCTTTCTTTTCCTTTCTCTTTCCTTTCTTGCCAGAGTGAGGGAATTCTGTGCTTGCCATGGTCAAAATTAATTAAAAACTACTTTTTTTTTTGGGAGGGGGGGCGGGTAAGGGAGTTAAAATTAAAGCCTGCTATATAAAAGCAAAGCAATTTCTGGAAGGTCATGAGCTGCTGCTGGCAAGTGCGTCCAGGAGAAACAATGTGCTTGCTGTTTCGGGAGCAAACCGGCAGAGCACGGCAGGCTGGAGGGGCTCCCTTGGCGTGAGTCAACGCTGGGTTCGGTCAGGGCGTCACACGAGCCTCACTGAAGCCGACCGAGGAGGCCGGGCTCNGGCAAGTGCGTCCAGGAGAAACAATGTGCTTGCTGTTTCGGGAGCAAACCGGCAGAGCACGGCAGGCTGGAGGGGCTCCCTTGGCGTGAGTCAACGCTGGGTTCGGTCAGGGCGTCACACGAGCCTCACTGAAGCCGACCGAGGAGGCCGGGCTCCAGGAGCAACGGCCCATCCATAGTCCGAGGGCCTGTTCTCTGGTCTTTGCTCCTCAGTGCTTCCACGGGAAGGAGGTGGAGGGGTGAGGAGGGAGGAGGCTCTTTCCGCATCAGCCAGCACAGCACGGGCTTGCGGAGGATAGCCGAGCTCCCCAAAGCTGTCCTAGTCTCTAAAACTTTTCATTGAAGAGGCTCAAGCAAGATCCAGGGGAAAAACATATAGGGATCTCCTTAATTTCTCTCTATCATAAACTATAAAAATTAGATATGCCATTAAGATTTGTGAGAAAGGCGAGAAAAGAAGAGTTTCTTTAAGTGAGCAATCCATTATGTATTTCTCCAAGTCAGGGGCAGAAAACCAGTTTGGTATAGTGGAAAAGAACAGATGTGGGCCCTGGGTCCAGGCTGCCTGGGTCAGTGGCCTTGCTCTGGCATTTTGGGCAAGCTGCTGCTGCTGCTACTAAGTCTCTTCAGTCGTGTCCGACTCTGTGCGACCCCATGGACTGCAGCCCACCAGGCTCCTCCATCCATGGGATTTTCCAGGCAAGAGTACTGGAGTGGGGGGCCATTGCCTTCTCCGTTGGGCAAGCTACACCTCATTTATAAATTGATCATATTAACAGGACCTATCTCACAGGATTGTTGTGACACTTAAATGAGTTGACATATACACTTCCCATACAACAATGCCTGGTACGTGTAAGTGCTATTTAAGTATTCTTCTTCTTATTGTTATTTATTGCTTTGAGTCAGTCATCACACTAGGAACTTTACATAGCTTGTTTTGTGTTTCACATACAACGTCTCTATCAAATAAACACTATTTATTTCATAATTGAAAAAACTGAATCTAAGCAAGATGCAGTCATTTGTGCGTCTGGTGATTGCTGGACACTTGTATTTGAGCCTAGATCTGTCTGACTCCAAAGTCTGTGCTTTTTCTAAGTTCCACTCAAGGTGACGTGTTTGGAACCTTTCCTGCTCGCCGTCCTGTCAACATTCTCTCAACCACCAAAGCTTAGAAAAACAGCACTGAGGTTAGCTTCTCCCCAGACTCTGACAGAGGAGCAGTTGTATCTCCGTCAGAGAAAATTCTGAGCCCCAGTAACGGTTCTAGCTGCAGCGGCGTACTTAGAGGAAATGAATTTAGGAAGTCTCAATTAGAGACCTCTCAAGATTTCAAGGATTAGATGAGAAAAATATGAAGCAGTTGAATAATCATTCTTCTGCTCTGATTGGGGAGCCAAATTCCCTTTATGTAATGAAGATGATAGTTCCAGGGCTCAGGAATAGAGTTCTCAGCTACCGCATATTAAAAAACAATAGTGCTTCAAAAATATCCAATCAATCCAGCCCAACTCTAGGGGAACTTAAGTCTGAGCCACTGGGTATAGACAGCCATGTGTCCTGTGAGTAAAACCACATCCCATGAGATGTAACCGTGGAGATTGGCAGGAGAAAAGGGAGACCACAGTGGGGCTGTTGCTAGAGACCAGAATTGCATTATAGTTCTTCTGACTTGACCTCGTGCTGTTCTCTCGACCTGATAATTCTCAGATGAACCTCTCTGGCTGTATCCAGGAACTATTCCTTCTGTACAATGGTCACTAGCTCAGATGACCATTTTTTAAAACTTTTTATTTTTTATTGGAGTATAGCTGATTAACAGTGTTATGATAATTTCAGGTGAACAGCGAAAGGGACTCTGCCAAACATATACATGTATCCATTCTCCCCTAAACTCCTCTCCCATCCAGGCTGCCACGTAACATTGAGCAGAGTTCCCTGTGCTGCACAGTAGGTCCTTGTTTGTTATCCATTTTGAATATAGCAGTGTGTACATGCCCATCCCAAACTCCCTATCTCTTACCCCCATCCTGATGACCTTTAAAGTTTAACATGTTGAAGCCATCTGGGCCTTCATGTGGACATTTCCAAGTGCTGTCTCTATGTACAGCTGTTTTGTAATCTCACCTAAGAATCTGTACAGCTGGTATGTCTTGCCCTACTTTGGGGATTGAAACAGCTAGTTGGAAGAAAAACAGTTCTTTTTCTTTAATTTCAATAGACTTTTAAGACCTTCCTAATGAAGTATTGCATACATACAGAAAATCACATAGATCATTAAGTTTATACGTCAATGAACTTTCACAAAATGAACATACCTGTGTAATTACCACCCAGCTCAACAAACAGAACGTTATCAGCATCCAAGAAAGCCCCAGCAAGTTTCCATCAATTATTACCACTTCTCTCCAAAGGCACCCATTCCTGAGCTGTAACACTGTCAGTCAGTTTTATTTGCATTGAGGCCACAACTGAGTAGAATTGTACTTTATATATTCTTTCCGGTCTAGCTACTTGGCGTTATATTTGATAGCTTTTCATGTCTATGTATAATAGGAGTTCATTTATTTTCGTTGCTGTATAGTATTCCATTTTACAATAGATTTATTCATTCTGTTGTCCATTTAATGGACATTTGGGTTGGTTACAGTTTGAGACTATTATGAATAGTTCTTTCCTGACTTATAAGTGAGGAAGGGGACCCCATTGGTGACTGCTGAGAATAGGCACAGTCATACATGCCCTGGGTATGACTTGGGGCCTCTGACCATCAAGAGATTCCTTAAAGGGAAGTTATCTCCCCACTGGTTTGTCAATTCTTGAAATGTTTTTGATCAAGACAAAGATTTTCAAAGAAATATCTCTGAGAGAGGAGACCTCTGGAGAGTAAAGCAAGCAAAAACAAAAAGAATGAGAGGAGAAACCACTGGGGGTGGGCCCTGGTACCTGGGCGGAAGTGGAATTCCAAAAGAGATGGAGCAGGATGAGGGGAAAGCCTGGAGGCAGGTACGGAGGGAAGCTGGTAGTGCTCCTGTGCGAATTCACCTCCAAATCATCCATCTCACAGAAAAGATGAATTAGGACTCTGCTTTGAAGGTCTGCTCAAGGGACAAGGAAGTGCTGCCATTTTTTTTAGAATCTGAGAGCAATGAAGATAAATGGGCAGAACAAAATTCAAGCTCCTCCTTCTCTAGTAAAATGCTCCTGACGGGCAAAAACTATCCAATCAGTGACTATTTCTAGCACCCTCTGGGTTGGGCCAAGAGAATATGTGTAGAATCAGGATTTGTCACTCTGAGCCACAGCAATTGAGAAGACAGAGCTTCTCCACCCTCAATTTTTCTTCCCCTGGCTGGATACTAAGCACATCTAATTCCTATGAGACAGCAAGGCCATGAGATGTCAGCCTCTCCATCCTTGACTTACCTCATTGAGGAAGTTGGTGCCCACCTGGCACACCTGCATGGGACTGTCCTGTGAATGAGACATAGACTCCTGCTGTAAGTCACTAAAGTTTGGCTTTATTTGTTACAGCAGCTAGTGTTATCCTCACCAATGCAGTTGGCTTCTGAAATAACTCACAGTATCCTCAGAAAGGGGGAAAAAAGAACAATGTCATTATATTACTGCCATTTGATTTGATAGAAGATAAACAATGAGAAGGGAGGTGAACTCAAAAGAACTTTCCTCAAACTTTCTTAAGTCATTGGAGAATATTCACTGTTAGTATAAAAATAGGACAATGATAATGTCAACACATAATATCTGTGCCTAATAGATTTACACTCCCCCAATTTGCATTTTAATTTCCTGGAATTGGCTCATGACACATTCTTATGTGGGATTCAACATTTAGCAACAAATAAGAGTCCCTTTTCTCTTGGCACTTCTTATTCCTCCCTCCCCCTCACCCCAGTCCTCCTCGCTGCTTTCTTCTTCCCACAAAGCTCATTTTTGGCAAAACAATTTTCATAAACCACACATTTTAATGAATTAAGCGTAGCCCCACAGTCACACTCGCCTTCTCCCACAGTCCCCCGGCTGACACATGCCTCCAGCTATGGGAATTCTCCCTTACCCCTCTAGGAAAGAAAAAAAAAATGCATTAAAAATTCTGTCTATAAGTAGAGAAGCTATGCAGAATGTGATGGCTCTTCTACTTTTACTTTTTGGAAAGTGCAAGAAGGAAGATGATTTTCAAACATTGTATGTCTTCTGAGAAACTAAAAAATCCAGCGCCCTTTTGCTTTTGGCAGTAGCAGAACTGGTTATAATCATAAATCCGCCAAATCCCCCTTTATCCTTTTCAGTGGGAGCTTCATGGAATGGCTGCTGTCTTGTCAGAGAAGAAAGTTGAGGTGTTGGACAACAGGAAAATTTTAAAGAATTCCAAAGAAGAAAAGGACCTTGTAAACAAGTCATGGTTTCCAACCTTATTTTAATAGTGAAGTTCATGTAGGTGGTTTAACTCGTCCAAAGTCATCCCATCAGCTTTTGGACATTTCAGCTACAGTTGACCTTTATAGTTCATGTCACGTGGAGTTTCAGGCACGTGGCCTTCCTGGGTCATCATGTCAGACAGCTGACACTGATAGAACCACTTCTCTTGACAGATTAGGGGTCAGGTGAGCGCTAAGAAGAACGCCTGGTCTCAGGAGCTAGCCCCTCATAACTGAATCTATGTCCTCAAATCCAACAACCTTTCTTTGTTCTTTGGGGGTGGGAGTGGGGGTGGGGTGCCACTACATACTAGATGCTTGACTAGACAAAGACATGACCCCTGCCCCCCAAAAGCACACAGCTCCCCAAGGGCAGATGAAGAAACAGACAATTCCAACATGGTCTGATGAAGGCTCCTAGCAGGCAATCACTTCTACAGCAAGGGTGGCTTTTCCCAGGAAGAACACAGCGCCAGAGCAGCAATGCCTCACTGACTCATTCAGCGAGGAGGCACCAGCAGCTTTGCCTCCCAACTCGGGAACATCTTACCCAGCCTCCTCCCACCCACCATCCCCGCCTGTAGGTTTGGAACCGAGAAAGACTTCGGGAACTAAAGATCATGGGCTAATAGGATGCTAAAGGGAAGCCACCCTCACCGCCCACCACCAGAGTATCACCAGTTTGTGATACTCCTGAGCCCCGCACTTCGTTTCATGACTCCAGCTCCTGCCACTTTGCTGGGTTTGAAAGTGTTGCTTATCCAGAGAGCTCCGAGATTGCTTTTGGCAAAGGACCCGAGGCAGGCAGTTCCAACACTCTTCGCTGTCTCTCTCTTGTTGCCAAAATATAAGACTCTTGGCTTTATGGGAAATGCGTGTGGATTCTCCTTCCAATGATAACCTGAGACTGCAGTTAAAATGAAGCAGGAGAGGAAGACTGGGAATCAGGAGAACTAGGATTTGGCTCTGAACTGACTACTTGTTAAAATCATCTCTTAGGCTTCTAACAATTCTGGCTCCACATACACTCAAAATGTTACTTCATTTTAGAGAATGAGTACATATTACACGTCAGTCATCTTAATAGGGAATGGGATGAAATGATGAAAACCCCAACCCCCTAACAAGTAGATTCCCTAGAGGCTTAAGCAGTTGAGGTGTGCAATCCCAGAGCTGTGCATGGATGTCTGTGAGGCTCAGAAGAATGGTACCATGTACCTTCTGATTCATTAAAGAGAACCAGAGCAGGCCACCCCAGAATATGTCCCTTTGGCATATGGTTTTGAGCTGAAAGCACCTGAGAAGCAGCGGCAGCAGGAAGGGCTCCCCAAACACCCCTCTATCTGAAAGTAGGACCCAGACTTTCCATGAGAAAGGTGCTCATCCTTCACCAGGAAGAGGTGAATATTCTTGCACCCAAGAAGTGGAGTTGTTATGGAGATGAATCTGAAATAAACCTACTGGAATAACCTTTATCTTCCATTAGCCTCCCCCGTACATTTCCTAGTCACTGCCCCATAATTTATTGCTCCTAGCCCAAACCCTTCTCTCCTTTGTCTTGTCACATCTCCACAGTATATCTTTCTTTGAGGAAATGGCATATAAGCTCTCAGACCTGTCTACTTCTTTGGATCTTCCTTTTTATGAAGGCTCCGTGTCATATAAAAATATTAACATCAAATAAAATGTGTTGCTTTTCTCCTGTTAATCTATCTTTTGTTGGTTTAATTCTCAGACCGGGTCAGAACTTAAGAGGGTAGGAAAAAAAGTCTTTCTTCCTCTATACCACTTTTTTCTCTTCCCTGAGAGGCTCGCCTACATGGACCACAACCAAAAAAACTCTCATAAGCTTCCATCAATGGAGAGCACTTCAGGAGATCAGAGGGAGAGAGAGGGGGTCCAGGGGTGTTTATTTCCCTCTCTGGCAAATGAAAGTGAAGTCGTGTCCGACTCTTTGGGACTCCATGGACTGTAGCCTACCAGGTTCCTCCATCCATGGGATTCTCCAGGCAAGAATACTAGAGTGGGTTGCCATTTCCTTCTCCAGGAGATCTTCCTGACCCAGGGATTGAACCCAGGTCTCCCGCATTGTAGGCAGACGCTTTACCGTCTGAGCCACCAGGGAACCTAGGATTTCCCTTCCCTTTCTGGAAGGATGGCTCAATTGAAAGCCCTGCTCATCTTCAATGGACCTACCCACTACATCATCTTCTCCCTGGGGACAGCTCTGCTGCCGCTGGCCCCAGATTCCTACACTAGTTTTTGTGGTTCCACTCAACTCCACCCACAAGTTTATAATTAGTCCCTTATCGATAAACTCTCCTTTAGTCTAGACTGATCAGAGGGCCCATCCGTTTCCTGCTGGGACACTGGCTAATATAGACATGGAAGCCACTTTTGAGATGTGTGTACCTCGGAGGTCGATGAGGGAACAGCGAGATGAAGAGAAGGAAGGGGCAGGACACAAAAATGGGAAAGTTATCCCAGAGGAAAACAAAGCTAAGTCTTGGAAAGTATCTTGTAGGTAAGGAACTTCCAACTAAGGAGATGCTGAGAGGGAGAGATCATTTCAGAGAGCAGGTAAGGTAATTCAACAAAGGTAATTATCAAAACCAATGTGTAAAGTCAATCCAAAACAATCATAAAATTTCTTTGCTCATTCAATAAATACTTTTTGAGTGCTTGTGTTGTGCCTATTTTTTTTTATTCCTTATGTGGACAGCTGTCATGAAGCTTAGAGAAAGGGCTTATACTGTTAAAATAATTCATGCTTTCTTCCTTTTTTTCTTTGTATTCTTCATCATCTTTCTAGCCTTCTTTCCCTCCAGCTTTCTTTCCCCAAATATGTACATAGCTTCCACTTCCAGAAGGAAAAACATCCCAAAAGTCAGATTTTAAAGACAGGATGACAAAACTTGCCTGAATTACTGATTCATTGCTTTATAATGCACCCAGGATGGTAAGGACATTTATAGATTTCATGAGCTGTTTAATATCTATTTGTGGAGCACTGCCACGTGCAATCATCTTGGACTCATTATGCTTCTTTGGCTGCCCAATGAGTCATAATGAGCCTCTGAAAATGTAAAATAATGGGTTAGAACTAGAGGGAATGAAGTAACAGGCAAAGTCAGATATAAAATTATTATTACACACGGTCTGTAAGAGTGATCAAGACAAGAAGGGGATACAGGGCTTATTATTACTCATGTGCACACAAACGTTAAAGAGAGCTTGCAGTAAAGGGTGGCGGGCAGAGGGGGGGGGTAGATGGGGAGTCCTATGAACAAGATCCTTACAAGTGATGGGTTGCAGATCTATTTTCCATTAATATTCAAGCAAGAGGGGGCAGGGAGCTCAAATTATGGGGAAGAAATAGAAAAGCCAATGGAAACCCTTTTGAGAAGATGGAGCCCTATACTGAGAGGATAAAAGAGACTTTATACCCCAGCACTTAAAATGAAGAGGAAGAGATCATTCCTAAGAAATAGCTGCACTTCTCTCCCTATTAACCTCTGGGCTTCCAAAGAAAGCCAGCTGAAGCAAAGCAGGACAAAAAATTCTATTTGAACACAATGAAAAGTATCTTCTGTAATGAGAGCCATATTTTGGAAAAGTATTCATGCAATTTTCCCTTTGAGTTTGCAAGTATAGGTCCTTCTTCCTAATTGGTTCCAGGGTCATCGGTCCAGAGGTCTGTGGGTATGTTACATACAGTATGCAAAGAGAAAGAAAGAGCTGATATTCAGGCTTTTGATATTCAAAATCTAAAAAAAAAGTTTTTTTGAAGCAAGACAATAGTCTCGCAAAAAGACCATTTTTTCCCTCAGATCCATGGGAATTCCTTTATCTCCTCCTTTGACCTGCTAAGCACCAACTAGAAGCACCCAGAATCTCAGTGTTCTCCTGCAGATAGAAAAGTTATTCCTCTGGAGATACAACCTGCTTGTTGCTCCAGGGGAGGAGGAGATGCCTCAATGGAACGCATAAGTCCTGCCCTTCCTGTCCAGGAGATGATGAATGGATGAAGGGAGTTGGGGGAGGGCTTGATTTAGGAGCATCCTGAAGGAGCTGATGCTGACCCCAAGGGCCGGAGCACTGAGACAACGCAGAAGAGCCCGGCATTGTTAGGAGGACAGGGTGGAGTTGAGCCAAGGTCTACTTTGCACTTCTAGGAGATGAGGTCAGACTGTTTATGGTAGTGAGAGATGGAACAAACCAACAGTAAATAGTTCAGTTCAGGTCACTTGTCACAGTTCAGTCATGTCCACCTCTTTGCGACCCCATGGACTGCGGCACGCCAGGCTTCCCTGTCCATCACCAACTCCTGGAGTTTACTCAAACTCATGTCCATTGCGTCAGTGATGCCATCCAACCATCTCAACCTCTGTCGTCCCCTTCTCCTCCTGCCCTCAATCTTTGCCAGCATCAGGTTCTTTTCAAATGAGTCAATTCTTCTCATCATGTGGCCAAAGTATTGGAGTTTCATCTTCAGCATCAGTCCTTCCAATGAATATTCGGGACTGACTTCCTTTAGGGTGGACTGGTTGGATCTCCTTGCAGTCCAAGGGACTCTCAAGAGTCCTCTCCAACACCACCGTTCAAAAGCATCAATTCTTTGGTGCTCAGCTTTCTTTATAGTCCAACTCTCACATCCATACATGACCACTGGAAACACCATAGCTTTGACTAGACAGGCCTTTGTTGGCAAAGGAAATAGTTAGGCCATGTTTAAAAATAGAACCCTGACCTAAAATCTGCCCAGAAGGCCAACTCCTTATCTACGATAATCAGCCTAGGCAGGCAGCCGAATACAAGTCAGTCTTGTGGGAAGGAAGCCAGATTGCTATCCCTAGTGAGACTCCAGGAAGCTAAACAATAACTTCTATAATAATCAGCCCAAAATGGCCAGTACTTGATTAATAACTGACATCTTTCCTAACCTTTGTCCCCACCTCCATCTTAGGGCCAGTCAGAAAAAATCAAATGCATACACCCCCCCAATCAATCACATAGGATACCCTGTTTCCAGTGAGCCTGTCTAGAGCTTCCCCACACTAACAGATCCAATCAGGGCACACGTTTCCTGCCTTCCCTTTTTCCCACTATAAAGCTTTCTTACTCCTCTGCCTGCCCTTGAGTCTGCCAAAATGCAAGTGAGGGTGGCGGA
Source organism: Cephalophus harveyi (assembly GCA_006410635.1). NCBI lineage: Eukaryota > Metazoa > Chordata > Mammalia > Artiodactyla > Bovidae > Cephalophus > Cephalophus harveyi. The sequence goes on from SJYT01083950.1 coordinate 75,877, forward strand.
CTCCCTTGATATATAGCAAGCTCAAAATAAATAGCCCTTGCTTTCCTCATCAGGTCGGTCTTCATTTATTTCCATAGTAGAGAAGCTTATCTTGAAGCAAGTTGGTCTAATCTAGGGGCCCTATGGCAGGGTAACTCGGTCAGAATGTTTCTTTCTCCCTGAAATTCATACTGGCCTCCCTGGTGGCTCTGAAGTAAAGAATTCACCTACAAATGCAGGAGACGCGGGGTCGATCCTTGGGTTGGGAAGATCCCCTGGAGAAGGAAACGGCAACCCACTCCAGTATTATTCTTGCCTGGAAAATCCCATGAGCAAAGGAGCTTGGCAGGCTACAGTCCATGGGGTTGCAAAGAGTGAGACGCTGAGCAACACACACACACTTCAACAACTGCAGCGTTGACTTTGTTCTTGTGTCCCCAGTAGCTGACTCATCCAGAAGAGCAGATCAGCTACATGCAACGTATCGAAACCGTATTTTGTCCGTATGCTTAATAAGCAAAATGTTCAAACCCAACAGAATCAAACGCTAACATATTTTTCCATTCTCGGGCTAAATGGTTCTGGGATAAAGCACAATTTCCTGGTTTTGAGCTGAACAATGCTGGAACCAGGCAAAAATTACTAAACTACCAATAAATGCTTGCTCCTGGCACATTAGACAGTGTAACTACTAAAATAGTGAGCATATTAGTCCTGTAGCCAGCAACTTTACTGAATTCATTGACTAGTTCTAGTAGTTTTTTGGTGGAGACTTCAGGGTTTCCTATAAATAGTATCATGTCATCTATAAATAGTAGCAGTTTTCCTTTCCCCCTTCCAAGCTGGATGCCTTTTATTTCTTTTTCTTGTATGGTTGCTGTGGCTAGAACTTCCAATACTATATGAAATAGAAATGGGAGAGTGGGCATCCTTGTCTTGTTACGGACTTTAAAGAAAAAGCTTTCACCTTTCCATGATTCAATATGATGTTACCTGTGGTTTGTCATAAACGGCTTTTATCAGGATGAGATAGTTCCCTTTATGTCAACTTTGTTGAGAGTGTTCATCAGGAATGGGTGTTGAATTTTGGCAGATGCTCTTTCTGCATCTATGTGGAGACGATCATACATGGGGAATATAGGTAATATTTTACAATAATTTTAAATGGAGTATAATTTATAAAAATGTAGAATCACAGTGTTGTACATGTGAAACTAATATAACATTGTACATGAACTAAACTTTAAATAAATAAATAAAATTCAGATAAAATGGCTAACTTATCAAGACTACCAGTCTCTTTATCAAAGCTCACTTTTAGATACTCACATCTGTGCCTACCAACCCATAGCCATTGTGCATTAAAATTCTGCCTAATCCCAACTAGTTCCCTGCCTTGCAAAACCCACCGTAAAGCTGCTCAGTGCAAGCCTAAGTAATTTACCCCAAGTAATCCTCCCCTGACTTCTCCCTTCTGAGGTGCTTCTAGATTCTGTCAAGGTGAAATTCCCCCTTATGGCAATAAGGCAAAACAACCTCGCTTTTCTCAACCAGCATTTTTTCCTTCTGGCAGTCTTTTAGGATAAGCCATAGCCGATCCTTTTTGGTATCGTATGGCCCGGCTGTGGAATTCTAGGGAAAAACAGCCATGAAACTTGCACGCGGCAACAGGAAACAGAGGAACTCCTTCTGAGCAAAAGTGCCTGCAACTCAGGAGGTCGAAGACCAAAAGTCTTCCCAGGAGAAGCTATAAACTCAGACCATCGTGGCAAATGCAGGGGCAGTTTCTGTATGTGGCAGAAACTAATCACCCACTTTTATTTTCCATTATTTCCTGCGCACAGAAAGAGCAAGAGTGAAAGAAGGGTATCAAAAGGAAGATAGCAAACACCTCCATAGCTGTAAGTGTAGATACAACAGGTAATAGGGAGCACACAAATCAGAGGGCTCGTTTTTCACCCTTTTCATTCTTTTTATTCAAGTGACTCAGTATGTTAGGAAAAAAGTACAGGGGGAGGAGGAAGAAGAGAAAAAGAAGGTGGCCCCAGTTTTCCTAAGGCCCTTTAGCTGAGCTAACTCCACACTCTCCTTTCCAAGCCTGCCCAAAGAGAGGCTAAAGGGTGGGCCTGGAACTTCCCTGGTGGTCCAGTGGTTAAGAATTAGCCTTACAATGCAGGGGACACTCGTTTGATTCCTGGTTGGGGAACTAAAAATCCCACGCACCATGGCACCCTCATGCCACAATTCCCGAGTCTGATGAGCCACAACGAGAGATCCCACATGAGACAATGAAGATCCTGCGAGCCACATCCAAGATCCCACACAGCCAAATAAATTAATTTCAAAAAAGAGGAGGGGCCCCATGGACAATGGAAGAAACCCGAAGAGCACATGGATCCAGTGCCCCCATCCAGAGCCCAACTACGGTGCCTCCGTTGTGGAAGAGGGCTCAGAGTTGGGCTTCCTGTTTTCCACATAAACCTTTAGCCTGTATCTTGACGCCTGTAATGAATTATGCATTTTTTTGTTGTTGTTACGTTGCTAAGTCATGTCCAACTCTTAGTGACCCCACGGACTGCAGCAGGCCTCCTGTCCATGGAGCCAGTGATGCCATCCAACCATCTCATCCTCTGTTGCCCCATCTCCTCCTGCCCTCAGTCTTTCCCAGCATCAAGCTCTTTTCCAAAGAGTCAGCTCTTCACATCAGATGGCGAAAGTATTGGAGCTTCAGCATCAGTCCTTCCCTTACCCAGGTCTACACATCCCCTCCGTGTCACCACCAACCCTGAATGCTTTATTCCCTCTGCCAGTCTGTCCAGTGAGAACTGCAGAGAACTGGCTTCTCTATTCAGCTTCCAGATGCATGGCTGTGGAGTCTTGGAAGTAGCCAGAGCTCTCTCAGCTCCACCTCAGTTGAGCTGTCATCTCCCCACTGCTGGCTCTGATCACACCTCCGTGATTTCTTGGACCATGACTGCCCCATGTCAGGCCTCTGGAAGGACCTCAGCCTGCACAGTAGCACATCCACCTCGCTTGCTCTCCACCCCATGCCCACCCACCTGGCAGCCCGGAGCTGCCAAACTTCCTGGTGTGAAAGGCCCTGGATTCCTTATGGCGGCAGACACAGTGCTGCTTCTGTTTATCTGCTTCTAGGCCAGTCCCCAAACATCTGTCCTCCAAACATCCCTTTGGCTAAATGAGTGAGTCCTTCAACCTTACGTCACCTCTGCAATACCATTTCGTTACAGACAAATTGCTTGAAAGAAATAAGATTGTATAACTTGGGGCAGGGGGAGAAATTTGATGGAAAGATAAATATTTAAATTCTTAATGGTAAGAAAATATTGCACTTTTGTGTAACTCCACAGAGCTAAAACTATCAGTGGAAATTATAAGAAGGAACCTCTTAGCTAAAATAAAGGAGACTTTCCTAACAGTAATGTGAAAATGAACAACCCACTTGTAGAATTTTAAAATTTGGGTGCAGATTATTTGGATGTATTCTTTTTGTGAGGGTTGCTCAGGTGGCTTAATGGAGAAGAATCTGCCTACCAATGCTGGAGATGCAGGAATTGCAGGTTCGATCCCTGAGTCGGGAAGATCCCGTGGAGAAAGGAACGGCACCTCGGTCCAGTATTCTTGCCTGGAAAATTCCATGGACAGAGGAGCCTAGCAGGCTACAGTCCATGGGGTCACGAAGGGTGGGACACCTGAGCATGGTAACTTGTAACTTGTACTGAGCAACGCACTTAGGTCTTAGCACCCGGCTGTATGTATGGTATGTCTCAGATACAAGTCACTGAAAATGAGCAGGTCCATCCCTCCACTGTTTGAGCCCAAATGACGCTTCACTGGAGCCACCACGGGAGAGTCACACCCAGGACGGAAAGCTGGACAGCATCTCAGCTTCCTCAGACTTTACGATTCTGTTTTCTGGTTCTTCCTAAGATAGGGAACTAGCACAGTGTGCAAACTCCTGCCAACAAAATCAGCCAACCACAGCAGCAAGAGGGGAAAGCTGGGTTCTGGGCAGTGAGAATGATAATGACCGCACAGAACCTTGAGTCACCACTGGCCTGTCTTCAATCAGTGTGAATGTGGGGTGTGGGGCTGAGGAAGGTGGCTGGAAGGGACAGTGAGAGAAGAGGATGGAAGCAAGTTTTGAAAATTCTGCTCTGGTCTCCTTGCCTCCAACACACCTCCCAGGAGCCTGAGGACAATCCCTGACCACCCCTCCTGCACAGAAATTGGCTGCGGGTGCTGGTGCCTATTGTCTGAGGTTTCTAGGGTGTTGGGGCAGGGCTACGATTTGAGCAGAAGAAACCCTGGTGGGGGATAGTGGAATTAAGGCTGCATAGCTGCCCTCAGGCTTGCTCTGCCAACACCCCACCCCCCCCAGGCTGGTGAGGAATCCTTGGAGATGGCCCCCTCCCAGTGCAGTCCCTGGAAGGGCTTAGAGTTCAACCAAACCACAGAGGTTTCTGGTGGAATGATGACCGGTGGTCCTGGGGTGACCAGGGCTCCCCCCGAGGGCTCATGACCTCCCCCTTAAGCTCACCTAGGCAGGACTTTGACTGTTTTCCAAAGCACAGCCCTAGAAAGTAGTAGCTGGTATTCCCAGGGGCACTGTGAGCTCATCTGACCACAACTAGACCCCTGAGGAGCTCTGATGCTGAAAAAACTGGTATTTGCACAACAAATAGCATCTGATACCAAAGTACTAAAGGGCTAGGATTTCAACTGATCATGAAAAACATAAGCAAAGACATAAAGACTTCCCACATACATACTGGATGAAGACAAGTTCCTGCCACCCAGTGATAACTCCAGGTTCTGTGCAGTCATTATAATTCTTACCACCCAGAATCCATTTTATATTATCAATAAAATATGGTGAAAAAATTGTGAAGAAAAATAAGGAAGTCGAAGCACTACCTATGAGGACACTATAGGTTCGGTTATCCTTTTATTATAAATGCTCTATACAGGTTACTCATTTACTTCTCACAACATGGGCTGGGCACTATTATTAAGGCCATTTTACAGATGAGAAAGTTGAGGCACAAGTTGGTTAACTGGTCGACAATTACAGGCAGAGCTGGGATTTGAACCCACACAGAGCCTAGCTTGTATCACTGAGCTCACTCTCAGGCTGGATGAAGGAGCCCAATGGAAGGGGAAGTGGTGGACTGAGGGCAGTTAAGGAGTGAACCCAGGGAGTGGAGTATGAGATTAAGGAGCCCTTCCTGAAAGCATAGGAATGGATAAGGAATAGAAGCTACAATAGGAAATACAAGACACATATAGAGGCAGAAGGCAGAGTGTCAACATTCAGACCTGGAAAGTGGAAAAGAGGCAGAAAATAGAATTCTATAATATCTATGTTGTTGTTTAACCGCTAAGTTGTGTCCAACTCTTTGTGACCCCATGGACTGTAGCCTGCCAGGTTCCTCTTTCCATGGGATTTTCCAGGCAAGAATACTGGAGTGGGTTGCCATTTCCTTCTCCAGGGGATCTTCTGGACCCAGGGGTCCAGTCTCCATCTCCTACATTGGTAGGTGGATTCTTTACCACTGAGCCACCAGCGAAGCCCCCTCTCTGACTGTTGCCTCTAAGTTCTCCCAAAGGTTTTGCCTGTCCGGCCACATTTTTCTCCAGGGAAAGTCACATCCCCTGAGAGCTACCTCACGTGGGTTTGGCCGGTAGAATAAGGCTCCAAGCCCTTCCTCCACCCTCCAGCACACTGTTACCCTGTAACCCTGCCTTCGTGACTCTTCACTGTGACCTCAAAGGAACCACTAGTTTACAGAAGGGAAAAGGAGAATCTCAGAGACTCGCTTAAGGTCCCGGAGCAAGCAAGCTGAGAGATGCTGTACTACTGGTTTTCTGGGAGCTTGCCGCGACATCACGGCTGCCTGCGGACCTTCTCTGCGTTCTGCGCACCTCGCTATGCTTGGGACATTAAACAGCAACTAGAATGGGTGCTCCCTGAGGGCCAGGACTCTGTCAGTCATGCCCCTCCGTGCTCCCCTGCCCTCCAGCACACTCCCTCTGCCTCACACCAGGGACTCAGTACATCCATGTTCCAAGGTCTTACATCTGCCTCTTTGTTATCTACTTGACTTGTTTCCTTAGTCGTCCTTAAAGGACTGAATTGTGGTTTTTCTTTAACATGGGGTCAAGCCGGTAACCTCACCCTCTGCCTCCTCTGGATTTAAGTGAAAATAAAATCCTGAGGTTAAGTGGAACCCACCCAATCCACCAAGCATCGATCCCTCTAAGGCTTCCCTGCTGTCAAAAACGTCTCCTTCCCTGCCCGGGCATTGCTGCCTTCATTGTTGACGTGCTACCTCACTCAGCATCTCCATCTGGTAGTCAGATTCCCTCCTCCCTGCTTGAATTCTATATCTACGTGTTTAAATAAGCCAGAAAACACTCACTGCGCCAGCTCCAAATGAGTTCTTCCTTTCATGCCTTTTCTGCTTCCTGGCTCCATGCCAGACTCTCCCTCCATTAGGATCAGGAAGTGGAGCTCAGAGTCACATGTCTTCACCTAGTTAGCACCTCTCTTCTGGGATGGTCTCTCTTAGGGTGGCTCCTGCACATGCCAGGCTCTGCTCCTAGTGATTCCCAAGTTGTCAGTGTCAGGCGCGGGGGCCAGGCATTGTGAGTCTGAGCTCTGACTTTCAGCACGTGGGAGGTGGGTTGGGGGGAGGGTGCTTTGTGTTGTCACATGAGATGTTCTGTCTCAGTGATGGAGGGAAACAGTTTCTTGGCCTTGCGTCCAGGATATGCTTTAAGGAAGCCAAGAAGGATTGCTCATATCTCGAGAAGAGCTATATTTGAAACCTTTATACGGATAACAAAAGCTTGCCACTCCATCTTGTCCACCTCTCTAGCTGTTGTGGTTTTAATTTTAATTTTTTATCCTGAGCTTCATCAAGGTACCTAAAATTCAATCACCCCAAGTCAGGGTTCCATAGAAGTCACGAGCCAGTCTTGGGAAGCCGCCTCAGCTTCATCCTTTCCCTCCATCCCCCATACCATCCTGCATGGTTCTTATCCCTCTGGTTGGGATCACTGACTTCCCTGTCTCTCCCTCCTTCCCTGTCTCCTCTGTTCACACGGAGCTGGGCTTGTAATAGAAGGTCAGCAAAAGTCAGTTGAGTGGATAAACGAATGAAAGTTTCGTGACATCCAGATTTTTCCCTTAGACTTGGAAAAAGGATCAACAGAAGCAGAAATGACCCAGGGAAATCACCTACATGACTGTCGGATTATGTTTTAGATTTTAAAATACATCGCTTTTGTAGTCCTCCTGTTTCAGCTTCCTGTTCAGTTCAGTCACTCAGTCGTGTCCGACTCTTTGCGACCCCATGAATCGCAGCATGCCAGGCCTCCCTGTCCATCACCATCTCTCGGAGTTCACTCAGACTCACATCCATCGAGTCAGTGATGCCATCCAGCCATCTCATCCTCGGTCGTCCCCTTCTCCTCCTGCCCCCAATCCCTCCCAGCATCAGAGTCTTTTCCAATGAGTCAACTCTTCGCATGAGGTTCGTACCTATTACCTCCCATTTCTCATGAGCCTGCAGTGGATTGGAGTCAGTGGGAAGTTCTTCGGTACTAAGTACACTAGCTGAGGTTACTCACGAGGCTGTGCTCACCTGGAAGCTGGGCTGGGACACCCCAGCTGTCTTCTGACCTCTTTCCCCATGGGGTCACTCATCACTCAGCGATTGTGTCCATCAGCCTGGCAGGTGGATCCAAGAGGAAGCTTTCCAGAGAAGAAGCCGCAGTGTACACGGGCTGATCAGGTCTTGGCGTCGTCACCTTTGTTGCTGTTCCATTGGCCGAAATGGTGCATATGGCCAAGTCCAGAGCCAACGAGGGAGAGCCCACACAGTCTAACGCCACGCCTCCTGTCCTTCCTAAATATGCTTTTGTCTCATACACTGGTGGTTCATTGATCAACAACATGTACTGAATACTGACTGGAGGCCAAATGCCCTGGAAAGTGAAAGCGGAAGTGTTAGCCGCTCAGTCGTGTCTCTCTTTGTGACCCCATGGACTGTAGCCTGCCAGGCTCCTCTATCCAGGGGATCTTCCTAACCCAAGGATCGAACCTGGGGCCTCCCGCATTGTAGGCAGACTCTACCATCTGAGCTACCATGGAAGCAAGTGCCCTGGAGTGACAGGAAATAAGATTCTGGCCTCAAGGACTATATATTTCATTTGGGAACCTACAAAGACACATCTTTGAAAGGATTTTAAACCTCCCATTGGTGTTATTTATGCACATCATAAATGTATTCTTCACTAGAGCCACTGAAGTAAGCACAGTGAAAAATTTAATTATCAGAGTTACTATGTGATCCAGATTGACACCTTTGTTTCCGTGTGAGAAGGCTGTTGTCTGTTGATGCCAATTCTAAGTACGAGGACTCCAGTAATTCTCCTAGAGAAAAAATGCCCCATGAATAAAACATAATTGTAGCTCTCTATCATGATTATCACAATCAATATAGTTGTTTTGTTTAGCATTTAGCTTACTTGCTCTTAACCACTCATCTCAGTGATCATCCAAAGCTGTCCTGAGGGAGGTGAGTGAAAGACAATATCAATGAAGGCAGTGTTTTATACAGTTCGGTCCTTAACCAGCAGTACTTTGGAAGTGGTTAGAAATGAAGATTCTCAGGCCCCACTCAGATCTACTGAATTAGAAACTCTGGAGATGGAGTCTAGCAATCTGTGTTTTAACATCCCTCAGTAATTGCGATGGACACTAAGGCCTAAGAATTGCTGCCGTAACGACCACAGTGTTCAGTTCAGTTCAGTCGCTCAGCTGGGCTGTGGTTTTTAATGTAGCTATACATTGAGGTGCTTCTCAGGTAGCGTAGTGGTAAAGAATTTGCCTGCCAATGTAGGGGGTGAAAGAGATGAAGGTTCAACCCCTAGGTGGGGAAGATCCCCTGGAGAAGGAAATGGCAACCCACTCCAGTATTCTTGCCTGGACAATCCCAATGGACAGAGGAGCCTGGCGGGCTAGAGTCCATGGCCTATAAAGTCCGCTCTTTTTGTCCAAAGAGTCAGACACAACTGAGTGACTGAGCACACATGTATGCATGCTATTTCCCCAGAGTTCCTAGGTTGAAATCTAATCCCCAGCATGGTCTTTGGAGATGGGGCCTCTGGGAGGTGATTAGATTAGGAGGGTGGAACTCTCCTAATTCCATGGTGCCCTTATAAAAGAGACCCCAGAGACCTCCCTTGTCCCTCCCACTGTGGGAGGTTAGAGTGATAAGATGGCCATCCATGGCCCAAGAAGCAGGTTTTCACCAGATTCCAAACCCACCAGTGCCTTGGACATCCTGGCTTCTAGAGCTGTGAGAAGTCTATAGTACCCTGTTTTAGCAGCCCAAACAAACTAGGGCAGGTGACTTAGCTGGGGCAGAAAGTTCTAATCATAGGAGGAGTGCTCACTTGCTTGCCCTCTGGTCACTGTTGCAGCATCTACCCTAATGAGCAATGAGGAATGAAGTGTAATGCCTTCCATGAAATTATCCAATTTTTCAGAGGTTAGAAAATCCTCCAGAGGATTTCTGTGGTATGGGTTTCGCATGTTATTTGTACTAATTTAGATATACCAATCAGAAATTTCTTTTTATTCCTCTTCTATAGAAATTTCATACCGATGCTCAGAATTCCAAGCATAAGTAACTGCTAGAGGAACTCTTTGGTGGAGCGTCTACTTTCACTCTAATTTTTTTTTTCTTACGACAACCCGGGCAACACTGGTAGATGAGAAATCTGAAAATCAGGTCAGAAAGAAAGTAATCATACTTCCTTGAAAAAAAGTTTATTCTCAGACCCAAGATGAATTTTATAAAGAATTTCATCACTCCAGAATTGTCAAGCCATCTGGCAAAAGAGCTGACTGATACAATTTCTATTTCATTGACCAGATCTTCATTTCCACTTCCTTTTTCCCTTATAATTGCAAATATTTTCCTGTTAAATCTTTGGAGTTGGCAGTGGTGGTGTGGGTGGTTTATCACTAAAACACTGTTGATTTTTTTCTTTTTAAAACTAAGTGGAAGAAAATTAGAATTATGAATTAAAAGTTTTACACATTCATATTTTTGATCCAACAATAGCATATCTCGGAATTTATACCAATGAAGTAAATTAAGAATATGTGCAAAAAATATCCATAAAGTATCCATTTCATCATCATTTATAATAGGAAAAAAACTGAGAACCTAAATATTCCACAACAGAGGATTGTTTAAAAAAGTATTAATATAATTAGGCATACACAGAACTAGAAACTATAGCCATTAAAATGGTAATTGATAAGGATTATAGAAGAATATGAACTGACATGGAAATATATTTAGATATATCATTAATAGGAAGAAGCAGATTTAAAATAGTGTGTACAGCTACTTTGCACCCATTAGGATGGCTATTATAAATTATATATATATGGCAGGAAACAATTATTGATGAGAATGTGGAAAAACTAGAACTCTAATGTATCACTAATGGGAATATACGATGATACAGCCACTGTAGAAAATACTTTGACAGTTCCTCAAAAAGCTGAAGAGAATTATCATGCGATCCAGCAATTCCACACCTAGATATTCAATTCCAAAGAACTGAAAATAGGATTCAAACTGATACTGTGTACCAATGTTCATAGCAACATTATTCACAATAGCCCAAAGGTGGAGACAACCCAAGTGCCCATCACCAGACAAACACAATGTGGTATGTTATTCAGCCATAGAAAAAATGGAATTCTGATACATGCTACAACATGAGTGAACCTCAAAAACATTATGCAAGATGAAATAAGCCAGACACACAACAACAAGAAGTAGTCTATGGTTCCATTTATATGATGAATAAGCAAATTTACAGAAGCAGAAAGTAGAACAGTGGTTATCCTGGCTGGGAGGAGAGGTTGGGAGAAAGAGTTATTGATTAATGGGTAGAGAGCTTCTGTTTGGGATGATGAAGAAGTTCAGAAATTAAATAGTGGTGATAGTTACACAACATCATGAATATTCTTAATATCATTGAATTGAAATCTTAAAAATGGTTAAAATGATCAATTTATGTTAGGCATACCATAAAGACAGGGAAGCCTGGTGTGCTGCAGTCCATGGGGTCGCAAAGAGTCAGACATGACTGAGCAACTGAATGACAACAATACTATAAGAAAAAAGGAAAAAAGGAGCTGCTGCTGCTGCTGCTAAGTCGCTTCAGTCGTGTCCGACTCTGTGCGACCCCATAGATGGCAGCCCACCAGGCTCCCCCGTCCCTGGGATTCTCCAGGCAAGAACACTGGAGTGGGTTGCCATTTCCTTCTCCAATGCATGAAAGTGAAGAGTGAAAATGAAAAGTAAAATTGAAGTCTCTCTGTCATGTCCAACCCTCAGCGACCCCATGGACTGCAGCCTTCCAGGCTCCTCCATCCATGGGATCTTCCAGGGAAGAGTACTGGAGTGGGGTGCCATTGGGTGAAATAGGTGAAGGGGTTAAAAAGTACAAATTTAGTTATAAAAGGAATATGTCATGGGGATATAATGTACAGCATAGTGACAATAGTTAATAATACTATATTGCATATTTGAAAGTAGCTTGGAGGGTAGATAATTCTCATCATAAGGGAAAAAAATTGCAATTAAGAGTGGTAACAGATGCTGACTGGACTTATTGTGGAGATTATTTTACAGTATATACTAGTATCAAATCATTACATTGTACACATGAAACTAATTTAATGTTATGTCAATAATACCTCAAGAAAAGAAAAAGAAAAAAAAAGTTAAAAAATAAAAAAAGAAAAGAATGTATGTACAATATAATGTTTTCTACAAATATGTGGTACACATATATATTTTTGGATTTAAGATGTCATCATTGGTAGGAAACTACTTTAACTTAATAACAGCCTTTTAGGAAAAAAGGTAACACTGCCATAGTATATGTACCCATAGATTCAGTCCGATTTCAGAAATACCAAACTTTGAAAAACTTGGGGCTTAGAAATTAGGAAATGAATACATAAGCATGGAAAATAGTCTGAAAGATACTCACAGCTACTATTTTTGGTGATGGAATTATTTTGGTGGTGGTATTCTTCATTACTCTTTTTCTTATGTATTTAAATTTTTTTCTGTATATAGTACTATTTTTGTAATAGCAATTTTTTAAACTAATTAAAAAATGCTTTTTCTAGAATGATTTTTTTGTTCTTTTGGGAACCCTACAACACACACTCCCATTCTGAAAATAATGAGAGAGAATTAAAATCCATGTGAAAAGACTTTTCTCCTTTCCATCAGGGTATGGGAACTTGCCTTCACTAGCTCTTTTTTTGCTTCATCCAGCCTCCCGGTGCCTGGCATCCACATCAACATTTACACACTTCATCATTCCTCGGGTTATTTATTTTCCTTGGTCCATTTTGCACAGCGACTAAGTTTCGCAGCATGGAAGTTGACAGGATTTGTCGCTGATATCCATCTTCATGAAGTTTGCCGGTGAGGGCTCAGGAAATGGCGGTTCTGAGGAAGCCATGGAGTGGGAGCGGGAGGAATATTGGGCGATGAGAAGAGCTGTGCTTCTTTTTTTTTTTTGAAAACGGTGTTTGTCATCCTTACTCAGATCCTTGATTTACCTAGGTTTACATTCTCTGTGATGCTTTTTGTTTGTTTTTTTTTTTAACACAAATGAGCAAAAGTTCCTATTCTGCTCACCAGCCGCTATCACCATGAGACGAAGAATTTTTTTTTTTGAAAACGGTGTTTGTCATCCTTACTCAGATCCTTGATTTACCTGGGTTTACATTCTCTGTGATGCTTTTTGTTTTTTTTTTTTTTTAAACACAAATGAGCAAAAGTTCCTATTCTGCTCACCAGCCGCTATCACCATGAGACGAAGAAGGGATGATCCTCATGGTCCCTCACCATCCCTGGGGCCTGAATCCCAGGGACTGACCTCTGATGTACAGCCAGCTGCTCATAGAGAGCTGGGGCCCTGTTGAGAAAGCCTCATGCTATGGGTCTCCTGAAACTGAAGACACAAAGACCGCAGCAGGAAGTTGACTGTGTCTTGTACTGTGTGTGTGTGATGAGCAAGGGCTTTAGGAAGAGGCCAAGTCCCTGACTCCCCTGCTTGCTAACTGTGTATTCTTTGACAGAACTGCTCTCTGCCTCTGTTTCCTCACTAGCAACATGGGGAATAGTTTCTACCTGTTTTATCAGTCTGGGTTCTTATAACAAAACACCACAGGGTGGGTGGCTTAAACAACAGACACTTATTTCTCACAGTTCTGGAGGCTGGAAGTCTAAGATCAGGGGGCCAACATGGTCGGGTTCTGGGGATGCCCTCTTGCTGGTTTGTCGGCAGCTGCCTTCTAACTGTTCTTCTCACGGTAGAGAGCGGAGAAAGAGAGAAGCAAGAAGCTCTCTTAACTCTCTTCTTATAAGGGCACTAATTCTATCATGAGGGCTCCACCCTTATAACTTAATTACTTCCAAAGATCTCACCCCCTCACATTATCCCATTAGGAGTCAGAGTTTCAAAATACAAGTTTTGGTGGGAACACAAATATTCAACCCATAACACTACTCATGCAGTTGTTATGTAATTAGGTGAGTTACTGCATTTTAATACAGTCGTTAAGTAATTATGTAAGTTAATACATTTAAAGTACGTAGAATAGAATAAGTGCTTCCCTGGTGGCTCAGCGGTAAAGCATCTTCTGGCAATGCAGGAAGCACAGGAGACATGGGCTCGAGCCCTGGGTTGGGAAGATCCCAGAGGAGGAAATGGCAACACACTCCAGTATTCTTACCTGGAAAATCGTATGGACAGAGGAGCCAGGCAGGCTACAGTCCATGGGGTCACAAAGAGTTGGACACAACTGTACACATACACATACAAAAAAAAAAAAAAGAGGAGATCAATAGAACCTAGAACATAGGCACACACTCCAAGGTTAGTTTTGTTATGGCCTCACGTGGCATGTGGGATCGTCTCCAACCAGGGACGGATCTTGTGCCCTCTGCACTGGGAGTTGACTTTTAACCACTGGACCACCAATGGTTAAACTGGAAGTTCAAAGATTAGATTCGATATTATAACCTGGAACAGGTTCCTATGAAAGCTGGAAATTCTCCTGGTGATGTCTGTTTCTCCTTCAACCAGGAAGATCTGTGACGGGGGAGATAGCTCCTTCTCACTGCTCGATTGTACCACAAAGAAATGGTGCTTCTAAGCTGGCCTTCATGCTGTAATTCATTAGTGTTGGTTGACAGCCTTGAGCAATGAGGCTAGGCAAAAGGATGCTAGGGACCAAAATGAAAGCAGAAACTTGCCTAGAGTGCAGCCAAGGGAGGTGGAGCAGGGCAGCTTCAATGAGCTGCAAACAGCAACTGGGTTTAAAGTTCTCAGCCACTGTCTCAGATTAGCTTCATCTTACATGCAGAAGAACATGCAATAAATATTTGAGTCATATCAAGCTTTTTAGCCATTCTGCCAAACATGAAAATTATTTCCATAAGCAAAATACCCGAATTAGCTTTTGGATTATTTTTTTTATTGAATGAATTTGTAGAAAGCAGACATATCCATGGACTTACTACCTAGATAAAGATATAGAACATTACTAGGATCTGAGAACCTTCTAATAACTCCTGGTTATTAACCACCTCCCTCCTAAGGTGACCATTCTGACTTGAATCATCACAGATCAGTTTTCCTTATTTTGGACTTTATATGAAAGATATCATATATAAGTATGCTTGAAATGGAAGAGCTGAGATCAGAACCCGATCTTAAATTAGATAACACACTTACGTGTGCCCCATAGTATACAAACTGATCAACTGATGCCAGTTTTCTTTTCTTCTAAACCTAGATGTGGGGCAGGGGTACTGAACGAAGAAGTGGGGTCTTATGATTTTCTCTGTGGAGCCCACAGTGGGTAGTCCGGCTGCTCTAACTGACCTGAGACATTGGGATGCGCAGGCCAGAGATAATAGGATAAGAAGGAGCCATACTGGTCATCAGAGGACAATAACCCTAGAAGAGCATGGGAACAAGTCACAGAACTGGGAAAAAAAACAAAAGTGCGCCACTGCCGACGACCGGAAATACCTCCAAATATGTCTCCCTCCCTTCCTTCCTTCCTCTTAGAATCCCCCATACACTGGCTCCCCAATGCCCATGAACCCACTGACTTCCCATGGTTCTTCAGCAGCTGTGGACTGACTAGATGAGCTTTGGTCTGGAGACTCAGTTCTGAGCCACCAACTCCATTAAGTGTCTGCCTCAGGCATCTCTCTGAAGTCCTTAGTGTCTCAACTCAACCAAGAGGTGCCCTTCCCTCAGCTCAGCTTCTAGAACACTGCTGGCTCAGACTCTAAAAGGGTGAAAGTGCCAAACACACGCTTTCCAAAACTTGCCTTCCAGCCAGAGTGAAGACCGAATGAGAAATTAGGTGTGTCCTGATTTCGGCTACAGGCTCAACACAATCACAAAGGAACAAAAGGTCGTCTTCCTTTGCTGCAACCCCAACCTCAGAACATTTCACACCTTTGAGAGAATAGTGAGTTGAGGAAGTTTTCCGTTCTGAGGGTGAAACATGCCTTGCTCCAGGGGAGAATGAACAGATTTTGCTTTAAGACTGTGGTCCTAAAGCTACAGAACTGGCTTGTCTAGGAGGCTATGTTATTGTTATTGTTGCTGTTGTTCAGTTGCTAAGTCATGTCTGACTCTGTGAGACCCATGGACTGCAATATTCCAGGCTTCCCTGTCCTTCACTATCTCCTGGAGTTTCTTGAATTGGTGTTTATTGAGTCAGTGATGCTATCTAACCATCTCATCCTCTGCCGCCCTCTTCTTCTTTTGCCTTCAATCTTTCCCAGCATCAGGGTCTTTTCCAAGAGTCAGCTCTTCATATTGAGTGGCTAAATTATTGGAGGACATGGGTCCATTGATTGAGAGACGGGGACAGGGAGACAGAGAAAGAGACTCTGAAACTGAGTAGCTGGACTTGTAGAAAAGACATCATCCCCATCCCACTATGGGAAAGCAGCTAGTCCTCTCGTGGGGATGGCTGTGGATTTCTGGGAACTGGCTCTTGGAGCCCAGCTCCAGGTGAGGGTCCTCCAGTACTGAGTTCAGCTTTGGCGGCCACTCTGTAACCTGCCCAGAGCACACCCAGGTGCCCAACAGACAGCAGAGGACCAACACTAGAGAGCCCATCAAGGAGCCCAAAGGGTGACCTGGTAGGGATGGCCATTTTTATAGACTAAGGATCATGCCACTGTCCCATTTTGCTGGTATCACATAAGTCTCTCAATTTATAACAATAATCATCAATGTTATGATCAAAGTGACACCTTCTAAACATTTGATATGAACCAGGCATTGCTCTAAGCACTTGTACATGTAAGGGTAAGATTCATTTAATCTTCTACAACAACCTTCCATTAAGAAGAGAGGTACTAATAGTCCCATTTTACTAATGGGGAGACTGAGGCCCAGAATGGTTAGTAACCTGCCAAGATCAGGGAATGACTGAGCGATGGAACCAGAGCCCCACAGACCACTATTAACCAGTCCTGGACTTTCCCCCAGCTAATGGTGGGAGTATGGAGCCCCCATGTAATTTGATTAAAAAAAAAACAAATGAACTGCTATCCTTCCCATTCCCAGATGTTAGATTGAAGTTTTTACCGTCTGTGCCAACCAGGCCTGATGAGAGGTTCGGGCTTTATTTGTACAAGTGAAGTGAGTTTGAATGCAGCCATCATGATGATAGGACTGTTCATACTCAGAAGTGCCTATTAAAAAAAAACAAAAACCTCCAAATTCCCCTTCCCTGAAAGGTATTGAGGAAGGAGGAGGCAGAAAAAATGTTTTCATTAGTCTAACAGTCTTCAAGAGAATTCCATGGGGAAAAAAATAAAACCCCAAACCAAACAATAACAAACATCAAAAACCCCTGAATTTTTTTTTAAATTTGAATTTCTCCTTATGGATGGACACAAATTCAACTAGTTTGCTACTTAATTTAAAAGTTAAGCAAGAACTTCAATATAACTGGCAGATTTTCAACTGAATATCTATTATTTCTATAAATTATACTGTCCAAGGCAAATTTCCCCAAACATTTGTATCAGCATTTTTAAGGGACAGAGAATCAGGTGGACAATAGTTCAAACTGAATGCCATTAGCAGTTATGAAGTGAATGAAAAACTTTGGTTCTTACGTTCTACAAACTTAATCTAAGAGGAGGTGCCAGAAAAACACACAGCTAAGGGCTTAACAGGATGTCCCAAAAGAAAGCATTGTTGTGCAAAACGACGTCCCCTCGAATGAATGATAGCTACTACTGTCATAATGTATTGAGAACTATGTGTCAGCACCTAGGTGCTTTACACATGCTATGGCATTTAATCATCACTGTCAGATGAGGAAATCGAGACCAGAGAGGTTAGGTGACTTGCCCACAACCCCATAGCTAGCAAATGACAGAACCAAGTCTCAAAGTCAAGTCTGTCTTGACTTTGCTCCTTCCACTTGCTCCTACCACTTTTAGAGACACACAGAGCAGTGGACTCTTAGACCACAAGTAGACCTGGTAACATACAAGTCCTCAACAGAGATCAATTTAAGGTCAGTTTAGCTGGGAGGACCCTGTGCAGATGTCAAGGTAAAGGGGCACATGTAAAAACTTAAAAAATAAAATGCTGTCACCAGCAGTAACACACACACACAAAACCACTTAAATTTTAAAAATAACAACAATAAAGAAAAACCCAATAGGGAAGGATGAGGGCATGTTGACCCCTATCTCAACTTCCCTGGTTTCTTCCTCCCAACTCATGTAGGGATAGACAGATAATAACGGGAGGGCACAGGCACTTAATCAGAGATTTTACAAACCACTAAATCAAAAGAGACTGTGAAATTCCCGCCCGGGGAAGCTAACAGTGAGATTAAGTGGATTAGTCTACTGTACAGGAATCCGGGGAACGCGGCTGCATGTGCTTCTGTTGTGGATTACTCAGCAGTAACATTATGGTTTTACATCTCCCAGAACCATATGGCCATGTGCCCTTCTGCAAACCAGTGAGGAAGAGCAGCACTGGCCTGCCGCTGTCCCTACCACATGCTGGCCGACTTTAGGAGGGGAGGATGCTGACGTTTTATGGATGGTTTGTGCAGGGATTACATTGGGAATGAGAAGGAGGCCAGGCTAATCACACCCCAAATTTCCACGATCAGAGCCTGGTTCCTGACTGTCGAGGGAGAAAAAAAAAACAGAGCAGCAGAATTAGGAATTCTGGCATCATCTTTGCAAAGAAAATGGGAGAAGGCCTTTGACAGCACGGTTCCCAAACTTGGGAGGAAACTGCTACCTGCTGATGGC
This sequence comes from Cephalophus harveyi, assembly GCA_006410635.1. Lineage (NCBI taxonomy): Eukaryota > Metazoa > Chordata > Mammalia > Artiodactyla > Bovidae > Cephalophus > Cephalophus harveyi. The sequence continues at coordinate 94,317 of SJYT01083950.1, forward strand.
GAGACGTGTCCTTTCTGAGCGGCTTTCCTTTTGGTGTTATCTGCTCCAGCAGTAGCACGTGGAATTAACTGGAAAAGCACACAACTTGCTCGTTTTCAGAGATCCTCACCCAAACTCCGAAAAGCTAGAGCCCTGGATAGACATGTGTACAAATGATGACCTGCCAGAGTTAACAGTTGACATCAGCAGCCTATAATAAATAATTAATACAGCTCTAGGAGGTATAAAGCCAGTGACAGGGTGTCTCTCCCTTGGCTCTAAGTGGAACTCCAGATAACATACTTTGAACAGTAATGTGTTCACAGTATGTGGGAATTAACTGCTCAATATAATAAGTACTATTGAATTTCCCATCTCCATGCAGATAAAGGGTATCTGCCACCAAAAACATAGTCATAACAGTAACTGAGTGATGGGGGGTAGAAAAGAAGAACCCCGTTTTTTATTACCACCTTAAAATGTTATAGGTTAAAATAATCTTAAAGGGTTTAAAAAACAGCAATTAAATCTTCCATGTCTGTTTTCCAAGACTGTAGCTGAGAAAACGAGGGCCTAAGAGCCATCCGGCGCTAGCCTTGTTAATAACGCTCTGTGAAAAATCTCATTAATTCAGTCTGGCTCTTCAGATCAGCCGCTAAATCCTTGTATTGTCACTCATCCTCTGGCCTTTTCAGGATTTCCATAGCCTAACTAGCAGTATCTCCATGGAAACCAAGCAGTCCTGCTTTGCACATCCCGGAACTTTTTGTTCCTGACAAAGCTTGACAAATCACATGCAGCATGGAGAGTTTAACACAGCGAACTAAACCCTGACCCACACTTAGAAATGATAAACCCAAGCATACCAGCTTTATTATAAATGATTTCCTTACAAGATACTTAACCAAGCCAGTGAAATGTTGAACCAGACAAGTTTCAAGAACAAGGTACTGGGGAGAGAAAGAGGGGAAAAAAAAAAAAAAAGGCAAATAAATAAATAGATAAATAAGAAACCCAGGCATGTTCAGCTGTAGGTTTTGTGATCTCATTTGCTGTCTAATTGACTTAAATTGAAAGCAACTAATGGAGAAAAAGAGTGAGAGGAATGCTATTTCTGGGTCATTCTTGAGCCTGAGATGTGGCCTTCCTTTCCCACTCTGAGTCAGAAAGGGAGAACTTAAAGCCATGCCCTGCCTTTCCCTAACTCCTGCGGAGGACGGCCTTGGGAGTCTAACAGGTCTCCAAGCCTGGCGACCACTTCCTGGCTGCCCAGTGCTGGTTCATTTGAGTGCAGGCTCACAGATCTTGGAAAGGTGAAGACACTGAGGGTCCCAGAAAGTGAGGCTGGCTTCACTGGGGAGGGAGACTGAATTCTGACACCAGGGTGACAAAAAGACAGAGGGAGGACAGAGTTCTCCAGGATCCTGTCTCCACTTGAAGCCTCAGCATCCCTATTCGTTCCTACTGTTTCCCTGGCAAGGCGCCCTTTCCACCTTCCTCCTCCTTGGTCCTCTGCCCAGGTGATGGAGCCAGGTTGGAGGTCCTCCCCACAGGGAGCACTCACCCCAGAGAAAGGAGAAGAAGGAAGGCGTGGCTGTGGGACAGAGCAGCCAGAGGCAGACAAGGACCCCTGAGTCCACACACACGATTCTGGCTTTCACTTCTTCACGGAGCCAAAGTGAAGACGGCTGACTTACAAAAGATGTCCTGGCTTAAGAACTGCCTCCTCAGCTTTGTGGCTCAGCTGGTAAAGAATCCGCCTACAGTGCGGGAGATCTGGGTTTGATCCCTGGATTGGGACAATCCCCTGAAGGGAAAGGCTACCCAATCCAGTATTCTGGCCTCGAGAATTCCATGGAACATACAGTCCATGGGGTCACAAAGAGTTGGACACAACTGAGTGCCATTCACGCCTCAGTCTTAGACAGGCTCAAAGTCTTCCTCCTGGCTTTGAGACTTGGCAATGTTTTAGAGATGCCACGATACTTGCAGCCTTGGGAACACCTGGCTTGCCAGACCAGACAGGCCCAGACTGACCTCTGTGTTGGCAGCAACGTCTGAGCCGTCATGACCAAGGAATTCACCAGCATGATGCCATCAGATGTTTACAACAACGGCCAGTTCTGGACACATTGTACATGTTCTAAAGATATTTGCTGGTTAACTGACATGGTGCCTTAAGATCCTACTTTGATCCTTCAAAGCAACAGCAAATGAGGTCTGATCTCATCTCAACCTTCAGTGAACTTTCCTACATTCCTTGTCTTTGAAAGGTGAGAAGCCAAACAATAATTATACAGTGATAATAGCAATAACAATAATCATGATAATAATAGTAGCTGGCTCCTCTCAAGTTCTTATTCTGTAACACCAGGTATTCTTCTGAGTGTTTCCCATGTAACAGCTCCTTTAATCCTCACAACTATCATCCGGAAAAGATGCTATCAATATGTCCATATTATTAACTTCATTTTATCCATGAAAATGCTGAGACACAAAGAGCTTAACTAACTTGCCCAAGTTCACAGAGCTGGTTAGTGGTAGAATTGGGCTTTGAGTCCAGGCAGACACATTTTACCTTCTGCTGTCTTGTTATATTATTAATTCTAACTACCCCAAACCAAAATAATCAGCTAATTATAATAGCTAACAACTGCTAAGTGTGTGCTGAATGCAGGCACCATTCCAACTTTACATGCATCCTCTCCCTCACCCTTCGCACCAGTCCTGGAGGGTGATACTGTGAGGTAAAGCAGCATCATTTTACAGATGAGGAAACTGAAGCACAGAAAGTTTAGGTAACTCAGCCAAAGTCACGTAACAACTAAATGACAGTATGAGTTAGTCACTAGGTGATGTCTGACTCTTTGTGACCCCATGGACTATACAGCCTGCCAGGCTCCCTCTGTCCATGCCATTCTCCAGGCAAGAATACTGGATCTTACTGACCCAGGTATCGAACATGGGTCTCCTGCATTGCAGGCAGAACCAGATTCAGACCCAAGCAGCATGGTTTCTAGAAGCTTCTGTCAGCCAGGACCCTCATTTCTGTGATCATTCCTGGCAAGATGCAGAATAATGTTCCATGGAACCATTATTCCAGGTAGATATTCAATTCCTGAATGCCCCTACTCAGCCCACCAGATGACCCTGTATGATTGCATTTTTCTTTCCAAGACCCCCTTTCAAAGTGCTTCTGTTCAAGGTTCCCCAAACAAGTTGAGGCCCAGGAGGGAACCAATGAGCAGGACCTCCCCATCCTCTGGTCCTAATGGGTCACCTCTGAGCAGGCAAGTCCACTCATCCCCTCCTGGGAAACCTGGGGAAGCGCCCAACTTTCTGCTTGCACACAGGACTGTCATGGAGCTCAGCTGAGTCTAGCTCTTGGCATAGATGCTGGGAGATCAGACAGTGCTCACTGGAGAGAGGGACACTGCCAATGCTCAGGGACCTAAAATTAGACCTACCAGCTGTGTTTTGGTTTTGCAGGCACGTGCATGTCTGTTCCATTCTTGAGCATGCCGGGTGTTGAAATATATATGAAACCTGCTCTCTGAAATACAGGGAAAGCACGACATTCTTGCACTTTTTCTTTAATTTATTGTTTCTCTTCTGAGGCCCCTAACTCCTCCACTGCCCAGAGAGTGACACCTGTTCCTCAGCCATCGTCTTTGATGGGTCATTGCCTGCAAAGAGAGCATCAACGTGCACCTTTAAGAAACCCAGCTAGCCTCTCTGGAGACTGAGCACAGAGCATGTGAATCTGATTCTCAGTCCTGGCTCTCTGCTTCCTGGATCACAGCCTCTTCTGGAAGATATGCCTGCTGAACTTAGCCAGAAGGGCCCATGGCCAAGCCCCAGGTGGGTCAAAGGCTGGTACTTGGCCTGGGAGTGAATAGGGTTCACTGTGGCTGCCAGACATAAGGTAGAGAGGACCAGGGTCGACATCCCGTGAGGATGACCCCAGATGAGGGCAAGCCAAGCCTAGGGAAGGTTGAAGGGGGATCTAAGAGAGCAGGCAGGACGCCCCAAGTCCATTCAGGCTGCAGTAACAGGAATACCCCAGATTAAGTGGCTTATAAACAACAGACATTCATTTCTCACAGTTCTGGAGGGTGGGAAGTTCGAGATCAGGTACTGGCAGACTTGGTGCCTGGGGAGCACCTACTTCCTGGTTCATAGACGGCCGTTTTTTGCCGTGTCTTTATACAGTGGAAGTGGTGAGGCTGCCCTCTGGAGTCTCTTTCATAAAGGACTAATCCCACTCAAGAGGGTTCCACCCTCATGACCTCATCACCTTCTAAAGCCCCTACTTCTTACCACCATCACCTTAGGGGTTAGGATTTCAACATATGAATTTGGGAAGGACACAAACATTCAGACCATATCAGCCCCCAAAATGAAAGAATAAGCAACAGAGATCTAGCAAGACGGAGCTGGCATTCACAGTTTCATTTTCATATCATGAGTAACCAAAAAAAAAAAAAAAGATGGAGCAAAATATCCTAATATTGATTGCCTCATTTTACACCAACTGAACACAGAACACTGAACTCAGAAATGAGATTTTTCCCAGAGGAATTTCATCCAAGAGAGTGAGAACCTTCTGTAGCTAGATGGCCCAACAGAACTTTCTATGATGATGGAAATGTTCTACAGCCACACTAACCAATGAGGGAGACATTATCCACATGTGGCAATCAAGGATGTGAAACGTGGCTCACGTGACTAAAGAACTTAATTTTAAATTTAACTGTATAAATGTAAATATAAGTGGCCTCCAATGGCTAATGTGGAGAAGGAAATGGCAATCCACTCCAGTGTTCTTGCCTGGAGAGTCCCAGGGACGGGGGAGCCTGGTGGGCTGCCGTCTATGGGGTCGCACGGAGTCAGACACGACTGAAGCGACTTAGCAGCAGCAGCCAATGGCTAACGGCTGCCATTAAGGCATTGGGAAGAGAAGAAAACTCAGCTAGTGTGCACGCGAAACACCCACAGGTTGGGATCAACGTCAGGGACAACTTCAGGCTTTCCATTTCAGCTCCTGCCTCCACACAGGGCAGCACTCAGTCCACTTCAGTTCAGTTCAGTTACTGCCCTCTGGAGTCTCTTTCATAAAGGACTAATCCCACTCAAGAGGGTTCCACCCTCATGACCTCATCACCTTCTAAAGCCCCTACTTCTTACCACCATCACCTTAGGGGTTAGGATTTCAACATATGAATTTGGGAAGGACACAAACATTCAGACCATATCAGCCCCCAAAATGAAAGAATAAGCAACAGAGATCTAGCAAGACGGAGCTGGCATTCACAGTTTCATTTTCATATCATGAGTAACCAAAAAAAAAAAAAAAGATGGAGCAAAATATCCTAATATTGATTGCCTCATTTTACACCAACTGAACACAGAACACTGAACTCAGAAATGAGATTTTTCCCAGAGGAATTTCATCCAAGAGAGTGAGAACCTTCTGTAGCTAGATGGCCCAACAGAACTTTCTATGATGATGGAAATGTTCTGCAGCCACACTAACCAATGAGGGAGACATTATCCACATGTGGCAATCAAGGATGTGAAACGTGGCTCACGTGACTAAAGAACTTAATTTTAAATTTAACTGTATAAATGTAAATATAAGTGGCCTCCAATGGCTAATGTGGAGAAGGAAATGGCAATCCACTCCAGTGTTCTTGCCTGGAGAGTCCCAGGGACGGGGGAGCCTGGTGGGCTGCCGTCTATGGGGTCGCACGGAGTCAGACACGACTGAAGCGACTTAGCAGCAGCAGCCAATGGCTAACGGCTGCCATTAAGGCATTGGGAAGAGAAGAAAACTCAGCTAGTGTGCACGCGAAACACCCACAGGTTGGGATCAACGTCAGGGACAACTTCAGGCTTTCCATTTCAGCTCCTGCCTCCACACAGGGCAGCACTCAGTCCACTTCAGTTCAGTTCAGTTCAGTTCAGGCGCTCAGTCGTGTCCGACTCTGCGACCCCATGAACCGCAGCACGCCAGGCCTCCCTGTCCATCACCAACTCCCAGAGTTCACCCAAACTCATGTGCATCGAGTCGGTGATGCCATCCAGCCATCTCATCCTCTGTCATCCCTTTCTCCTCCTGCCCCCAATCCCTCCCAGCATCAGGATCTTTTCCAATGAGTCAGCTCTTCGCATAGGGTGGCCAAAGTATCACAATTTCAGCCACAGCATCAATCCTTCCAACGAACACCCAGGACTGGTCTCCTTCAGAATGGACTGGTTGGATCTCCTTGCAGTCCAAGGGACTCTCAAGAGTCTTCTCCAACACCACAGTTCAAAAGCATCAATTCTTTGGCGCTCAGCCTTCTTCACAGTCCAACTCTCACATCCATACATGACCACGGGAAAAACCATAGCCTTGACTAGACGGACTTTGTTGGTAAAGTAATATCTCTGCTTTTGAATATGCTGTCTAGGTTGGTCATAACTTTCCTTCCAAGGAGTAAGCGTCTTTTAATGTCATGGTTGCAGTCACCATCTGCAGTGATTTTGGAGCCTGACTTACAGCCCTCTTCCTGGCGCCCTCATGGGAAGATGTGCCCGTTTTCCCTCTAGAATCCTTTTCAGAACATAAGGCCTGACTGTGAGGAGGCCCCTCAATGCCTGAACTGAACTTCCCCCATTAAGGGTAAGCCCATGCCTTAGGGGAGTCCTTCCTGACTTGAGCGGTGGGCTCAGGTTGGCGCCACACCCAGTCTCCTCTCTCGGATGTCCCCTCCTCAAACCACCACCAGCACCCCATTTCAGACGTCATCACCTCTCACCTGCACGGCTGCAGCCTCCTCTGCCGGTGTTCTGCTCAGCACTGACCTGTGAGCCCGGCTGTCCAGACGACCGCTTTAGAATGTGAACTGGGACCTCTCACTCCGATGCATTAAATCACTCTGGGGCTTCCCCGGCGGCATTCTGGCTCTGCTTTCTCCCCATCGCTTCTCACCCTGCTCTCCCGGTCACCTCCCCCCAGGCCCTCCCTATTATATCAGCCTGACACTTAACAGGGTGATATAATAGCTCTTTAAATCCCTGAGGGGAGGGGCCTGTCCCTTGTGGTCAGAGCTGAGGATACAAGACTTAGTACATAGAAGGTACTTAATAAAAATGTATTGAGTGAGTGAGTGATGAGTGAACACTGGATTGGTGCATCAGGGCTGTGATAAGTGCATTTATTAGTAATGTTTCACTACTACTAATAGTAATAATGTAGTCTACCCCTTCAAAGTACTCAATGTGTATGAAAGACATTTTTACATTGATCTTAAAATTAAAATGAAATATATGTATCTGAAGGGCTGAGCCATAAACCAGGAAAGAGACCATATATCTTAAGCCTGTGACTCCCTCATCCCTAAGACTGTATCTTGGGTTTAGATCTCAAAATGTGCCACAGAACCCTTTCCCAGCTATGATTACACATAAGAATGGGCCATTTTGGAACTAAGGTCTTCATAAAGAAAAGAGTGTTTAGAGTTTGGGCACCAAGATTTCAAGTGAACTTATTAAAACTTTACACAATTTTTTAAGTAAAATAAAGCAATAAAGATAGCACAATAAATCATAAAGTTATATTTGGTATTTTCAGTCCTTAAATGAGAATACAGTCCAAGCATCATTTTCAAATTCTCATTCACACTTCCTCACTCACTCCAAACCCTTCAAAATCTTTATGTCACTGAGTTCCAACGATGCTATCACCATGAAAGGTGCTTTTGTTCTGTATCTGGCCAAATACTTTGTCCTTCGGATCTTAAGGCTAAGGGCTGTGATGTCCACCAGATAGTTCCTGTCCCTCAGGGCTCACTGTGGTCTCAAAGAGAGTCATCTGTTTGATCAAGGTGGAGAGATCTTTGGGAAGCCTTTAATTAATAAATGCTCATGATTCCACAGAGGGTTTTCCAAACCCCTCTTTTGAACCTGGAGTTATAAACCTTCTCTTCTGCCCATGATGAACTGGCACTTGGCCACGGAGGAGGAACGCAGACATTTCACCACGCTCTGCCAGCCACCAACCCATGGAGGGTCCTTCTGCCCAGTAGACCTTGGGGTCTCATGTGAAGGCCCTGCTTCACCGCCCTCACCTTCCGTAGTTTCCCCCAGTGCCAATATTATGGGCTAAATTGTGACTGCTTCAAATATGTTCAAGTCCTATGCCCAGTACTTCAGCATGTAATTATATTTGGAAATAGAGTCTTAAGGTAAAATGAGGTCATATGGGTGGGCTCTAATCCTATTTGACTGGTTTCCTTATAGGATAGATTAGAATACAGACACAGAGAAGGAAGACTATGTGAAGACATGGGGAAAAGACAGTCATCTACGAGTCACGGAGAGAGGCCGCGGCAGAAGTCAACCTTGACCCCAGACTTTGGGCCCCCAGAACTGTGAGGAAATAAATTTCTGTAGCGTAAGACCCCACATCTGCAGTATTTTGTTCTGGTGACTTCAGCAGATGAATACAAAATACAGGTGACAAAATCCTCTCTCACCCCCGCTTATTACTTACCTGTCTATGCCCTTCCCTGTCCCCAGTTCGTTTTTCTGATTGATTTTATCAAAGACGACCAGAAGATTTGAGGATCCTCGAATTAAAATCCTGAGACGTGAAAAGGTATACTTGGAAAAACACCCACACCTGCTGGAATTTCCCATAAAGGGGATTTGCTGCTGGAACAGGGCATGGCCAACGTCAAAGGCCCTACAGGCTCAGCCACAGTACTTTCTCTAGGAATTTAGCGAGGTTTCTGGATAAGCCTGGAATGCTGTGAGACTGTGGCGTCCGTTTTGAGTGTTAGATTGTCCTGAGGGTAGGGAAAGCCATGAGGAGGGGGCTTTGTACATGGGCATCTGTGGAGAGGGGGCTTCCCTGGTGGCTCAGTGGCAAAGAACCTGAGTGCCATTGCGGGAGATATGGGTTCGATCCCTGGGTGAGGGAGATCCCCTGAGAAGGAAGTAGCAACCGCTCCAGCATTCTTGCCTGGGAAATCCCATGGACAGAGGGGTCTAGTGGGCCACAGTCCTTGGGGTCACAGTCAGAGGCGACTGAGCAACTAAATAGCAACAACAACAATCTGTGGAAAGAGAGAGGAAAAGCGGGAGGAGCAGACTGAGTCTGACACCAGACTTATCTGAACTCCGGAAGAGAGGGGGTCTGGAGGCAGGGGGACGTCTCCCTGACGGACTCTACTTCAGAGCCCCCATGAGTGTGGCAGGCAGAGTGGGGGAGGCCGTGGTGGGTTGAACCTTACCTTGGCCACACGCGAGTTTACAGCTGTGAGGAATCTGGGGGACATTACCCAGGCAAGGAATCTGGGGGACATTACCCAGGCAAGGAATCTGGGACTACTGTCCCCAGGTCCAGAGGAGAGGCTGTGAGGGACAGGCAGGTATAGCCAGGGAGCCTGGAGGTATGGGGGGCACAATGTACCTGAAAAATCCCAGGTGCTGCTGGTGGGACCACAGCCCCACACAGACGTGAGTGAGACCGGAGGAAACTGGATGCTGAGCTTACAGGTGACATTAGTTTGTGAATTAAGATGTTCCAACGTCACTCTCCCAGGGATATCTTTCAAAGGCTTCCCGTAATAGAAATAGGAAGATGTTCATGCCTTAGATTAAGGAGATTGCACTTTGATCACTCAAAAAATCAGAGAATCACACCCGGCTTGGGAAATGGAGTTTCTCCTTCTGTTTTGCTCAGATTTGTTCTGCTGCTGCTCCTGCTAAGTCGCTTCAGTTGTGCCCAACTCTGTGCGACCCCATAAACGGCAGCCCACCAGGTTCCTCCATCCCTGGGATTCTCCAGGCAGGAACACTGGAGTGGGTTGACATTTCCTTCTCCAATGCATGAAAGTGAAAAATGAAAGCGAAGTCGCTCAGTGTCTGACCCTCAGCGACCCCATGGACTGCAGCCTTCCAGGCTCCTCCGTCCATGGGATTTTCCAGGCAAGAGTACTGGAGTGGGGTGCCATTGCCTTCTCCTAGACTGGTTCTAATGAACCCCAATAGGTGTGAATGAAATTTAAGGGTCCTCCAAGTTTGATTTAAGTGTAGCTGACCATGGACAAAACTTCCACATGTGGACCTCAAAATAGGTTTCCCTATGGCCATAACGTCCCCTCATAGCTTCACTCACTTTTCTGCCCAGTGTAGGATCTAAGGTCGACGGCTCCAGGTGTCTCTCACGTCCTTTGACGTCCGTCCTTCACCCCCTACCCTGCTGTGAGTCCTGCTCAGCAGACACAACCCTCAGACCAACTTAACCATCCCTCACTTCTGTGATAAGAAAATTATCTGTATTTCGTCTCCCCATCTCCCCATCCTGCGGTTCTGGCCCATCCCCAGCCTTCATGGAACCTGCTTTGCTCAGTCAAAGGTTATCAGTGATAAACTTTAACCAACAGAATTTTTCCAGGGCACATTTTACTTTCTCTTTCTGAAATATTTGGCTCTATTAGCTATCCATAACCCACCCCTCCACCATATCCACTTTTTAAGATATGAAGTTCCCCCTTTCTTTAGAATCTTTTTGAAATTTGCCTTCCACAACACTGCTCTCTCCTGCAACGTTCTTCAGACTGCTGCTTCCAGCAAACCCTGACTTATATTTCCACGTTCAATTCAATTATCCTATCCTATCCTATTCAATTCAAGTATCCTATCCTAATGAATTCTTTCTTGATCCTTCCAAAGAAAACGGCCACTTCCTCCTTTCCATCACTTAGCATAGACTTCCTCACAGTCCCCATAATATAGTAATAGTATTGACAGTATATGTAAGCCTCTTAACAGAAATGACCGGGGAATTCTGGCACAATCTAGATGCTCTCAAATGCACAGAAACTGAAACAACTGTGCCCACACTAATCAAGACACATCTCAGGGCTGGCTTTCTCCTGTAGGTTACTGACTTGCAGCTCCCGATTTAGAATAACATGTGGAAAACCAATTTGGAGCAGATATGGTGTCATTCAAAAGATGGAACCTAGAGATCCAAAAAATCCATTCAGAGTTGTTTTTTTTCTTGTGAGTCCTGTGAGCAGAGGACTCTACTGGGGGTGGGGGGCGGCGGGGGGACTATGCTGGGTCTTTCTCTCAAAGCCCTTGCTATGAGAGGGCTTTCTCCAGTTGCACTGAGTGGGCCTACTCTCCAGTTGTGGTGCTCGGGCTTCTCACTGTGGCGGCTTCTCTTGCTGCAGAGCACAGGCTCTAGGGCGCACAGACTTCAGTAGCTGTGGTGCTTGGGCTTAGTGGCCCTGTGGCACGTAGGATCTTTCTGGGCCAGAGATGGAACCCGTGTCTCCTGCATTAGCAGGGGGATTCTCAACCACTGGACCACCAGGGAAGCCCAAGCAGAGGACTCCAGGGAAGCAGTTCCTGAGGTGTGTGCCATGAAAAAAAAAAAAATAATGCTACATACATAAACCAGTGAAATTAAAAAAAAAAAAAAAAGGTGGTTGCAGTTAACACTTTGGAACACACTGGGTGAAACAAAATAGCAGAGGTATCTACCTCTGCCATAAGCCACGGGCATCCTGACTCTATTTGTCCCTGCACCAGTCTGACTTGAGACACAAGGTTTGGGACTGAATGAATCACAGTCAAGTTCTGTTTAGAGGTGATTTTGATTCTGGATTTTGTTCTTTTGGACAAACTTGTTAAAGGAAATGTGTTAGTATCACTCCAGTTTAAACTGGCTCTATGTGTGCATTGCTGCTGCTAAGTCGCTTCAGTCGTGTCCGACCCTGTGCGACCCCATAGACGGCAGCCCACCAGGCTCCCCCGTCCCTGGGATTCTCCAGGCAAGAACACTGGAGTGGGTTGCCATTTCCTTCTCCAATGCATGAATGTGAGAAGTGAAAGTGAAGTCGCTCAGTCGTGTCTGACTCTTAGCAACCCCATGGACTGCAGCCCACCAGGTTCCTCCGTCCATGGGATTTTCCAGGCAAGAGTACTGGAGTGGGGGGCCACTGCCTTCTCTGACGTGTGCATTAGAGTGTGCATGTGTGTGCATGTGTGTGTGTGTGTGTGTGTGTGTGTGGAATTTGCATGCATGCTAAGTCACTTCAGTTGTGTCCAACTCTTTGCAACTCTATGGACTGTAGCCTGTCAAGCTCCTCTCTCCATGGGATTCTCCAGGCAGGAATACTGGGGTGGGTTGCAATTCCCTTCTCTTGGGGATCTTCCCCATCCAGGGATCGAACTCAGGTCTCTTATGTCTCTTGCATTGGCAGGCAGGTTTTTTACCACTAGCGTCATCTGGGAAGCTTGTGGAATTTGTTTATTGAGGTGAGAAGGGTTTATATTTTACAATTGAATGGATAACGAGGACAATAATTTGAGCATATTAAAGCTGAGTGCTGAAGAATTGATGCTTCTGAACTGTGGTGTTGGAGAATACTCTTGAGAGTCCCTTGGACTGCAAGGAGATCCAACCAGTCCATCCTAAAGGAGATCAGCCCTGGGTGTTCATTGGAAGGACTGATGCTGAAGCTGAAACTCCAATACTTTGGCCACCTGATGCGAAGAGCTGACTCATTGGAAAAGACCCTGATGCTGGGAGGGATTGAAGGCTGGAGGAGAAGGGGGTGACAGAGGATGAGATGGCTGGATGGCATCACTGACTCGATGGATATGAGTTTGGGTAAACTCCAGGAGTTGGTGATGGACAAGGAAGCCTGGTGTGCTGCAGTCCATGGGGTCACAAAGAGTTAGACACGACTGAGCGACTGAACGGAACTGAACTGAAATCCATACATTTTCATCTTAAGTAGCCTAGTTCCTCTCTGCTCCACAGCTTCCGAACCTGGAGCACAATTGGGCAGGCACACCAGGTTTCTTCCATGGGAAGGCGATGCTATTCCTGCCTGTGACATCCAGGCGAGGGGCTGTACTGCCCCAGGGAAGGAGGCAGTTGTGGCAGAAAAGTTCTGGACGGCAGTGGAAGGCCTGTCTGACCCCCTGGTGGAGTGCAGGGAGAGCAGGGGTAGAGGTCCCGGAGCGAATGACCAGGGAGGCAAGTCTCGCCCCACCAGCCAGTTGGAGCCTGTGGGGAATCCGAACCGGAGGGCCCAGCTCCCACTCCATCTCCGGAACTCCAGCAAGGCCTCTCCTGTGGAATGAGCCGAGGGAGACAAAAGCCTGCACCACAACAGGGACAAAGACGGTGTGGTGCTGTTAGGGCGGAAGCCTGGGGCGGCGCTCCTGAGCCTTTCTCGTGTCATAGAAGGATCCAGAACAAGAAAGGTGGCCACAGGAGCTGTCTGACAAGCTGCCAGGAAGGCTGCTGTCAGCAGAGCAAGGTGACCAGCAGTCCCTAGTGCTACAGGGCAGAATGTCCAGGGCAGCGATTGACCAGGAAGAATAAGCTGACCCCAGGGAAGGGTGTGCCATACTGGCAGGACCTAAATGAGCTGAACCAAATCACAGAGAAGAGCTAACCTGCCTGAGCCAAGAGAACAGACCACAAACATCTCTTACAGAAGTCTTCATCAGCAGAGACTAGATCGGACGAGTACCCCCTCCCTACTTGGATCATCAAAGGGACCTGGAGGATGCCAAGGGTGCCACACAGGACCCTCTCCTTGACCACCAAGATCACATTACACCAGACACCAGGGAAAAAAGAGAAGCAGGAAAAGCCCAGATGATATATCAGCTGCCTATTCTTGTGTAACAAATGACCCCAAAATTTAGGGGCTTAAAAAACAATCAATCTTTATTATTTCAAGGCTTAAAAACTATAAAATTTTATGACCTCGCAGTTTGTATTTTGAGTCAGGAACTGGAGCATGGTTTAGCTGGATGGTTCAGCCTTGGGGTCCCTCACACAGCTGCAGTCAAGATCAAGATGAGTCAAGTCAGCAGAGTGACTGTTATCTGGGGGCTTGACGAGGGTTGCAGGACCCTTTGCACGATGGCTCACTCACCTGTCTGGAAAGTTCATGTTGGTCGTTGACAGGAAACCAGGGTTTCCTGGGCTGCTTGGGCATCTTCATAATGTGGTAGCCGGCTGCCCTCCAGAGAGAGAGAGAGATCCAAAACAGCAAGGTGGTAGGGGCCGTGTCTTAAGTGACTTTGCTTCAGAAGTCACACCAGGACTTCCACCATATTCCCACTGGTCACAGAGAACCACGCTGGTGCAGTGTGGAAGGAGGCTACACCAGGGTGTGAACACCAGGAAGTGAGGGTCCTTGGGGACCATCTTGAAGGCTGGCTACCACAGTAAGGGGTTTATCTTTGAACTGAACGACCATGAGCATGCTGAATCACCATGAAAAACAGTGGCTGATTTCACCAGAAGAGACTGCATGGGTGTGCGGTTCACAGGAAGAGACTGCTACGCGTTTAATAGGGAAACTTCCCGTATTTCCTGACCTACCCGACAGACTTTGCTTTCTTGGTCTCCAAAATCGCTGTGGATGGTGACTGTAGCGTTGAATTAAAAAGGTACTTGCTCCTTGGAAGAAAAGCTATGACAAACCTAGGCAGCATATTCAAAAGCAGAGTCATCACTTTGCCAACAAAGGTCCATCTAGTCGAAACTATGGTATTTCTAGTAGTCATGTTCGGATGTGAGAGTTGGGTCATAAAGAAGGCTGAGCACCGAAGAATTGATGTTTTTGAAGTGTGGTGCTTGAGAAGACTCTTGAGAGTTCCCTGGACAGTAAGAAGATCAAACCAGTCAATTCTAAAGGAAATCAATCCTGAATATTCCTCGGAAGGCCAATACTATGGCCACCTGATGCAAAGAGCCGACTCATTGAAAAAGACCCTGAAGCTGGGAAAGATTGAGGGCAGGAGGAAAAGAGGGTGACAGAGCATAACATGGCTGGATGGCATCACCAACTCAATGGACATGAGTTTGAGCAAATTCCAGGAGATGGTGAAGGACATGGAAGTCTGGCATGCTGCAGTCCATGGGGTTAAGAGTCGAACATGACTTAGCAGCTGAACAACAACCCATAATGATGGGGCTTGAGAAGCAAAGTTGATGTCACTTACTTGGAAAATTAAAGAAAAAAAGCTTTATATTTGCCCAGGGCTGAGTTGTGACTAGTTAAGCAAATCTCTTGTAGGTGTATACTCAAGTTCAGTCCTGTGTTTGATAAATGAGTGTTTGCTCTAGTTCATGGTTTCTTTCCATTCACATCTTTCATGCTTAGTTCTTGATTACTCTTCTTAAAAAAGGATAAAGTATTTGATCTTCTCCTTAAGGAGTTTATACTGTGGATAAGAAGTGGAAAAAAAAGAAAAGTCTACTTTTGACAAGATGCACCCCGCCCCCGCCCCCGCCTCCCGGCAAAGCAGCACACTCACTGGCAGGATGAGGGGACAGCCCGGTGAAGCAGGCTCCCTGCAAATCCACGTTCAGGGACTTCAAGCACCAAGAGGAAACATCAAGTTCCTCGTGCTTCCTGACTACAGGTAGCTCAGAGTCTTCACACTGGGATCCTGCTCCTCCCTGGGCAAGCCGGCTGTGAAAGGGGAGAAACAAGCCACCTCCAGAGAGGTTCCTTTGCTCACAGTCCTACCCCAGTGGCTCCGGAAAAGGAAAAGCCTCCCAGGACACTGGGCCTGGGGAGTGTGTTTTTCTGAAACAGGATTCTCCCAACACATCAGAGCCCAGGCTTCCAGGATAATTGAAACTGTTGGTATTAACTGAAGAAGGGGATGGAGTGGAGGAGGTGGGGAGTGGGGAACCTTTTCCTGCCATTGCTGGAAAAGCCAAAGCTGTGGTTTTGGAGAAACAAACAGCCCAGGGTTTGGCTTCGGACCTGAGTGGGGAGGGATGGGGGAGATGCTCGGTTCCGTCCACCTTTGGGCTTGGTAGGCGACCGATGGCTCAGCCTGGTGAATCAGGGAAGGAATTCCTAAATACTTGTGATTTTAAAACATGGAGCTTTGCAGCCAGGCACCCAGAGGCCCCTGCATTAAGCGCGTGTTATGAATTTGTCCATCTGCAGATATCATGGGGGGAAGGCAATGGCACCCCACCCCAGTACTCTTGCCTGGAAAATCCCATAGATGGAGGAGCCTGGTGGGCTGCAGTCCATGGGGTCGCTGAGAGTCGGACACGACTGAGCGACTTCACTTTCACTTTTCACTTTCATGCATTGGAGAAGGAAATGGCAACCCACTCCAGTGTTCTTGCCTGGAGAATCCCAGGGATGGGGGAGCCCAGTGGGCTGCCATCTGTGGGGTCGCACAGAGTCGGACATGACTGAAGCGACTTAGCAGTAGCAGTAGCAGCAGATATCATGACTTTCCACGGCAACTGGCACATCCACTGAGATACTCCATAAATAGCATTTGGTGATGATGGAAAGAAGTTACACAGGTTTGTCTGTTTGTTTTCGTGTTCTCATTGCAACACCATAGGGAAAGCAGAGCAGTCCAGTAGACAGAGCGAGAACCAGAAAAAATTCTCATTTAGCATCACTTGCCTCCCAGTGGTAGCTAGTACCGTCTTTGGGATATTGGAGAAGGGCATGCAAATCCACTCTAGTATTCTTGCCTGGAGAATCTCCATGGACAGAGAAGACTGGCAGGCTTCACAGTCCATGGGGTCGGAAAGAGTCGGACGTGACTGAGTGACTAAGCACAGCACTAAGAACCCCCACAGGCCTGAGAGCTCACATTGAAAGGCATCAAGACAATTGACTTAGAGAAACTTCCAGAAGAATACCGGGCGGGAGAGTGGATGATCTGGGGTACCTTTGCCTAGAGCTGGCTTCCCCAAGTGCTGGGGCACTGGCCTTGGACTTCAAACACCATATGTAGGATCCTTTCTTCCTCATGTTCACCAACTTGACAGCGCTAAGCTTTGTGTGTTATTCCTAAACAAGACTGCTGCCTTAGTCATCTCATCTGTAAAGCAGATACAAAAATCTGACACAGGTTATGGGGTTGTAAGATTTTAATAAGAAGATATCTGAAGTAAACTGCACAGCGCCTGGAGTGAAAACCGCACCTTCTCTCCTTGGCCTAATCTGTAATATGAAGGAAACCTCTGCCTCACAAAGTCATGGGGGTTCAATGAAAAACATGTAAAAGCACTGAGTATTACGTCTGCTATATGGAAGATTTAATAGGCTAAAACTGAGAAATAATAACATTTGCACAATAATAATTATTATTGTGAGTCTCCACCTTTATAATTTCAGAAAGGAATTTGAAGTTGTTTGCTCTTATTTCTTCACCCCCACTTCCCCAATCCCTGCCCTCACTGACATGCCTTTTTTTGTAAATTTTTCTGAGTCTTTGAGAGCGTGAGTTACAGACTTCCTTGCCCCAAGGGGAGTCAATAGACTCTCCTGTGCTTCAGGGGCTGCATTTAAAGATAACTGGCAGCTAAGCCAGGCTCAGCTAGGGGAATTCATCTTCCTGTTGAACAGGCAGGCCGGCCTGCCCCTGAAGATGAATATCGAGAGGCTGGGAAGAGGAGGGAGAGCAGAGGGGGGAGGCAAAATCGCCAGCGGTGGCAGACTAGGGCTTCGCTCCTGGCAACACCTGTCAGGGCGCAAGCCTTTCCACGGCTCCAGCTGGGCAGCTCCCCAGGAGAACCAGCCTTCATCCTCATGGCCTGGGGTGCCTCAGGGGTGGTCGCTGTGTTATCTGGGCACTGCCCAGTGAACGTGAAGCAGCAGCAACATCGCACAGTAGACCAACAGCGATGCAGACAGTGATGCCCATCAACAAAGACACAAGACTCCCTCCTTGTTCCCTGCCTTCCCTTTCAACCCATTTCTACCCCATCCTGGAACTCTCAGACCATAAGAACAAATAGTCTATAAACTTCCTTCATAAAACAAATCAGTCCTTCATGATCGAAGGGCTCTGACATTTCCGGCGGGCATAGAGGCGTGAGGTGGGCGGCATGATTGCTCGTTCACTTACATCTCATGAGACAGAAAACAATATCCCCCATTCATCCTGCCATTGGTTCTGTTCTCCAAGGTGTTTCAGGTAAACAAGACAGAGAGTACCTTCTCTGAGGCCTAATTTCACATAACCTCTGTGATGGTTAATTTTAAGTTTCAGCTTGACTGGGCTCCTGAGGGCTCAGCTATGTGGCCCAACAATTTTCTGGGTGTTTCTATGAGAATGTTTTGGGGATGAGATTAGCTTTTGAACTGATAGACTAGGTAAAGCAGATTGCCCCTCCTTGATGTGGGCGAGCCTCGTGCCACCAGCTGAAGGCCTGAAACAGAACAAAAAGGTGGGCCCTCCCCTGACAAGGCGAGAACGTCTGCCTGCCTGCCTACCTTCCAATTGGGACATCAGCTTTTTTCAGCTTCAGACACACATGGAAACACTGCCTCCTCCTGGATTTTCAGTCTGCCAGTCTTGAGAATGGAAGCACGCCACCAGCTCTCTCGGTTCGCAGACCTTTGCACTCACCTTGGAACTCCACCATCAGCTCCCCGGGGACTGCAACTTACCAACTCTCTTGGGACACGCCTGCCTTCATAATGACACGAGTCATTTTTGTAAACGATAAATCTCTCCTGTTATACAGATGTGTATATCTATCTGCATGTGTTACTGTTGTTGTTCAGTTGCTAAGTTATGTTCTGACCCTTTGCGACCCCATGGACTGTAGCCTGCCAGGCTCCGTTGTTCATGGGACTTCCCAGGCAAGAATCCTGGAGTAGGTTCCCATTTCCTTCTCCAGGGGATCTTCCCAACCCAGGGCTCAAACCTCTGTCTCCTGCTTGGCAGGTGGATTCTTTAACACTGAGCCACCCAGAAGTCCCTACACACAGATATAAATACAGACAGACGGCGATCTAGGCGTAGATACATCCCGCTGGCTCTGTTTCTCTGGAGAACCCTGAGTAACATTTCTCCTTTCACCTACTCCCAAAGCCCAGCTCCCTCTTGGTCAAACATTCTCCTTCCTTTCATGCAACTGCACATATTTCAGTAAATGCAACACTGGGAAGCCCTTCAGAGAGTAGCCTGAACTTTAGATCAGCTGCTTGAAATTACAACTCCAGCTCCAGGCCTGGGGTTTTTTGTGCCAAATTCTTAAAAAAAAAAAAAGATAAATGAGACCAAGAGAGGGGAAGAAAATAGAACGTGAGGCCTTGATTGATGTGAAGCATCTGAAAGCACTCCTGGGTGGGTTATCTTTAGTCCAGAAACTTGTGGTCTCTGTTTGTTTTTGCACTTAACAGATTGTTTCTATTTATACTGGTTACATTGTCAAAAATCAAAGGGGAAATCCATCCAGAGGAACACAAAAATCACCTCCAAGCTGGACAGTTCATCAAGTGAGCAAGATGAAGTTTCCAGCACTACACACTTGACCAAGTGCTCGGGGCAGGAAAGGGGGCTGATTTCCACAGAAAGAAGCATCTCCGCTGGAGCCCTCGGGCTCGGGGAGGCAGGGAGAGTTTTCTCTGAAGCCTCCGTAGCTGGGTTATTAGGTTTGTCTCGAGCTTGTTGAAAAGTATTTATTAGAGGCCTTTTTGATTCTTCTTCTGTCTGATACACCATAACTTTTACGACATAGAAATAACCAAAATGAAGAAGCTGAGACAACTCGGAGATTATTCGCCAGTTCTCCCAAGACTGCCGGCCATTTACCCGAAGAGGAGGCGGGGTAATTTATGGAAGCGCGACTCGTCTGTAGGAGTGAAATAAGGCCCCGTGCTCTGCGGCGGTCATAATGAACAGAATAAATCCCGTCGTTATGCAGATGTTCCACGAGGGCTGTCAGCGCGTCGGGGAGAATTTACTCCCTGTCTCTGATGCTCGGGACAAACAATTCCACAAGATGGAAAACAACGCGGGAGGAGAAAGCGGAACCTGGCTCTCCGTCTCTGTCTGCTCTCAGAAGTTTTGCTCTGCGTGTTTTCCCAGCAACAAAAGACAGGGAAACTTCTTTCTCATCCTACCGTTTTGACCTGGAAACATTTACAGAACCCAGGGAAACAGGCAAACTCTTCACTTAGGATTTTTGAGTTGTTTGCTGCTGTTGTTTTTTTTGAGTGACAGGTTCTATGCGACTATGGGAGGAGCTAAAATAGAACACTGGCTGGTTGCTTTGTAGAAATTGGAGATGATTTCCATTCTCTTCAGCCTGTATAACGTGCTGCCTCCTTTAAAGAAATCCAGAAAAGATGCTCTCCAGAGTCTACCGGTCATCTGCGGCCATCAACGCCTTTGCCAGTTACAGCAAACACCGCCAGAAGTCTCGGATACCTAACGGTATCCCCAAGGAGCCATCTCCCCTCACTTCTCTGTCTGGTTTTGTTAAAATTTAGACAACGGCTGTGGTTTTTGGACGGTGCTGAGGAATTATATATATTCAGGTCTCCGAGCCACCTACAATTACTTGTCTTGGCTCTGATCTGTACTGTTCTCAGGCCAGTGGTAATTTCACCATAAACGATGTCTCTCTCCTTTTATTGGATTTTATTCGGAGGGAGGGGCTCCTCACCAGGAATTAGTTTCTCATTAGAGGTCTTCGTCAGAAGCATCAGCTTGCCTTGCTAGAGCAACCTTGCACGGATCAGGAGTGGCTGTGCTCCGGCTACTCGGCCCCCGGGGATTCACCCTGGCAGGTCCGTTAGCCAGGTTCCCTGCCATGTGGAATGCACCTGACTCGTTCCCCAAAGTGTATGTATTGGCACCTTTCCTTGGCCTCTTTTTTAAAAAAATAATCTCCACTGAAAAGCAGAAGTGAACATTAATTTCTCTGGGAAACATTCCAGAGAGCGTAAAGGAGAAGATAGCTTGTTTTTCCTTTCCTGGATTTTCAGGAAATCATACCAAAGAGGAAGCAGTTCTCACCAATTGTTCATTACTCAGAAACATGTAATTTACACCGCAACCCTCACTGACAGATGATCCAACTTACATGGGGGTAGGTAAAAAATTCTCTTCTCACATTTCCTAAAAGAAAGAGAATCACACGAGACAAGGGGTGTGCAGTGGGCTTGGGCTGGTGACCCTTTTTTTTTAGAAGCCAAATAACCCCAAACCAGCAGCATTTTTTCACCTGAGACTCTCTCACAGTTTCTGCATAAATTTACTATAAAAACATAAAGCAAAACATAAAAGGAGGATGGCAACAGTAAAGTAGCTTTGCCACAAACTTGACAACAATTATCTGTTCTATCTAGGGCACACTTAACTCTCTAATTGCTAATTGTAATTTAAATGAAAACATGTGTTTCTTGTTAAATTCATCAACTCCATTTTTAAGTGCTACTGAGGAGAGCTGTGATTAAGGCTGACTGCACACCTCGGGTTTTTGCCAGCCTGGGGCTCAGGTAGTTATTGGGATGTCATCTCAATTGGAGGCTCTCAATGGTTGGGTTGCTTTCTGAACCAGACAGCTCAGCAGAATGGAGAGCGGGGGGCGACTGGGAGGCATCACTCGGCCAGGATTCTTTTGCATGTCGTGTGCTGCTGTCTCCTGCGAGTCTAACTGTTAAGACCCTGAGAAGCTCACTGGGATCCAGCCCTATCTGGAATCCAGCTTTTTGCCTCCTAAAGATACTCAGTTGTCATTGTTCAGTCGCTAAGCTGTGTCCAACGCTAAGTTGTGACCCCATGGACTGCCCTGTCCTCAAAATCTCCTGCATTTTGCTCAGACTGATATCCACTGAGTTGATGATGCCATAAAATCATCTTATCCTTTGTCACCCCCTTCTCCTCCTGCCCTCAATCTTTCCTACCATCAGGGTCTTATCCAATGAGTTGGTTTTTTGCATCACGTGGCCAAAGTATTGGAGCTTCAGCTTCAGGGATTCCAATGAACATTTAGGGCTGATTTCCTTTAGGACTGACTGGTTTGGTCTCCTTACTCTCCAAGGGACTCTCAAGAGTCTTCTCCAGAACCACAGTTCGAAAGCATCTATTCTCCAGGGGATCTTCCCAACCCAGGGATCAAACCCGGGTCTCCCGCATTCCAGGCAGACACTTTAACCTCTGAGCCACCAGGGAAGCCCTATTCTTCTCAAGGAGTTATCAAATTCTGACCAACTGCAGAAATCTCCTTGCAAGAGAGCTGGTCTCTCTGTAAGTCTGCTGTTCCCATGGATGCCATCCATCCACCACAGGCACAAGAAAAAGAATCAATAACATGATGCTTGTGAAGATTCCGAATGGCAGATACCATGTAAGGACTTCATGCAATGGTCTGATGTCAAGTAGTTGCTCAGCAAACATCATTCTCATCCTCTTACCAGATAAGCACAAAGTTGATATGAAGAATTTAAAAGGAAAAGGCTCATTCGTTCAGCTGTGTTTAGGGAAAAGCCAGTCTTAAATCATCAAAGTCTGGAGTAGAGAGAATAGGTTTTAAGTGCACTATTGTTATGTTCAATTAGAGACAGTAATTAGAAATGGCTAATTAAATAACATTTTGTTTATTTTCTATTGAGCTAACAAGAATAATCTGTTAATAGCTTATCAATCCTTGTGGGAAAACATTTGTAGAGCACTTGGGAGTCTGTTATTTGCCCAGGTTCTCCAGAGAAACAAAACCAATAGGAGATATATTTATTTATTTATTTATTTAAAGGAATTTCTTTTAAGGAATTGGCCCATGTGACATGGAGGCAGCTGGTTGTGAAACTAAGACAAACTGATGGGGTAAGTTCCAGTCTGAGTCCAAAAGCAGGAGAAGACTGGTAGGCTAGTTCAGAGAGAGAGAATTTCTCCTTCCTCAGCTTTTTTGTTCCATTCAGGCCTGAATGGAACAAAATGGACTGGATGGGGCTCATCTACAATAGGGCATCCCTGGTGGCTCAGATGGTAAATAAAGCGAAGCCGCTCAGTCGTGTCCGACTCTTTGAGACCCCATGGACTGTAGCCCACCAGGCTCCTCCATCCATGGAACTTTCCAGGCAAGAGTACTGGAGTGGGTTGCCATTTCCTTCTCCAGGGGATCTTCCTGACCCAAGAATCGAACCCGAGTATCCAACATTGCAGGCAGACCGTCTGAGCCCCCAGGGAAGCCCCTGCAATGCAGGAGATGTGGGTTCAATCCCTGGATCAGGAAGATTCCCCTGGAGAAGGGAATGGCAACCCGCTCCAGTATTCTTGCTGGGAAATCCCATGGACAGAGGAGCCTGGCGGGCTACAGTCCATGGGGTCACGTAGAGTTGGACACGACGGAGCAGCTAGCACTTTCATCCACAATAGGGAGGGCAACCTGCTTTACTCAGTGTACTGATGGAAATGATAACCTCATCCAGAAACACCCTCCAGATGCACACAGAATAGCACTTCACCAAACACTGGGCATCGCGTGGCCTAGTAGACACAGAACTCACCTTCACAGACCTAAAGCTATCGTATACGGTGGTGAAGCACTGTCTGCGTGGCATGTCATGGAACATGTATGGATTTGGAGCCAGGCATATCTACACTAAATCCTTGTTCCTCTGCCTACTCAGTCTGGGTCCCTGGAGAGTCACATGTCCTCACTAAGACTCAGTGATACTATGGCCACTGGAGACACCCAGTATCTGCTCATTGTGTCTGTCGCCTGTGTGGATCTGGGTGCAGGCAGCGTGCCCCAGGCCATGGGCGAGTCTAGTGCCAGAGCCCCTGCCCCCAGGCATGTGGGCTCCGGGGAATTCGGGTCTGTTTTCTGCTACTGTGGCCATGACAGGAGCGTTGCTAGCAAAGGACNCGTGTCCGACTCTTTGCGACCCCATGGACTGTAGCCCACCAGGCTCCTCCATCCATGGAATTTTCCAGGCAAGAGTACTGGAGTGGGGTGCCATTTCCTTCTCCAGGGGATCTTCCTGACCCAGGGATCGAACCCGAGTATCCCACATTGCAGGCAGACCATCTGAGCCCCCAGGGAAGCCCCTGCAATGCAGGAGATGTGGGTTCAATCCCTGGATCAGGAAGATTCCCCTGGAGAAGGGAATGGCAACCTGCTCCAGTATTCTTGCTGGGAAATCCCATGAACAGAGGAGCCTGGCGGGCTACAGTCCACGGGGTCACGTAGAGTTGGACACGACGGAGCAGCTAGCACTTTCATCCACAATAGGGAGGGCAACCTGCTTTACTCAGTGTACTGATGGAAATGATAACCTCATCCAGAAACACCCTCCAGATGCACACAGAATAGCACTTCACCAAACACTGGGCATCGCGTGGCCTAGTAGACACAGAACTCACCTTCACAGACCTAAAGCTATCGTATACGGTGGTGAAGCACTGTCTGCGTGGCATGTCATGGAACATGTATGGATTTGGAGCCAGGCATATCTACACTAAATCCTTGTTCCTCTGCCTACTCAGTCTGGGTCCCTGGAAAGTCACATGTCCTCACTAAGACTCAGTGATACTATGGCCACTGGAGACACCAAGTATCTGCTCATTGTGTCTGTCGCCTGTGTGGATCTGGGTGCAGGCAGCGTGCCCCAGGCCATGGGCGAGTCTAGTGCCAGAGCCCCTGCCCCCAGGCATGTGGGCTCCGGGGAATTCGGGTCTGTTTTCTGCTACTGTGGCCATGACAGGAGCGTTGCTAGCAAAGGACTGGTGACCTGGAGGCCTGGGCCAGCGGGCAGGTCCTCCATCAGCCACTCCCGGTCACGTATTCACTTGCTCTTCTTCACCTGCTGGATTGCTCACAGGCCCTGGAGGACTTGGTCAGAACTACCCAGCAAACTCGCAGCCTTAGGACACCCCAACTCTTCTTCTCCCTCAGTCTCATCCTGGGGTCCAGGAGACTCTTCTTTGGCTCTGTCCTGATGGAACAGTGCTATGGTTGAACGCATGCACACATTCTAAGTTGCTTCAGTCGTATCTGACTTTGTGACCCCATGGACTGTAGCCTGCCAGGGTCCTTGTCCATGGGATTCTCCAGGCAAGAATACTGGAGTGGGTTGCCCAGCCCTCCTCCAGGGGATCTTCCCGACCCAGGGGTTGAAACTGCAACTTCTGCATCTCCTGCTTTGGCAGGCAGTTTTTTTTTTTTTTTTTTATCACTAGCGTCACCTGGGAAGCCCTATGGTTGACTATTGTCTTTCTAAAATTTGTATGTTGAAATGCTAACTCCTAATACCTTAGAATGTGACTGTTTTTTGCAGATAAGAGTTTGCTAAAAGATGATTAGATTAAAATGAGGCCATTAGGGGGGTGTCCTTACGAGAAGAAGAAACTTGGACACACAGACAGGCAGCCATCTGCAAGCCAAGAGAAGAGGCCTCAAGAGAAACCAAGCCTTCCCACACCTTGATCTTGGACATCTAGCCTCCAGAAACCCTGAGAAGATAAGTATGCGTTGTTTAAATCACTCAGTCAGTGACAGCCCACGGTGTGTGTGCTTGCTAAGTCACTTCAGTCGTGTCTGACTCTTTGCGAGCCTATGGACCATAGCTAGCTAGGCTCCATGGTCCATGGGATTCTCCAGGCAAGAACACTGGAGTGGGTGGCCATGCCCTTCTCCAGGGGATCTTCCTGACCCAGGGATCAAACCCACATCTCTTTTGTCTCTTGCATTGGCAGGTGGGTTCTTTACCACTAGTGCCACCTGGAAAACCCTATGACAGCCCTAGAAAAATAATACGGGACCTTAAAACACTGAAGACCAGCCCTAGACAAAACAGTTGTCAGCTCCCCAGCCAGCAGCTTGATTGTCCAGAAGTCCTTGTATCATGAGAGCTTGTATCAAAGGATGATGTCCTTCCCTTCAGTGGGGCAGGATTAATGATGTGGGTTCTGTTGACAAAAGCTCTGCTCACAGAAGTGCCTGCCCAGGAACCCTTATAGGTATGCCCTGGTCAAGGATTAAATTTTTTTAACAACAGAATTTGGTCAAGCTGAGTATGAACATAGATATAATTCTTACCAATAAACTTCTGGATGGCTTCCCAAGTGGTGCTAATGGCAAGAAATCCACCTGCCAATGCAGGAGACTTAAGAAACACAGGTTCAATCCCTGGGTCAGGAAGGTCCCCTGGAGGAGGGCATCTCAACCCACTCCAGTGTTCTTGCCTGGAGAACCCCATGGACAGAGGAGCCTGGCGGGCTACAGACAATGGGGTCGCACAGAGTCGGAGGCGACTGTGAATTTTCTTGAAGACATCTCTAGTCTTTCCCATTCTGTTGTTAGCTGAGGAAGGCTTTCTTATCTCTTCTTGCTATTCTTTGGAACTCTGCATTCAGATGCTTATATCTTTCCTTTTCTCCTTTGCTTTTTACTTCTCTTCTTTTCACAGCTATTTGTAAGGCCTCCCAGACAGCTATTTTGCTTTTTTGCATTTCTTTTCTATGGGGATGGTCTTGATCCCTGTCTCCTGTACAATGTCACGAACCTCAGTCCATAGTTCATCAGGCACTCTATCTATCAGATCTAGTCCCTTAAATCTATTTCTCACTTCCACTGTATAATCATAAGGGATTTGATTTAGGTCATACCTGAATGGTCTAGTGGTTTTCCCTGTTTTATTCAATTTAAATCTGAACTTAATAAGGAGTTCATGATTTGAGCCACAGTCAGCTCCCGGTCTTGTTTTTGCTGACTGTATAGAGCCTCTCCATCTTTGGCTTGGGGATAGCAGACACAAAAGAAGGCAGGAGGAGAGGCACAGAAGTGGGGAAATTAGAAAGCCTAAAAGTTCCAGACGCTTTCAGAAGCAAGTCATCTACAAAGGATCAGGCATCGAGACCACTAGTGGACTTCTCAACAGCAATGCTGGAAGTTGGAAGCCTGGCCAACAGTCAATGCCTCTGAAATTCGGAGAAGAAATTTTTCCAGGACCCTAGCTGAAGAATGAGTAAGGATTTCAAATGGCAACAGCAGAGCCCGAAACCAGGCAGAGAGCCCTGGCGCACTCATGGGACTGCATGGAGTCTCACGCCCATGGAGTTGGCAGGGGGGCAGCATCAAGTCGCAACAACAGCAAGCCTGTTGAATGTTCTCTTTGATAGAAAGGTTGTCTGAACTGGGGTGGAGGACGGCATTTTGCATCTGTTCGTTAGACATTCTCACTGTGGTCAGCTCCGTAGGGACAAGAGCTGTATGTATCTGAAACCAAGGCATGCTTTGTCCTTTGACCTGCGTGACGGTAGTGATGGGCTGGGACCGGGCAGGAAGTGAAATGAGAGCAGACACCAGGCTGTCTGCCCTGGCAGCGGCAGCCGCCTGCCTCCCTGTTGATCTGTAGGTTTGGGCTGCTGCCTGGCCCTATCAGCTGGTGACATTGGTGCTGCCCTCTCCTTCTGTGAACTCAGAAAGTGCTTCTGAGGGCAGTGAGCACCCGTTAGCAAAGACTCTGTACCTCCAGATAAGAAGCACGCTTGCAAGGAAGCAGAGGCCCTGCTCCCTCAGAGAAAGTATCTTGATAGCTTTTCCACATAAAGAAAATAAAGGCAAAAATGAAAAGCCTCCCCCCATACATAATATTTCTGCTACGGAGCATCTTGATGCTGTTTTGACTGCCCTGGACCGTACTGAGGGGCTTCCCTGGTGTCTCAGTGGTAAAGAATCTGACTGCCAATGCAGGAGACACAAGAGATGTGGGTCCTGTCCCCAAGTCAGGCAGATTCCCTGGAGGAGAGCATGGCAACTATGAACTCAGAAAGTGCTTCTGAGGGCAGTGAGCACCCGTTAGCAAAGACTCTGTACCTCCAGATAAGAAGCACGCTTGCAAGGAAGCAGAGGCCCTGCTCCCTCAGAGAAAGTATCTTGATAGCTTTTCCACATAAAGAAAATAAAGGCAAAAATGAAAAGCCTCCCCCCATACATAATATTTCTACTACGGAGCATCTTGATGCTGTTTTGACTGCCCTGGACTGTACTGAGGGGCTTCCCTGGTGTCTCAGTGGTAAAGAATCTGACTGCCAATGCAAGAGACACAAGAGATGTGGGTCCAGTCCCCGGATCAGGCAGATTCCCTGGAGGAGAGCATGGCAACCCACTCCAGTATTCTTGCCTGGAGAATCCCATGGACAGAGGAGCCTGGTGGGCTACAGATCATGGGGACAAAAAAGAGTCAGTCATGAGTGAACACTCACACCTGCCATGCCAGACTGTACTGACCCTCTCATACAGAAGTTTTCAGATCTAAACAACCTGTAATCCTTGAAGGGATGGAAAATAAAATCACCACTGTGAGAAATGCATTTTGTTCCTGAAATACACACAGCTTTGACCTGTCCTTTCATTCAATGGACTTGTATTAAAAATAGAAATGTCAATTTTAAAGAGAGACCAAAGGTAATAAGTAGCTACAGATCATGGGGACAAAAAAGAGTCAGTCATGAGTGAACACTCACACCTGCCATGCCAGACTGTACTGACCCTCTCGTACAGAAGTTTTCAGATCTAAACAACCTGTAGTCCTTGAAGGAATGGAAAACAGAAATCACCACTGCAAGAAACGCATATCATCCCTGAAATACACACAGTTTTGACCTGACTTTTCATTCAATGGACTTGTATTAAAAATAGAAACGTCAATTTTAAAGAGAGACCAAAGGTAATAAGTAAATAATAGATATTTTGGTCACATTCTAAGTAAATGATGTGACATTGCATCCACTTTAAAATGTTGAGTAATTTTTTTAGCCTTGAAAAATATTTTGGCCAGTGTCCTAGGAAAAAGATCATTTTACTAAGTCACCACATCTCCAAAGCAAGTCCGCTGTGGCTTTTATGTTTGATTGTTTGTTTCTGCTCCGATTCAAAAGGTTCTTGGAAATCCAACATACTGGGTAACTGAAGATGAGGCAAGAGAAACCAGACCTGAGCTTCTATCTGAATAAGCTGACGTTCTTCCAGGATTGAAAGAGCATCTATCATCCTAACACTCCTTCTGTTCATTCAAAATCTGGCTTGAACTTTACGTCCTTGGAGATCAGTTCTAAATACACATCCTACACCTTTAGAATGAAATCTTCACCATGTCCAGTTTTTTTCTCTTACGTTCTCAGACAGGATTATATTTGCTTGTCCTTAATCGTTCTTTAGTTTCTACAAATCTTTGCATTTTTCTCCCAGTGTACAGGCTATTCATCTATGCTGGAAATCAGTCTCTGAGACTAGCATGGGTCTTCTTAAAGCACCCAGGACAGGACAGTCTCCCCAGGTGCTCCACGCTTCTTATTGTCCACCTCTCTCACTCTGAATGTTCACACTAATCATCAAAATAAAGTGATCTGCTCCAAGGAAACTGTGATTTAAAATCATGGGAAAATTCTATGCTCAGAGAAATAAATTATGTAAGGATTTTTTCCATAATACCTGAAATCTCATGTAAAAAGGGCACGCTTATTCTATGAAATATATTGGATAAATACATATTAAGTCCCAGTGGTTGTTAAATAAGAAAAAGTACAATTAAGGTAACAGCTGTGATAAACGGCTTAAACTAAACAATAAAATTCTTAGTAGTTTAAAAGAAACATGGTAAATGGAAAAAGTAGGCGATTAGGAATCAGAACATTGGCATCTTGATTAGGACATCAGTTTCCTTGTCTTAAATAAGGAGAGTGGCTATGATCTTTATGAACTCTGGGAACATTCCATGTTTACCTTTTTTGTAGAAGCTGTTTTTAAGCTTACAGAGGTATCCTATGCCCCTTATAAAAACATACTCTCCCCATTACTCCTTCCCGCCAGCTCCCTTCTGCATAGAGATCTGAGTCCTTGTGGGACCAACCAACCACCTAAGTGGCTCCTCATTTCAGAACATCTGGAAAGATGCTTCTTTAATGCAGATTAGGACTCGTGAAGACTTAAAAAAAAAATTCAGGTAGAAGAGTAAATTGTTAGTGCCTGGAATTAACTCTCACACCTTCTACTCGCTCTCTCCCCGCCTGTGGTGGGGGTAGGAGTGGAGTCCAAACTTGTCCTGCAATACTAACCCATCCTTCAGATGTGATGTGATGTTGAAGTAGTTGAAGGACGATGATTTGTATTGCCTTTAGGAATACTCTGGGTTCTTAAGGAGCTAGCCTGGAAATTCCACCAGTTTGCAGAATATGAGTTTTTTAGTTACCTCATCTTAGAGGAACTTACCCTATTGCTTTGTTACTAACCGCTTCAAAAGTCTTACAAAAACTTAATCAACAATATTTATTTGGTCACAACTCCGCAATCAAGCTAGGATAAGCAGGGTGGTTCTTCTGCTGGTCTCACTAGTATTCATTACGCAAATGCAATCTTTTGGCAGCATGGCCAAGGTCAGGCAGTCCAAGACGGCCTCACACACAGGGCTGGTGTTTCTCAGGGCTGTCAGCCAGGATGTCTCAGTTTTCTTTCATGTTGTCTTTCTAGCAGGGTATCCTGGGTTTCTAACATGGTGCAGCAGTGTTCTAAAATGAATGCTTCCAGTGCATACGCGCTTATCAAATTTTTTCTCGCATTATGTTCGCTCATGACCCTTGGTCAGAAAAGTGCATTTGGATGGTGGTAATGCATTCTCCTTTTCAGAAGTTAATATGAACTGGTTTCTGCACTTCTGTCCATTTGCTTTCTCCAGGTAAATCATCACAGCCTTATAATTCTAATTTATTGGGGTGGAAGGAAAACAAGTTCGGATGCAATAGCTAGCTGCACAGAGAGGCAGAGAGACAAAAGGTCAAAAGAGCATTATTTATGATACTGAAAACTAATGAACAACCCACATGTCCACTGAAAAGACACTTTGTTGTTGTTGTTTTAGTTGCTAAGTCGTGTCTGACTCTATTGCGACCCCCTAGACTTGCCTTGGAAAATCCCATGGACATAGGAGCCTGGTTGACTACTGTCCATGGGGTCACAAAGAGTCAGACACGAGTGAGCGACTTCACTATCTACTATCTATCTATCTAGACTGTAGCCCACCAGGCTCCTCTGTCCATGGGATTTTCCAGGTGAGAATACTGGAGTGGGTTGCCATTTCCTCCTCCAGGGGATCCTCCTAACCCAGGGACTGAACCCAAATTTCCTGCACTGGTAGGCAGATTCTTTACCACTGAGCCACCAGGGAAGCCCCAAAAGACACTAATTAAACAAATAAGGATAGGATACATCTATATTATAAACTCATTAAAAATGATGTTATATGTTTTGATCCTTTGTGATAGAAAGATATCTACACTATACTGTTAAAAGGAAAAAAAAGTTCTATTTAAGAAAAGGAAAAAAAGGTGAAGAAAACAAACCATAAAGAAAAATACGTGTACATATAGAAAAATGTCCAGAAAGATATAACCAAAATGCTAGCAGTGCTTCCTATGGGATGCGATTGTGAACATTCTCTATGTTACTTTTCTGTGACTTTTCTGAACTCAGCTTTTTATAGTCATCATGCATTATAAGTACATCAAGCCACAAAGCGACAACAACTGTACAAATTAAAAATTCAACTCGTGGTCTCGGCACAGCACTTCGGCAGATCACAGTCCACTGACCTGCCTTCCCAGGAGACCTAGTGCCGGGGGAGCAGAGAACACGGGGAGGGTGGTGTCAGGTGTGATTGGCTTGTGGAAGTCAAGCAAGATGGCAGCTGGCATGTCAGACAGCGGCAGCGATAGCTCGGGGGAGCTGGAGCTAACCTCCCACCCGGGCTGCTTACTCCTCACCTCTGCAGTCAAGAGCCCTTCTGCCTTAGGAAGAACAACACTCATACCTGCGCTGTGATCTGGGCTGTGAGCTGTCCCCTCTGCTGCTGCTAAGTCGTATCTGACTCTGTGCGACCCCATAGATGGCAGCCCACCAGGCTCCCCCGTCCCTGGGATTCTCCAGGCAAGAACACTGGAGTGAACGCTCAGGCCTAAGAACTCACATAAAGATCTCTTGTTTCACCTGCTTTTATTTTTCCTCTCTGTTTTACAAACTTAACGTCTCCTCCTCCGTCACGTCACATGTATTAACGCCTCTGCTGGACTGAATACACTGGCGGGTAGTGGTGGAGAAAGACAACTTAGTTACATAAACTGCTTGTTTAAAAAAACCCAGCTCAGCACGGTTTCTGGCATCCAGCAAGTGCTCACTGCGTGTTTCCTGAAATGAAAGACTTGAAAGTTAAGAGTAAAATTGGTGAACGGAGGTTGAATGCAAGATGACAAAGCCCGAGGTCCAGCGTGTTTTAGAGTTATTAGTATATTACCTCCTGCATTTTAAAGCCATTGTGCCAATTACTCAAAACACTGGAGGTGAATGAATGGGAGCTCGGAGTCTCATCTTCCGTCAGGTAAAGTGTGGGTCCTGAGTGGCAGTGAGGGTCCCTCCTCCTTTCCTTGGTCTGTCCTTTGTTCTAATTATGGAGGGAGGAGGAAGGGACATTAGCAAGAACAGAGCAGCGGACACGGAAGGTCAGGGTCCCAGATGACAGGCAGAGCAGGGGTGATGGAGTCAGGAGTCAGCACCCCTCCCCGTTTCTTCTTAGTCTGAACTCCCAGCCACACAGGCAGCCTGTCCTGCCTCCAGCGTGAGGACTGGGGTGGGGGGCGGAGAGCATGTCACCAGAAATGCACGTCGCTCAAGTAGCCTAGCATTCCAGAGTTTCCAAATCCAGCACGTCAGCCTTTGTTAACCCCCGAAACAGATGGGGTTAACAGGAAGGCCAGACCCTTCAGGGCTTTTCTCCAATATGTCCGCGGGCTCAGGGTCCCTGACGGACCTGCCTCTTTGTCCCGCTCACCTCTCATTCTCCGTGACACTTGGCCTCACAAAGTGTCTTGAGGGGTTGTCCCCACCCTCACCACGCTGGGCCAACAGCAGGTGACTGATATTCTTGTCGCCTTCCGTCTCCTCACGCTCCCAAAGCTGGTCGTCCTCGAGCAGCATCGAAATACAGACAACGATGCAAAAGTGGCCTGAAGAGTTTCCTTCCCAGGCTCTGGCTGCTTCCGGGCCCGGAGCATAACGTCTGTGTCAGAACAGCTCCGTCAGTTTCCCTGCCCTCCCTTCACCAGGTCCGCAAACTGGTCCCCACGTCCAGGTGAGGGCGGACACCCCATTCCTCCTAGTTGCCCTCTCAGCCAACTCGTACAACCTCGTGACTCCCCACTCCTCAAATTCAAAAGGCCGTGAGGTCATCTGAGACCAAGGAGTCTCACCAGGACTCACAGCACATGTGCTCAGTTGCGATCGCTATGCTAAAAGCAGTTTCTCATCACCCCCATGTATAGATGAGCCTCCCATGTGTGCATGCTCAGCCATGTCCGACTCTGCAAGCCCATGGACTGCAGGCTGCCAGACGCTGGGGATTTTCCAGGCAAGAATATTGGAGTGGGTTGCCATTTCCTGAGGTTCAACGAAAGAATAAAGGTCATAACGTTTTTAGCATGACAAAATGGTTTTAAGATTTACTCATGTTTTCGCACGTTTTCATTTTTCTCTCTACATCACTTGCGTGTGTGTGCTAAGTCACTTCAGGCCTCTCCGACTCTGTGTGACCCCGTGGACTGCAGCCTGCCAGCTTCCTTTGTCTATGGAATTCTCCAGGCAGGAACACTGGAGTGGTTTGCCATTCCCTCCTTCAGGGGATCTTCCTGACCCAAGGACGGGATCGAACCTCTGTTTCTTACATCTCCTGCACTGGCAGGCAGGTTCTTCACCACTAGCGCAACCTTTAGGCTGCTTCTTATTGTTTAGTCGCTCAGTCGTGTCCAGCTTGTACGACCCCATGGACTGCAACCCACCAGGCTCCCCTGTCCATGGGGTTTCCCAGGCACAGTCACTGGAGTGGCTTGCCATTCCCTTCTCCATTTGATCACTTAGTAATTTTCAATTGTATGAATATACCATAATTTTTTTATCCATTCTACTGCTGATGGACTTTAGGGTAGTTTGGGATTAAGAATAAAGTTGCAGTGAGCATTTTTGTGCAAAAGAAACAAAAATTAAAAATACAGAATCAGGTTTAAGCCCAGGCGTCTGAAAGAGAGCTCGCGTTTAGAGTCTTCCTACTGCCCTGTCCCGTGGGAGGAGCCTGAGGCCCAGAGAGAGGGAAGAGGAGAGTGAGCCAGATGCTGAAGTTCAAGGTCATCAGAGGCCTGTCTGCAATGCCCCCCTCCCCATCACCATCAAAAGAGAGAAGATGGTATGTGGAAGGATGGACAGGGCATTCCCTGGGACACTGTGACATCCACACTCTTGGGAGAATGAAGGGGATTTAATTCTGCCCAGGCCAGCCTCTAATTGAAAGTATAGCACATGACTGGACAAGGCGGCTTAATTTGATTTAAAGCTTGTGCAGTTTGGGCTCTTAAAAGAAGCCGAACACACACACATAAAGTTTTTCCTGAGATGCCTGAGAAGAGCTCTGCTTGGAGACAGGAACTAAGAACTCACAGGGCCCAGACATGTGTCTACGGTGTGGAGTGCATCTTCCGTGCTCCCCGCACTTAGCGTGTCCTCCATGACAGGGGGCAGAGAAGAGGGAGCGGGGAAGGACCTGGCCCAGCAGCATCCAATGGCTTGTATCTGCAAGGATCGCCTCCCCCAGGAGAGAAGTCAGACGACTTGATAAAAGTACCTGTCCTCTTCTCCTTCCGTGATGCTCTGCAGATGAAGAAGGAAAAGGACGTTTCGAGAAGCGGGAAAGACAGACACGTGCAGGTTTGGAGTGAGGCCACATGTGAAGAATGATGGGGGTCTGGTGAGGTTGGTGGGGCCTGACTGATAGGAACCAAGACAGGGAGCTAAGGATGCTCCATTTGTGTGTGGCGGGGGGG